>JAESUZ010000715.1:0-79981 GCA_017311185.1 Proteles cristata cristata
ATGGACCTGAAGGATATATTTAGAACTTCACATCCTGAGGCCAGAGAATTTACTTTCTTCTCAAGTGCGCATGGCACATTCTCCAAGATAGATCACATACTGGAACATGAAGCAGCCCTCAATAAATATAAAAGAATAGAGATCATACCATGCACACTGTCAGATCACAATGCTTTGAAACTTGAAATCAATTACAGGAAGAAGTCTGGAAAACTTCCAAAAACATGGAGGTTAAAGAACAGCCTTCTAAAGAATGAATGGGCCAATTAGGCAATTAGAGATGAAATTAAAAAATATATGGAAACAAATGAAAATGAAAACACAACAATTCAAAATCTATGGGATGCGGCAAGGCAGTCCTAAGAGGAAAGTACATTGCTCTCCAGGCCTATTTCAAGAGATTAGAAAAAGTGCAGCTCCAAAATCGAACAGCTCACCTAAAGGAACTAGAGGCAGAGCAACAAAAACACCCTAAACTCAGTAGAAGAAGAGAAATAGTAAAAAATAGAGCAGAAATAAACAACATAGAGACAAAGAAACAATTGAACAGATCAATGAAACCAAGAGTTGGTTTTTTGAAAAGGTAAACAAAATTGACAAACCTCTAGCCAGACTTATCCAAAAGAAAAGAGAGAGCACACAAATAGACAAAATTATGAATGAAAATGGACTTATTACAACCAACCACTCAGAAATACAAGCAATTATCAGGGAATACTATGAAAAATTATATGCCAACAAATCGGACAACTTAGAAGAAATGGATAAATTCCTAAACACACACTCACTACCAAAATTCACACGGGAAGAAATAGAAAACCTGAACAGACCCATAACGAGTGAAGAAATTGAATCAGTGATCAAAAATCTCCCAACAAATAAGAGCCCTGGACCTGATGGCTTCCCTAGGGAATTCTACCAGACGTTTAAAACAGAATTAATCCCAATTCTTCTCAAGTTATTCAAAAAAATAGAAAGCGAAGGAAAACTCCCGGATTCATTTTATGAAGCCAGCATCACACTGATTCCCAAGCCAGACAGAGATCCAGCAAAAAAAGAGAACTACAGGCCAATATCCTTGATGAATACGGATGCAAAAATTCTCAACAAGATCCTTGCAAATTGAATCCAGCAGCATATAAAAAGAATCATCCACCAAGATCAAGTAGGATTCATTCCTGGGTTAAAGGGCTGGTTCAACATTCGCAAATCAATCAATGTGATACATCATATCAATAAAAGAAAAGATAAAAACCACATGATCCTGTCAATAGATGCAGAAAAAGCATTTGACAAAATACAGCATCCCTTCTTAATAAAGACTCTCGAGAAAGTTGGGATAGAAGAAACCTACTTAAACATCATCAAAGCCATCTATGAGAAGCCTTCAGCTAACATCATCCTCAACGGGGAAAAACTCAGAGCTTTCCCCTGAGATCAGGAACACAACAGAGATGTCCACTCTCACCACTGTTGTTTAACATAGTGCTGGAAGTCCTAGCATCAGCCATCAGACAACAAAAGGAAATCAAGGGCATCAGAATTGGCAAAGAGGAAGTCAAACTTTCCCTCTTCGCAGATGACATGATACTCTACATAGAAAACCTGACAGATTCCACCAGAAGCCTACTAGAACTGATCCAAGAATTCAGCCAAGTTGCAGGGTACAAAATCAACGTACAGAAATCGGTTGCATTTTTATACACCAACAATGAAGCAACAGAAAGAGAAATCAAGAAACTGATCCCATTCACAATTGCACAAAAAACCATAAACTACCTCGGAATAAACCTAACCAAGGATACAAGAGATCTGTATGATGAAACTATAGAAAACTTATGAAGGAAATTGAAGAAGACACAAAGAAATGGAAAAACATTCCATGCTCATGGATAGGAAGAATAAATATAGTTAAGATGTCATTACTACCTAAAGCACTCTACACATTCAATGCAATTCCAATCAAAATTGCACCAGCCTACTTCTCAAAACTAGAACAAACTATCCAAAAATTTGTATGGAACCACAAAAGACCCCGAATAGCCAAAGTAATCCTGAAAAATAAAACCAAAACGGGAGGGATCACCATCCCAGACTTTCGCCTCTACTACAAAGCTGTCATCATCAAGACAGTATGGTATTGGCACAAAAACAGACACATAGACCAATGGAACAGAACTGAGAACTCAGAAGTGGACCCAAAAGTATACAGCCAACTAATCTTTGACAAAGCAGGAAAGAATATCCGATGGAAAAAAAGACAGCCTTTTTAACAGATGGTGTTGGGAGAACTGGACAGCAACATGCAGAAGAATGAAACTAGATCATTTTCTCACACCATGTACAAAAATAAACTCAAAATGGATAAAGGACCTGAACGTGAGACAGGAAACTATCAACACCCTAGAGGAGAAAGCAGGAAACAGCCTCCTTGACCTCTACCGCAGCAACTTCTTACTTGACACATCCCCAAAAGCAAGGGAATCAAGAGCAAAAATAAACTGTTGGGACCTCCTCAAGATTAAAATCTTCTGCACAGCTAAGGAAACAACCCAGAGAATTAATAGGCAACCAACCGAATGGGAAAAGATAGTTGCAAATGACATATTAGATAAAGGGTTGATATCCAGAATCTACAAGGAACTCATCAAACTACATGCCCGAAAAACAAACAACCCAGTGAAGAAATGGGCAGAAGATATGAACAGACACTTCTCCAAAGAGGACATCCAGATGGCCAACAGACACATGAAACGATGCTCAGCATCCCTCCTCATCAGGGAAATACAAATCAAAACCACACTGAGATACCACCTCACGCCAGTCAGAGTGGCTAAAATGAGCCAATCAGAGAACTCTAGATGCTGGCGAGGATGTGGAGAAACGGGCACCCTCCTACACTGTTGGTGGGAATGTAAACTGGTACAGCCCCTCTGGAAAACAGTGTGGAGGTTCCTCAGGAAACTAACAATAGAACTCCCCTATGACCCAGCAATAGCACTGCTAGGAATTTACCCAAGGGATACAGAAATGTTGATGCATAGGAGCACATGTACCCCAATGTTCATAGCAGCACTCTCCACAATAGCTAAAACATGGAAAGAGCCTAAGTGTCCATCAACAGATGAATGGATCAAGAAGATGTGGTTTATCTATACCATGGAATACTACATGGCAATGAGAAACAATGAAATCTGGCCATGTGTAGCAACATGGATGGACCTTGAGGGTGTTATGCTGAGCGAAATAAGTCAGGCAGAGAAGGACAAATATCATATGTTTGCACGTATAGGAGGATTAGGAGGAACTTGACAGAGGAACAAGGGGGAGAAGAAGGGCGGAAATGGTGGGGGAAAGGGAGAGAGGCAAACCATGAGAGACTCTTGAATGCTGACAAAAACTGAGGACTGGTGGATGTGGGGGGGAGGAGGGGTGGGCATGGAGGAGGACACTTGTGGGGATGAGCACTGGGTGTTATGTGGAAACTAATTTGACAATAAACTATGTGTAAAAAAAAAAAAAAAAAAAAGAAGTTGCTTGGCCAAAGTCATGCCACTTCCATGCTGCCAGACTTCTGCCTTTCTTCACCACCCAGTAGGCAGGGAGGTGCCTGGCAGAGCCCTGAGGGTGCTGTGAGCTCTCCTGTTCTCACTGGAGTCAGCCTCTCCCTGGCTCCCACAACAGCTGATGTCTGGGCTCCCACTTGGCAGTAGTCTAAGCAACGAGCTGCAGGACAAGGTCATTATATCCTGGACTACGTAGTGGCATTTTGACAAGACCTGATGCTTAGGGTAGGGCTGACACACACACACATACACACACAGAGCCAGATTTCCATTTCCTATTGTTCAGACTCTCCTGAATGGGCATGTGTCTGTAATTCTTTGTTGTACAACATAAAGTATTATGAGGGTCAGTTTGCTGAGCAAACTAAAATGTCATCTTCTATCACAGTCTTTTATCTTTGGTTCAGTTAGACTGAGAATGTCCTTCAAGGGCTTAATGATCTTTTAAAAAAGAAAAAAAAAACACCTGCAAAATAAAATACCAACCACCACTCAAAATGCACTTCTGAAGCCCTATAGCTTAACTGTGATGCAGATCAGCTGTCTTGCCTCATTTGTGCATAACAAAGAAAATAAATAAAAATAAATACTACATTATTCTTCCAGAGGTATTTAATACAATTCAACCAAATTGTTGGCACAATTATCAGTTATTATCAAAAGAGAAATTAACTCAAAGTAATGCTAATCATTGGTACAAAAGACTTTATAAATATTTCTTAATAAAAGAGATTCCTTTTAAAATAAGGTGAATATAAGCAGAGTCCAACTTATGGATTAGATTGGTTCCCAAAATACAATTATAATTGACTTATCCTGCAACTGATAAGCATTTTTTTCTACGGAAACAAGAGTACAATGAATTATCCCCTTAAAAGGTTAGCTCTATATCTGAGCTAATATTTCAGTCCCAGGTCTGAGCCCCTGTGCTTGTAGGAGGAGATGGTGGCCATGAGAGGGCAGAGGTCTAGGAAAGAAGCTTCTGGGGCTGAGGAGCATGAGCTGAACATTTCAATGGCAAGGAGGAGGGAAGGGGACAATTCAGCTTCTACGAAGTGAAGGCTTCTTAAATGAAAGACCTTATCTAACAAGAACACTTCAAGAGAATAAAACCTCTAACATTGAGTTACTGTCACAACTTCTCTTACCTCCTATAATCATTTTTTTCAAAATATGCATTTGTTCCTGTTAATCTGCTAACATCAATTCATTCATAAAATGTTTATGAACTGAGTGCCTATGAAGAGAATTAGATTGAGCAGAGGGTATAGGGTGAGTAGAGCTAACATCCCTTAAGACTGAGGTACTTACCAAGGTGGGGAACAAGAGCCTTTCCATGGTCCCTTTCATGACAACTGTGCAGACTTGTTATGCTTATGCCCACTGGACAGATAAGTATATCCAAGCCATAAGTTCAAATAACTTGACTAAGAGGCAATTAGACCTGATAAATCAGACCTAACTGGCCTCCAAACACATGCTCTGTCTACTACAACCTGTGAACCCATAATTGTAATTAAGGTCACATGTCCTGATATGGCGTGAACTTCTCTGGCTTTAATTCCTCTGTCCTCTTCCTTTTTTAGCAAGAGAGGTGCACTGCCCAGCCTCTCTGGGCATGGTTATACGACCTTCTGGCCAAGAGATATTCGCAGATGTGTTTTGTAGGGCTTCTAGGAAGGATCTTTAAAGGAAAGAGGTATCATTTTAGACTTCTGCTCTTCCTCCATGGTCCAGCCCACAGTGTGGATGTCATGGGTGGTGTTCCAGCAGCAATCCTAGACCATGAAGCAATTTCAAAGTTGGAAGCTAAGTGCAGAGGGGGTGGAGCCGAAAGAAAGATCCTGGGTCCTGAAGGACATAATGGAGCCACTCTACCACTCTAGTGGCCCTATGCTACTACCTTCACCCAGAATTGTTTTTAATGTGAGGGGAAGAATGCTTGTCATTTTAAGGCACTATAGTCTGTTACTTACAATTCCTAGAGTAGCTATATCCAATATAAGAGCAAACCCGTAGTGCTATCATTGTATTAAACAGCTACATATTTTCAAGAAACCAAGACATTTTCAAGCTCGAGTTCAAAGATAGCAGTTACTATTTTGTTAATCTCATTTTAAAATAAGCAAATATTCTAATATTTTTGGCAGAAAAGTTCTCATAGTTCTGATGTAAAGGGAGAACTTTCTTTATCCTACCAACATAACAGTTATGACCGGTAAGATGAATAGAAACCAGCAGAGAAAATTTATTTGCATTGAGGAAAAAGGGAAGAAAAAAGGAGCCCACAGAAACCTCTTGGTTTGGTGTTAATAGTCTCAAATCTTCAGAGAATTTCAATGCTGAGAAAAAGGTTTTTAAAAGCTGTAAACAATTCAGGAGGTTTTTGTTTTTATTTAGTCAGTTGGGGCTTTTGCAAAAGCTTAAATTCCTTAGGGCTCCTGCGATGCCAGATGAAGATAGTGTCTCTGCAAGCAGGCCCTATGGGGGCAGCCATGCACGTGGTTCTTCCCCTCCCAAGTAACTAGGAAGTTGAGCATTATTAGCTATCAGAGCTTTTAAGCCAAGCAGCCCCCACAGGTTAAAAGGCCTCATCTCCACTTTTAGTCTATCTCAGGAATTTCAAGCAATTCAGATACCTCTGAATTAGGAATATATGAGATACACACTTTTCTTCCTTAAGTGTATTTGTCTCAGCTGCACCCATGAAGGCATACTGTACCCACAAAAGTGCACATCAGAACAGGGAAGTTGCATAATGAGGGAAAATGATTACTACTGATCAAAACAAACCATAACAATATAAGATGAGGAAAAGGTCAGCGAATCCAAATTAGGAATAATCCTAAAAAGCGTGAGCAGTGTTCCTTCCCTCATGGAATATGGACCAGGATTGGACCAGGAACTAGGATTCTGCCTAGTTCCTCCACATTAGCTGTGTGACTTTGGGCAAAGTACTTAACCATGCTGGGCTTCAGTGTTCTCTTCAGTTCAGTGGGTACAGTAATATTCTTCAGAGGGATACTGAATTGACTAAATTCCTAGCACAGTACTTAGCACACAGAAAATGTTCAGTAAATCTAAGTACTTTTCACTTTCCATGTCACTTTCATATCCTTTTGGGCAGATGATTATAAATAAAACAAAGAAAAACAAACTATATATATATACATATATGTTTTGAAATCCTCCCTTCTTATTTTGGTGGGGGAGATTCATGTGTCAAGGACTGTATATATAAAACCACAGTTTAATACTACATCAGTTATTTTCACAGGGCCAAGACACACCTGTCGTCATTTAACACCTAACAAGCATGCCAGGCACACTATACTATTGAAAATAAAAGAAAATCAATCCTATCATGGCAAGCAGAAGACAAATGTTGGATTCCTCTCTAGCACTTCCCTCCAAGACACAGGGAAGAAAGTGGCCACAGAACACTTTGTTCACCTTGCCCAGCGGCATTCCTTATGATTGCTTCTACACTGACTGAAGGTCCCTGCCTGGGGTCCTTCAGACTTATTCACCAAATGGGTGTGACTATTAAAGACTTGTGTTCAAGACACCTGCTCCTTCCTACAGATGCCACACTCCTGGGAGCAGGGATTGTAGAGGTATATTTCTGTATCCCTATGAGCGGACAGTGCCTATATAGAGAAAATTCACAACTCAGATCTGCTGAATGAATGAAATGACGATTGACAGGTCAGAGTGCAGACCCAGGGCTGCTTTTTAAATGCTACATATAAGATCATCCTATTCTTCAGGGCCACATCCAATCAACACTGATGGAATTCTTCCGTCTGCTGCAAACACAAACCCTTTAAGGTTCCACTGGAAATGTGTGACCCAACAAGAAAAGACGAGCTCTTTCCTAGGAGCTATGAAAACAGAAAATACTAAATTTTCCTTTCCTCACCCAAAAATAAGGTATAGGTATTGAATTCTGCCATCAGTGAGTGCAACCATTTCTTTCCCTGGGCTGAGAAAGGTTCTCTTCACTGCATGAACCACAATACCATCCCTTTTGTTTGTTTTCCTGTTGAAGAGGGAGTGTGAGAGGGGAGAAAAGAATGAACATTTCAGTACAGCTGGGCTGGCTCCCTCCATAGGCCCAAGACAGGTGCCAGGACAGCCCAGCTGTGAGGGGCAGCTCATGCCAATGTCACGACCCCGCCACTACAAGAGACTGTTATTTCCCGCTGCTGGCAGACAGCAGGCCCTGGCTGTGTAGCCGAGGATCTGCAGTCCCCCTCTGTCCAGTACCCTGGAGGGCTGCCCAGCTGTTCTCAGAATGGCACTGGCGAGCCCTGACTCCAGCTTATTGTTGGAGATAGCTCTGTTCCCTTCTGCTGCTCAGGTCCCCTGCCACACAAGAGGCAGCCATTTAAGACCACGGAAGACACTTCTTCAGCTAAGGTGGCTCTGGTCCAACCCCTGGGTGTCTCTTGCCTTCCTCTTTCTCATAGATAACTGGTAGACCTAAAAGACAATGCATTGCAAAAGCCCTCCAAGACACAACTAGCTGGGAATTAGGGATACTTTATGGGGAATTATAGTCACAGAAAGCCTATTTCTTTGGTGCTATGGCTTTGTTTTACGTTAATACTTTGAGTTCAAATCATGGTAACATAGATTTAATTGTCTTTACTTTTCAGACAAGGGCATACTGGATGAAGTACTCAGTGTTCCAAAGTAGTAATGTAGGCATAACTAACATGCAAGGAGCAAGTTTCACTACAAATTCCCACTGGCTGAGCATCGTTTTTAATGTGTCTCTTTTTCCTTTCTTCTTTTTCTTTTTGGATGGGATAGGGGAACAGTGTGGGCAGAGGCACAGAAAACAAGGCTTCTTCAGATAATTGAGTAGACTCAAACCTAAGTTGCGCCAAGCCTAAAGAATAATATACACCTGGATTCTTTAGTGACCCCACAAGCTACAGGGAAGTTAGCAAGGGAAGACTGGATGGCTGCCACTGTAATGAAAGAAAAATGGTTTCAGGCAAACTGCCAAATCAGGAGAAATGGGAGGTGGTAAGGAGAGGGAAAAGGTAGCAGGAGCAGAGGAAAGGTCACTGGGGCCCCTCAGTGTCCTTTACTTGCTATGGGTAAACACTGATTTAGCTCCCAAGCAAGTTTTAGGTTTGGGTGTTTTGTACATGTTTTTGAAGAAAATGGGAACATATAAATAAACATTCTCAGAAACACAAAAACCAAGGAGAGCAGGTGAGGAGAAGGTTCTTAGAGCACTGATTATGCAGGTCTAATCAAGACAAGCAACGCCAACCCTCAGAGACTAGCTCACTCAGTAGAGGTGGGAAGCACGGATGCTGGTCTTGGTTTACAAACAGGAGAGAAAATCACCAGAGATGTGTGATTTACCCTCAGACATAACAACTTATGCTTGTTTCCAAAGAGGACTTCTTGAATAACAGCTATTTTCTGATCTAGAACACTATTCCATTTAGGGGGAAAAAGGAAAATAAAATTTCTATAACTACCAACAAAAAGCAGAGGAAGGGGAGAAATGTGGTGGTTTGAAAATGGTCTAGCTATGACCTGGCTATGAGAATTTAAACTACAGCTTAGACAATTATTGAGGGGACTTGAAAGGCCATCTGTTTAAATATCCTTGAGAACAGGGATCTGTTTTGTGGCTTTTCTATCTCCTGTGGGGCCAGGCATTTGATAAACACTTAAGTATTTCTTGATGTAGGAGAACTATGGATCCTTCTGTTTATCAGCCCCAGCAGCTATAACCATCTATCCCTGTTGACCTGCTCATGTCACTACTGTCGAGGCCTTCTATGAGGAAGCTTAGTCCCCTATATTTCTTTGGTTGAGCTGAAAGGAGTAACATGGAAATGTTACTTTGTGTAGACTTACGTATACTTAAATGAGAAATAGCTAGTAGCCCTCTTTACTTCTTTCCTTATGCCATATATCTAGAAAACCATTCTTGTGTGAACAGATTTTGGGAGTCAGGACACTCAATATTCACTCAACAGCAACTCTTTAAGTTGGCCAATAGTCCAACCACCCAGAACCCGCCCCGTCTTCCTGCTGGCATTTACAAGCATGGCTGGAAGGATTTTCATCTGGGGTGCCTGGAAGGCATCTTTGTAATTCCACCACCCATTCAAAATGAAACTGGATCTATTTATCAACCTAAAAGATGCTTTGTGGATTTTGGTTTAAAGATTAATTAGCTGTTCTGAACATGCTCATGTTATCAAAAATAATCACTGAGTTATCCCTAAAACCTTTGAAAGATATGTCATTCTCAATGATAAAAGTATTGTTTTACTAAAAAAATAAAGTGACCAGAAATAGTAAACCTTTGGGTATACTGATGGTAAACCATTGGGTCTGTCCCCAAATAGTCAGAAATGGGAAATGGAGGGTTAAGTTTCTTCCTTTCCTAACAAAGAACTGTACTAGTTACACTAGATCAAGCAAAAACAGTCTCAATATAGAGGGTAACAGTTGGTTCAAGTTCTACCTTCCTTTCTCAGTCTGATCTATTTTAAGTCTGCAGCAGAGGAAACTTGGCAGCTGAATGTTTCCAAAAGTTAGCATGTCACTTCCCTACTTCAGATCACATATGAGGGCATAGCCTGAAAAGTACAGAGATTCCTGGGGTGGGAGGAGGGCTGGCGGCAACTCAGAACTCCTATGTCTCATAAGTTCATCAATAGCCGTTCCTGATTTTTTTAAGTTGAAATTCATTGAAAATAAATTTGGAAAAAAAAAAGGACCTAGTTAAGTGGGAGGACAAGACCAGGTTTAACTGATTTAGGTCAGCAGAGCTGGCTGAGAGTTATAAACTCTCAAGGTGGCCAATCTGGGTCGTAGGGGTCAAGGATGGTGATGTCCCTGATAATCCCTCTACCAAATTCAGTGTACATTGTCATTTACTCTCCTAACAACCTACATTCACCTAGAAGTAAGTATGATTATCACCTTTCTACAGATGCAGAAATGGAAGTTTAGAGACATTAAGCAACTTGCCCAAGGATACATCTCTTAAAAAGTGGTGAAACTGTGATGTGGGAGCCTGAATCCACTTAATCCCAAAGTTCTCAATCACTCTATGATCCCAGAAGTGAAGAAAGTCTCTGAAGTCAGATGAGTAAGTAAAACTGAGGAGCTTTATGATTCTTATTCGATATTCTGGACTTTCCATTTTTTTTCTTTCTTACTATTACTCATTGTTAGATATCTTTGGTTTTTAAGTTTTCTCTAGTATAATAATACAACAATTATTTATGATTATAGATGGATTTGATAATCAGAAAAGCTTTTAGGTTCAGCTTTTCCAAAACTAATTTCAGATTCATAGTGCATCCTCCTTGCACCGTATCATTAAGGGAAACAAATGTATATTTTAATGCCTTATCTCTCTCTCTCAAGGTCCAAGAAACATCAGAGTAAGTCCCTCATCAAATAAAGGTAAGTTGCAGTGTATGTGTTTGTGAATGGGTGTTCCCACATTCCTGATTTCTCTGAACATGTTTCTTGAACTATAATCAGGACACCACTCATGATGATGAAGTACACTTCCAACAAATGAAATGACTCCTCTGCTCATCAAGTGTCTCAGCTGCAGTGTTTAATCACATGGCAGAAACCATTTATTTTCTCATATATTTCTCCTTCTTGAAAAATCTCTTAATTATCTCATTTACTCCAATATAAAAATGGTACTCAAAAATTTAATTGCAAGTGCAAAATCTTAAGGAGTTGTAAAGTGTGCATCTATTTATTATTTAGAAATATTTGAAATCCGAAATTGTATGACCTGAGGAAACATAACTAGGTAATGCTCTAAAGAAAAGGGTTTAAAGGACAATAAGACACATTAACAGAAGCCCATCTTAAAAAGAGTCAAACTTGGGGCGCCTGGGTGGCTTAGTCGGTTAAGCATCCGACTTTCGCTTAGGTCATGATCTCGCGGTTCGTGGGTTCGAGCCCTGCGTCGGGCTCTGTGCTGACTGCCAGCTCAGAGCCTGGAGCCTGTTTCAGTCTGTGACTCCCTCTCTCTATGACCCTCCCCTGCTCACGCTGTCTCTCTCTCTCTCTCCTAGAAATAAATAAAAATATTTAAAAAAAAAAAAGAGTCAAACAAAACGAATTATCAACATGTTGTCTCCCAAAATAATTTTAGCTGTTCATTTCAGGTCAAAAATCTGAAAACTTTTTAAACACAGAACCTGAAGAATAGCTACAGCATAAGGTCCCTAATATATACTTGGGATATTCCCTGAGACAGTAAGATCTGGAAACTGAGAAGTTTTATATCCCCCATTATGTGACATAATCATAGCCATTGTAGAATTGAGAAAACAAAATCAAAATTCTTAGGGCACTTTCACACGGTTCCACAGGTGTATGCAGAAAACTCAGGACTAAACTCACTGTTTTCTTTTTTTCCACACAGACCTGAAGTGTTTTTGTTTAGATAACCATAGTTGTGGATATCGACTGGCTCACAGTTCACCTGCAGATACTTCAATGGGTAATTTCAACCACAGCTCTGCACTGCTTTTTATTTTTAAAGTTTTATTTGCTTTGAGAGACACAGAGAGAGAGAGAGAGAGAGAGAAGATAAAAGCAGGGGAAGGGCAGAGAGAGAGAAATCCCAAGTTGCACTGATGGTGCAGACCCTGACTCCAGGTTTGAACCTACCAATGGTGAGATCATGACCTGAGACAAAACCAAGATCAGATAAATGCTCAACCAGCTGAGCCACCCAGACATCCCAAAGCTCTGCAGTCTATTTCCTATATTCTTATCAGCCACACGAACAAGAGCTACTTCTTCTTAAACACTCAGAATGCTTGAAGTTGGACTTTTTCAGGGTATAGCTAGCTCATGCCAATAGACACAAAAGCAAAGGGACACTCTTGTAATCATCTCACCTACTATTGATGGCTTCAATTCCCTAAAACGAATTCCCTGGTCCCTCTATTTGTTTTGAACACATAAATTTAGAAAGAAAATATAAAAGCAAAACAGGAACTGAGGAGTTCCACTTTTTCTGCTAATAGTTAATCTAAAAACTGAACTGTCCCCAGTGTATTTGAAAACTATCAGACCAAAGGACTAAATTAGAGATTCCTTATTGCTTAGTTTCAACACTCAGCCTGGTAGATTGTGAAATGGTAGACAGCATTTCACAGACAGAAGACTCATGTCTCCTGTTTAGAGGATATTAAGGAACTTCTCAGACACTTGCAGCAATCTTGTAAACCACACAATCTTTGAGGTAGAAGAGGCTTCACAGATCTCTAGCCGACTCCTGTGATGGGCAAGTTGAGGCCAGGAGAAGAGAAATGACTTGGCCAAAGTCAATGCAAAAGTAATTCGTGGAGGTGCTATCAAACCCCAGTTTCCTGACTCTCAAGCAGTGTGATCTTGGTCTCCAGTCTTTGAGGAAATAATAAATACGTTATATGTACATACACACATTCACACAGACACACACACACACACACACACACACACACACTTAGAAACTCTAATTCTAGACAAATAGAGGATAATAATCTGTTGCAATTTTTTAGTTGATTGGCCTGTAAATGTAATTAGCAAATTATAAAATCAACTTGGCTTAAGTATCTAGACATTTTCCATGAATGCTATTTCAGGGTAGGTACTACCTTTGCAGGTCTCTGCCATTCATTCATTTGCTAGGGGAATGAGTAACAGAAGTAGTCTTCAGAAGTAGCACTTCAGAGACTCCAGTGATGAAGCAGCCATTCAAATGTTGTTCTAATCACCTACTAAGTACTTCAGTACTCCTTTGTTATGAGTCAATAATTATTTACTGAGGAAAAATGGAAGTAGGGATTTTCTCCTTCCTTAAAGAGATGCTGACAGCTAATAAAGTTTGGTGATTCACAACCTAGACTCATCAATTACTTTTACTACAATGTAATTTCACATTGGTCTTGCATGCAGTGGATACCACTGCCTCCTGGTAGTGACATATCTAGTGAGAGTAACAGCATTTAAGTTCCTGAAAATTGGCAAGGCATTCTTGAGAAGAAAGGTATCAAAGTATCAACTGGGTAGCTGATGTGCTTCACAATCCCATGATTTCCCAAGCTCATGAGATGGCTAACTGACGATTTCTCTCAGGCATGCTGGGGATGGAAGGAGCTATTCTTGGAAGAATTAGACATATACATTTATTACATTAAGTTAAATTACACCATAACATGTATTCTTAACTATACCTGTTAACAAAGTAATACGGCATATTCTTTGATAATTCATGTATGATACTGTCACATATTTTTCATAGTTATAATGTATTTAACTATTATCAAAACTATTTTGCATTTCTTTTATTAAGTTTATTTATTTATTCAGAGAGAGAGAGAGAGAGAGAGAAAGAGAAAATCCCAAGCAGGCTCTGCTCTGTCAGTGCAGAGCCTGAGGCAGGGCTCTATTTCATGAACTTGGAGATCAGGACCTGAGAAGAAATTAAGAGTTGGACACTTAAGTGACTGAGCCACCCAGTAGCCCCAAAACTATTTTGCATTTCTTTTTTTTTTTAATTTTTAATATTTATTTATCCTTGAGAGAGTGAGAGAGACAGAGAATGATCAGGGAAGGAGCAGAGTGAGAGAGGGACACAGAATCTGAAACAGGCTCCAGGCTCTAAGCTGTCAGCACAGAACCCAATGCGGGGCTCGAACCCACGAACCGTGAGATCATGACCTGAGCCGAAGTCGGACGCTCAACTGACTGAGCCACCCAGGCGCCCCAACTATTTTGCATTTCTGAGCAAACACTAATATGAGAGATTATCCAGAAACATACAAAATCCCTTTTGGTTAGTCAATAAGCATTTACTATGGAGGCCCTGTATGTATGCATCCTACTAGAAAGAAAATTTTGCTCCTCATACCACATCAAATGCTGCACATTATTCAGGTTTTACCTACAAAGATTATAGCTTTTCTTTTTATTGCTGCTTTAATGCTTTGTGAGTAAGCTGAGTTGGCTGTGGCCAAAGTGTTGGGTGCAGAAATGTCTTCCACAAGTGTTCCTCTTCACATTCCCTTGACAACCTGACCTTACTGGTCAGAAAAAAACATGTGAAAATGAAAGAACATGGGGGGCGCCTGGGTGGCTTAGTCGGTTAAGCGTCCGACTTTCGCTCAGGTCATGAACTCGCGGTTCGTGGGTTTGAGCCCCGCGTTGGGCTCTGTGCTGACTGCCAGCTCAGAGCCTGGAGCCTGTTTCAGTCTGTGACTCCCTCTGTCTCTGACCCTCCCCTGCTCACGATGTTTCTCTCTCTCTCTCTCTCTCTCCTAGAAGTAAATAAAACATTAAAAAAAAAAAAAAAAAAGAAAATGAAAAAACTTGGGCCAGAACAGGGGCCATTGTATGCCCACTGCATCCCTCCCTAGGCTGGTCTCTCATTAGTGTCTTCCTTCTTTTTGTTAACTCATTATCTCGTTTTCTTCTGCCAGACTGACACCTACTGGAAAGTATGTAGAAACGCAGTCCAATCCACTGTTCTAGTCCTACTCAACATTCTTCCGGGTCTATTTTTGTACAAGGGTAAGAATTTGAACCAGCTTAGGTAAACACACAAGTTGTGTGACATGAAGATAAATTTGGCAATGGTTGCTTAGGAACTGACAACAGTACAATCAATAGGCAATTTCCCAGAGCACCCTACTCCAAACCTTTTAAAGTGCCAATCAAATCTTCAAAAACCATTCATTATATTTCAATATGTAAAATTTCCTTATGCCTTGGAAAATGATTGGATTTTACTTTGTTTAAAAATTTTCTAATTCATGGGGTACCTGGGTGGCTCAGTCGGTTAAATGTCCGACTTTGGCTCAGGTCATGATCTCACGGTTTGTGGGTTTGAGCCCTGCGTCGGGCTCTGTGCGGACAGCCAGCTCAGAGCCTGGAGCCTGTTTCAGATTCTGTATCGCCCTCTCTCTGACCCCTCCCCCCATGCTCATGCTCTCTTTCTCTTTCTCAGGAATAAATAAAACAACAAAAAAACCCATTTTCTAATTCAAATTCAAAGCCAAAATAATGAGACTGGTTATCAAGACTGGGTATACTGATGTCTAGTACCGGTGTGCTTCAGCTATTCAATGAAAATAATGATGATGATGTCGAAAATGATGGCTAACACTTATATGTACATATAACTTACATCATGGTTTCAATATGCCAGATAGTAAGGTAATCATTTCTTAACTCATTTGTTACCAACTTCTGATCTTCTTATAAAAAACTTTGCCTAAAGGAAACCACCTTTATGTACTAGTTTTTGAGAAAGTCAAGTTTAGATTAGGATCTTTTTCAAAGTATAGGCAAAGTCTAACATTTGTTTAAACCTGATGAATGGTCTGGAACATCCATGATTTTCATGGGTTGATTTTCAAAACAAAACAATACACTGATAATTATCTATATTTATAGAGCATTAATTACCTTTTAAAGGGCGGTTCCCTTTATTTTTAAAAAATTTTTAATGTTTATTTTTTTGAGAGACAGAGAAAGAGCCATGAGTGAGGAAGGGGCAGAGAAAGAGGGAGACACAGAATCTGAAGCAGGCTCCAGGCTCTGAGCTGTCAGCACAGAGCCCAATGTGGGCCTTGAACTCATGAACCATGAGATTGTGACCTGAGCTAAAGTCAGATGCTCAACTGACTGAGCCACCCAGGTACCCCAAGGGAGGTTCCCTTTAGACAAAGGGGAAAAGGATGACTTTACAGTGGAGACACCTGACAAACACTACCTCAGCCAAGTGATCAAGGCCAATCAGCAGCCATAAATTATCTTGGCTGTATATACTCTAGATCAGATGTACAAAGACTAGGAGGTAATCAGCAACAACCAATTGCTTATCATGGAATTTTCCCACTATATTCCAACTTCTCCCATTGGCATGTCTTTCTCTACCAGGTGAAAAGTCCTTTTTCTTCAAATCCATCCCCTACCTCTGGAAACCTACTAATACTTGAAGTAAAACTGGGCTTGGGGCACTTGGGTGGCTCAGTCAGTTAAGCGTCCAACTTTGGCTTAGGTCATGATCTTGTGGTCATGAGTTCAAGTCTTATAGTGGGTTCTCTGCTGTCGGTACAGAGCTCCTTCAGATACTTTGCCCCCACCACCCCCAATCCCTACCTCACTCACACACTTTCTCTGTCAAAAATAAATAAACATTAAAAAAATAATAAAATAAATAAAACTGCGCTTATGTGCTACCTATTCCATGAAGTTGCCCTTGCTAAGTCAGAAATAATTACTCTCAAATTTCTCCATGTGGCTATTTGATCTAGGTTCATAATTCTTCTTTTTATAAAAGAGCCTTTCTGGGTTCAGGTAGTGCCAAGCACCATACATCCACTTCAATCCTCACCTATGTATTTCATATGACTAAACCCTCACATATGTATTTCATATGACTAAAGAGGTATATATGTCGCAGGTAATCATGTGTCTTCGTTGAATTTTAAGGTTCTTAAAAGCAGAGTTTGTACCCATCTAATTTCTGTTAACTCAAGCCTACTCATTCCAGTGAGGCCCTGTGGCCCCCTAATAACATATACAAATGACATGACCTGTCACAAGAAGGTAAGCTGTATTCACCAAAAATGTTGACTGCCTGTAAATAACAATCAATAGTCTCAGAAATTCAAAGTGACAATAAATAACTTACACTTAAATCAAGTTTCCAGACATGCTGAATTCTACAAAACAATATCACTAATGCTAAAGAAGATGGGTTTTATTTACCCAATTTATGAATATGCAAATTCTATATTTCAACAACTGACTACATAGGGCAGAAATGCATTCCAAAACTATCGTTTGCTTCATGCTAGGTAGACAATAAATCTAATGCTTAGCATAGACTCGCAATTCTCTCTCTAACCATGAAGTCAAGGAAGACACTGACAAAACTATTAAAACAGAATGGGAAAGATTCACACACAAAACCACCTACCACCTTCTTAGAAAACAATACAAATCCCAAACAATTCCCAAGATTTAAGTAGTCATCTAAGCTCCAGTTTTACTCCACCTATAAAATAATTCGATTATATACTGTATAAACTTCTTTCAACTTGCAATTCTGTGTCTTTGTCTAATTACAGTGAGTTTCTTTGAGGCACACCTGGCTTACTTATTAGGACAGACCATGTAATTTTTCAACTCCAAAACCAACTGATCTACGTTTCTTTGTACCATCAGGTAACATTTGCTGTAAACGTGATAGAGCTACAAAACAACATTTAGGTACTTAGAGTTTGCCATCTTCTAGCTCATTTCAAATGTAGATTATTTTCAGTACTCTGAAAGTCAACAATTTATCTAATACTGCATTCCACAGGTAAGAGAACATCAAGAGGTTTCATCAGAAGTAATCTAGCTAATTTCTGAAAACAGAAAGAGAAGAGATAGATGAGAAAGAGGGAGAAGGCAAGTTGTGACCAATTTTATTGCTGTCTTATTGCAGTTGAGCTTAAAATTTTGTACAACAAACTAATTCAAAAGGTAGCATTCAAGTAACAGGACTCTATGTTATTCTTCCCTTTTATAGGTTAAAATTAAAAGAAAAATTGAAGCCCATAGTTTATTAATATTTCCTTATTTATTTTAACCTAACATCCCTTTTCTGTCCAGGACTCCATCCAGGATACCGCATTACATGTAGTCACTAGGACTCCTTAGGCTCCTCACGTCACTGTTTCTCACATTCACTGGTTTTTGATGACTATGACAGTTCTGAGGAATACTGGTCAGATATTTTATAGAATCTGCCTTAATTGGTATTTGTCTGATTATTTGCCCCTCGTGATTAAAGTTATGGATCTGGGGGGAGAAAACCCACAAAGGCAAAGTGTCATTTTTGTTACATCATATCATAAGAGTACATACTATCAATGTGACTCATGACTGTGGATGTTAACCTTGACCACGTAACTGTGGTAGTGTTTGTCAGGTTTCTCTAGAGTAACTTTCCCCACTCCTTTTTATATTATATATTCGGAAGGCAGTCATGATGCATAGCCCACACCTAAGGAGTAAGGAGTTATGCTCTCCTTCCATGGGGGTGACATATACACACACACACACACACACACACACACACACACACACACACACACACATATACAATTATATATATATATACATATAAAATTACTGATTACCTTTTGAAAATATGCACAAGTGGAAATTACTAACCCAAAAGTTTTTATTTATTTTGAGAGTGTGGGGAAGGGATAAAGAGGGAGAGAGAGAGAGACAGAGAGAGAGAGAGAGAGAGAGAGAGAGAGAGAGAGAGAGAGAGAGAGAATGAATCCTAAGCAGGCTCTATGCTCAGTGTAGAGCTGAATGCAGGGCTCGATCACAACCTGAGCCGATATCAAGAGTCAGACACTTAACCTAGGCGCTCCTAAAATATTGTTTTTAATGGTCAAGGTACTAACATTTAAATTCTGTTATAATGGTCCGAAACATCAGTTTTCCCTAAAGGAAACAATAATATTAAAGGGCAATAGTTGGTTGTAGCAAAATATTAAGTAGATCTATTTGAAAGTAACTTTGGACTCTGAGTCTTTAGCGTCTAGACATTCATGTGTAGATTTGGTGTCTACAAACTCTACCTATATATTGCCCTTCCTACATTAGACCTGATCATATAAAGGTGAAATATTAACAGAAAAGATCCTTTCTAAAGCTGTAAGTTAAATTAAATATATACAACAATTTCACTTACCGTATATGGACTTCCTGACTTAGAAAAACATAGAAAGATAACTTATCTTTTACATTCTCAATTATATACACTGCTCTGGGTTAGTTTTGGATTTTGGCCATCATTTGCAAATATTTTTATAGGGAATTATGTTTTTTTGCTCAAACAACCAAAATATAAAACACTTATAATAGTGCTTGCACTGCCTATGACTCATTCATCAATCTGTTTCAATGCCATTTATGTGTAGAATGCCTACTGTGTGCTAGGAAGCAGGGAAACAGAGAAAAATAAGATAATTATCTTACATATTCAGGCACAAGAAAGACCACAAATGGGATAATAGCATTAAATCCCAGCTGTCTGACTAGAATGATTAGAAGAAGTAAAAGATACTAAGAATTAAAATGGACACCTAGATAGACAGAGCCTTGGATCGTGAAACTTAATAATTCACTGTACAGGGACGCCTGGGTGGCTCAGTTTGTTAAGTGTCCAACTTCGGGTCAGGTCATGATCTCGAGGTTTGTGAGTTCAAGTCCCGTGTCGGGCTCTGTGCTAACAGCTCAGAGTCTGGAGTCTGCTTAACATTCTGTGTCTCCCTCTCTCTCGGCTCCTCCCCTGATCACACTCTGTGTGTGTGTCTCTCTCTCAAAAATAAACATTTAAAAAATTAAAAAAAATAATTCACTGTACAAATGGCAACCTGACTTGTTCCCAGGTCAGAGACGACTCATGAGACCCATCAGGATTGGTCTCTCCATCCTGTATTAACACCAAAGGAGGAAAAACACTCAAAACACACATCACAACACATGGTGGTGGGCCAATGCTATTGTTTTTATATAAAGGACAGACACTATTATTGACAGGAGAAATGCAGATTAGCTGATGTATCTGAGTTGTTAACATTTAAATAAAAAAGGTATCAAAAAACTGAAGATTAATTAAGTTCCATGGCTATTAATGGGAATCACCCCCTGTTCTTGGCACAGCTCAGGGAACATAATGTTTCAGCTTCTGAAAAGGGAAAACTGATGTTCAAATCGTGCAAATAATTATTTTTGAGGAAACAAATCCTTTTAATTTAGGATTTTGCTAACTCTGTAATTTAATTTATTTCTGTGTTAAGAGGCAGTTTTCAGACACACTTTGAGAGTACCGTTCTTTAAAATCTTGTCTCATATCTTCAGACGCTTTTCTGTCACTCTAACCAGTGTCTAGACACCCAAATTAAGTACTGTAAACCCAGCAACAACCAAAACGATCCTTGTGCCTTAGATAATGTGTACACAAGGTCACAAACACGTAAGTGTACAAATATTTTCAACACGCACCAAACAGGAGACCTTTATTTGTGGATAAAAATATTGATGTTGCTAAGTGATACTGAACAAATCACCAGCTATAAGTCTTTTTTATTTATTTCCATCTATTTCCCACTCATAAACAACTTTAACATTGTCTCAGGGCTGCATATATTTAGACTCAACCAGAATGTCACATTTACTAAAAATATACAATAACTAAATACTAACAAATTGTCATTTTTCAAATGCCTCCTTAAGAATATATCAAGGATGGGTTAAATCTTACCTAATCAAATAATAAAGGAAATAAATCAAAATAAAATAAAATTATTATAGTTAGTTTCAACCTAAACTCTAGGTCCTTTTTTGCACACCAAACCCTCAATTTTTCTAAACAAGAGAGAAATAAAGCCAGGTAAGAAATCTATAGGTAATCCCAAACTGCTGCATGCACATTCTCTACTAGGATAGCCAATGAAGAGGGAAGCTGGCAGAATATAGGTTCTGTCACCTTCCCCATGCCTTCCACAAGAGCATCGCCTTCCAAAATTGGGACATAACAGAGAAAGGGAGTAGAGAGCAAAACTCCCCTAGAAGCCATAGGGACAGTTAGCCCCCAATCGTTAGGAAGTAGTGGGAGAAAGAGGAGTACCTGGCCACCCACCTAAGGCCCAAACCAAACTGTGCAAAGAACCATGGAGAGAGGCAGAGTCAAGGAAACATGCTAAGGCTGGGCAGCATCATAACTTGTCAGGGCCTAAAGGAATCTGGAAGATGTTTTCAAAAGTGTGAAAACCAAGGTGTACAGAGACTACACGAACTCTCCAAATTTGTCTGAGGCAGAGACTAGGTCACATAAAATGTGAGCAACACCTTTCTATGTGCCTTCCCCATAGCACTGGGATTTCATGACATTAGCAGCTATCCATCTGCACTCCAAAAGCAAGAAAGAAGCAGAGGTGTCATGGAACAAAGCTGGTAGACAACTGACGAGATATGGGTTTTGACCTATCTCATCACTGGGTGCTGCAGGACTGGGATGCTCGCTTTGTCTCTCTGTGCCTCCCTTCACAAGCCCAAATGCATTGCAGGTCTTGGTCTTCTTAGCCTAAATCTACAAGTGGTCTCTTTCTCATTCTCCCTGCTTTCTCCTTCTGTTATGGGCCCTTTACTGTCCCCTCCTTTGTGAGGTGCTCTGTGATAGTGTCCTGCCCACTCATCTAAAGTCGCTTCCCCCAATTCTACCAAGTTTCATATACTTTCTTCTGTCTTTCATGGTTTACTCTCACTGCCCCTGCAAACAGAGTACGAGGGTCACCTCCTTACTCTCAACTCTCTCACATATGCTCTATGACAGATGAGGCTTCGGCCACCCTGCAGGACTCACTCTTTCCCAGAATATGTGACTCTGGTCCAGGAGCATGACACAAATGAGATGTATGTAGACAGAGCATAAAATGGCTTCTTTGTAGGAAGAAACTCAACAGGGTTCATCTTTATAAGATCAACAGCCTGTGCTGCTGTCCCAGGACTACGTGGGGCACCCGCTGTTATTCCATCAGACAGACTCTAACACTGCTCACAAGGGGATGAAAGACTCTGTTTTGTTCATGACCACTGGAGGTGAAGTCGAAAGTTGGGTGCCCAAGACTTTTCAAACGCGGTGTTGGTGGTGGTTGTGACATTCAGAGACACACAGAAATAAACTGGCAGGGCACCCCAAAGATAAGAAGCGCTGACCGCTCTATTACCTGGTGATTTAGAGTCAAGTCTCTGGGAGTAGATGGAGAACAAGTATTCACACATCACACTGCTGCAGGGAGGATGTGGCTAGGGGTAGTGTGCCAGAGGGTCCCAAACCAGGGTGGCGGCATCTGTGCACATCAGAGAGGGCTCAAAGGAGGCAAAGAATGGGACATGCCAAATAGGAAATCATCACTGGCTGGACACAGAGGAAGGGACTCATACTTGACACGAGGGTCGGGAGACAGACTCTGGACACCACTTTCAGTGTAACTCAGGTTCTTGCCCTTCATGAGATTCTTTGGAACCTCCCTAGATCTGGGCTATACAATGAGTCATCTGAGTTTCCATTATTTCTTATGGGGAAATTCACTGTGAAATACAAGTGCTTTGGTATTGTATTTGGTAATACAAGCATGTTTCCGGAATGAATCATGCTCGCAAACCAAGGTTTTACTGTATTACAGAATACCGCTCAGTAGAACTCCATCTTTTTAGGTACCTCAACGTAGCCAGTCTAATTCACCACAACCAGCACCTTTCTTATCGCTGTTATCAGGGACATATCCTTTAGTGTGATCATAGTGTGCTTTCATAACACAACTGAACCCAGCCATGTTCTACACCAGTGAGCTTTGGTTTACTCCAAGCCCTCTGCAGTTCCCAGTATGAAGTCTCTCCACAAATCCACTATGGGTTCTAGAATTTTGTTTTCATCAATCACAATGTGCATAACACCAATCATATGAAGAATTTTTCTTATGCTAGCTTTCTCTTCATTTCAGAAATTAAATAATTCCATGAATGAAACCATTTTCCTGTTACATTTGAAGTGAGTTTCTATTCAGGGTTCTGTATTTTTTTACACTCTCCTCCTGAAGCCATTCCTTACTCTCTACAGAACTACTATAACACTTTGTTGGAAACTTTTTTGTGGTACTTCTCTTGTTCTAATTTATAATAATCTTTTTTTCAAGTCTTAAGTAGATAATAAGCCCACTGAAGACAGCAACTGCACCTGGTGTCTCTTTGTGGACATGACCAATGTTAAAAAAAAGTCTGCTGAATAAAAATATGCTAGTTGGATGACGGCAGTAGTTCAGAATGACCCATGAGGCAGGTAATATCATCTCCATTTTACAGAACAAATGCAGTTCAGAAAAATAAAGCAACTTCAGTTCCCCAGGCTACCAAACAAGTTCCCTTGGCTACTAAAGTGGTAATGCCTAAATGTGAACTTTCAAGTTTTCCTTGAAAAAGTAAAATTGTCCTTTTGACCACTCTACTGCCCACTTCAGGAGAAAAGCTATGAAAGCAGGAGCTACAAAAGCTGGAAGCTGTTAAATTCAACAAGAGAGTCCTATCTGCCCCCAGGCCCTGTTTGGCTCCAAACAGGGTCAGGGCGAATTTTAACTCTCTCTTCTTCTTTTTTTTTAAACTCTTTGCTCTTATGAAGTTTCTTCTTTTGGGTCTTCTACCAGAGTTCCAAATCCTCTTCTTTCAGTAGCCACAGCCTTTTATGTTTTACTATCACGCTCAAATATTCAGGTTCCGTTCCCTTTCTTCAGACGTGTAAAAACACAATTATATATCTGCTCTTCATTGTAAATGCCTCTGTGAGTAAAATACATTTAACAGAACCATTTGGTCTTTTGAACCTTACATATAAAAATACCATGGCCTTAAGCTCCCTGACCAGATGTACCCCCAGCACCTTTTAGAAGCTGCACCTCAGCCTGTGACCTGGACCAGTGCCCCTGCTCCGTGCTGATTCCTCACCCGTGTGACTGTCGTGGTTTCTGAGAAATGAAGACAGCTGTTTTCACTATAGTTTCAGCCTAAATAAAACTCCAATTTCTTATTAAGAATGTTTAATAAAATCAACAGGGCGTTAAAAACTGCCAGCAGGGAGCTTAGCAAATTAGATGCTTGCATGGTGCCTCCCTCTGTGCCTAGATGCAAATATTTCTCATCTTTATACAGCTTATCTGAAACATCACAGTGCCATCCAACCAGGCACCCCCCTCTGCCCCATTTGATTGTGTGCTTGTAAGGTGCACGCCATCATCATTTTATGACAAAACTGAAACTCAACTAAGTAGCTGCTTGCTTTTGGGGAGCTGGAAATTCAAGAAGTTGCCCTAGAAGTCATGAAATAATTCAGAGTCCCACCTCAAGAAAGTAAAGTGGAAACAATCAGTATTCATTATATTATGCCATCTAATATTTATTAAGTACTTAATAAAGTGGACACACATTGTTAGACATTGATTTTTTTCAATAAGTTTAAGACATTGTTCTTACTCTCAAGCAGCTTGTTCAGGAAAGTTAATTTTTCAATACTTCTAGCTTTCAAAGAAGCCCAGAATCTGCAATCCCAACTTACAGTATAAAGAACCATGCACTATGAAAGGATGCTACTCCAGTAAATGAGGAAATGTTACATATATCCTTCCTTTTTATCTCAAGACAATTTAACTGAAACAAAGTCAATAACAGAAAGGAGAGTAACAAAGGGAGAGGCATAATCCTCACAGGCATGAGAATGCAAATGTCAACATCTGGGCCTGTTGTAATCTTATCTAGCATCCATAAATTTCAAGAAGGCAAAAAAAAAAAAATTACAATAGTTCACAGCCTTACTTAACCCACCAGAACTTCAATGTTATCTCTTTAACTGGCAAAAATTCAAGAGAAGGGAATGCTTCCACTAAGGGAATGTAGTAATGCCACCCCTCTAAGTGAGCTCACTGTTCCTCTAGAGATTTCACAACCTTTCCTGCTACTTCATAACCCTTGAGGTGAGCCCACCTGCAGGGAGGAGCCAAACTCTATCATCTGCACTTTCACTGAGCCAGGTGAGCAGTGTGGTGGGGTCTGGGTGCCCTTCCACAGCATCATGCCTAATTAGTTCATATTAAGTGACCTACAAACCACTGTGACCAAATGCCTCTTCAGGGGTGACAACAGTTTGTCACTTTTCTTCCAGGATGCTGAGTAAACCCACTAACATTATTTAGTTACACCCAACTGCAGTGGGGTTTGTGGTATTAAAGAACACACACCATCTTCATCCATTTACTGCTGAGCTCTTTCACCGTTAGACAAATCACTCTCAGGCAGCACATGGTAATTAAGCGGCGGGAGAAAAGTCTGTAATATTCCTTGGCAGAGCTTTCCTTGTGGACTTCCTTTCCCTCAACCCACAGCTTTCCACCTGAAGAGCTACGAACATCAGATAAAGACTGGACCCACCTTTCCAGTTGTGTAGGTAAATCTGTTTCTCTGCCACAATTGCTGTTGGCTTTCACAAGCCCACTCCTAGCTGAGCCCCCAACAGAATAGCAGAGGCCGACTGATGAGCCCTAATCCCAAAGGCCTCCTGGCACTGACACAGTTGCTCATTTCTCAGGTGGGAGAACTGAGGCCCAGAAAGGGGAAGCAATGGGCTTGTGACCCCACAGTTATAGTAGGACTGTACCATAACCCTGTCCTCCCATACTTCTACTAAATAATTCCATCTCCACTTTGGGCTTAAGGTAACTCTATGATCCCAAATGAAGCAAATGGCTCTGTTATTGATTGGGTTCTTCATAATCCCAGTCTTTTGCGACTGGTTTTCCCTACCTTTCAAGAAACATTAACGGATATCATCTCTTAATGATTCAACCCCACAATGACCTGAACACAGTAGGCACTAACTAAGTGCTTTGGTGTAATAAATTAGCTTTCTTCCCTCCATAACATCTCCCATCTCTTTCCTGAGCTTTCAGTTTTATCAGACCCCACCCCCCTGCCCCTGTGACACATTTGCTGCTGACAAATACAACTTCTTATGGTGGACTGTTGCATGGAAACCACATCAAGGAACAAACAAGGTTACTGCTGGTACTAAACACATCACTCTGTTAAAGAGAAAGCGATTTCTGAATCCCAACAGGAGCAAGGTAAGATTATACAGAACCACTCCTTTTGGGCACTGGGATGTGAGAGCATCCCTGAATAGGTCTTAATCTGCAAAAATTTACACTTAATCAAATTTATATTTTCCCATACTTCAAGTAAAGGTTCAGCCTGAATTTTGATTCTACCAAAAGAATTCCTTTATATATAATATGGTTATTGTGTAGCAAAGCCCCCAAAGACTCCCCCTCTTCTCCCTATTTATAAACTAGAGGTCTTGGATTCCAGGCATCTGATCTAAATATGCATGACCAGTGGGGACTGTGTTAAAGAGGCAATACTGTTAGGGAGCATGTTGAGAAAGATACAGACTACTGGAGTCCTAGAACCAACTTCCTTATACTCTGCAATGTCTACAAGATCCATGCTGCCTAGGCAATTAGGACCATCAAAAAGAAAATGCTAACTCTGCCCTCTTCTCCCAGCTAAGAACCCTCCAAGGAACACTGATGGGTAAGCCTGAAGGGTCTGGCCATTAAAACCTCAGGGTTAACTTCATACAATGGGTGTTTACATTCTAAGAAAGTTTAATTCATGCTTTATCTAAAAATACCTTCAATTACAAAAGTAATACCTGCTCATTTGAGAAAAATTTAAAAATAAAGACATGCATGTAAAGAATAAACACATGATATGTCACCCCCATTACTTCTGACATTCTGAAATCTTTCTGGGAGTTGAACCCTTTGTCCTAGGTAGCACCTGGAACATGAAATAAACCGCTCGTGGCCTATGAAACATCATTATTATAAAGGTGGCTTTTCTCTGTCCTCTGAAAACTTGCTGGTGTGTTCAGACTTTAGCTTATATATCAGTAAGTCCCTGGTTAGGTCTACTTGTAAGCTGGCTGCTGATCCTTCTTGTCTACTTATGGGAAAACAATATGATTCCACTAGGTGCTTTGCAAATAAACACAAACTCCATTTTCATGTAGGCTGCCATCACCAACAATCAATTATTTCCAGAAGCCACTCAAGGTAAATCAATTTCTGGGCCTACTGCTGGGCTGATTTCATAATTTTCTGTCTCCTGAAAACATCTTTGTACATAGTTTTCTTTTCAGATCTGTAACTGTATTAAGCTCAGGACTCCGCTCTTTCCAGCTCAAATACCTTCCCTGCTTAGGAGGTGGGAAGGAAAGTATAGCTTCTACTATTTATGGTGTCCAAGAAGATTTGTTTACCCTATTAACAAAATCAACAGTTGTGACTCCATGGCACCCTAAAAATGTCCTGGCCCACTGCAGCACCGTGATTGGGAAATTACACTCCAGGAAAACAGCCCTGAGGCAGGGCAGAACAGTGCTTAGGGCAATAATCTCATTTTCGCTAACATTTCCCAATCCTCTCCTGAATGTTATTTTTGAAAAGCAGCATCGTTCCATAGCAGACCCAGCAATTCAGACAGCAGTGTCAGGACTAAGAGTTGACAAATGCTAGGCGCAGTTCCATCAGTGACTCACACTGCGTGTGTGTGTGCACATGTGCAGTGTGTATGTTCAGGGTGGGCCTTGTCCAGGTGTCCCTGGGCACCCACTCCATGGCAATGCCTGTGCTGGTTCCCCTCATGTACATCTCTTTAATTCACCCTCCCAGCAGCCCTGTTTGGGGTAGATATAAGGTCTTTACTGAAGAAACTGTGATTCAGAAAGGTTAATGGACTCCCCCAAGGGCACAAAGCAGATAAAGGGGAGAATTTGGATTTTAACCAGGGTCTAGCTGACCCCATAGGCTGCCTCTCACTCACCAACAAACTCCACGTGACTCCACCAATTTAGCTCTGAGACCTAATGTACGACAGACGAAGAGGATCAATGTACAAAGATAATTTGCACATGCTTATCAAGAGATGGGATGCTAATTTTAACAATAATGCAACGGTGCAAATTTTCTCCAGTTGAAAAAAGTCTTTTTCAATTCAGCTTGTTAAACCTCCTTCAGGGAATCTCAGACCTTTTAGACCCCTAAACTACACAATCCATGTCCCTTGACCGCCACCAGCACACCATTCAGTAAGCAAAAGCACTGCTGCAAACATTCCATGGGCTCAGGAGCACAATGGGCAAAACTGTACAAGAAAGAGCCAGATGGACTCAAAATTCAGATGGCTCCACACTCCACACCCCACACCCAAGAGGCTCGCAGATGCTGGAAGCGTTTTGGCAGGAGAAGTCCGCAGAGGTGGGATGGAGATAATTTTAGAGGCAGAAGCTTAAGACCTTCAGCTCCAACCCAATTCAGACACTGGGCTCGGCCCAGGAAGCCACAAGGACACATGAGGCTCACGACTCATCTGTGAACTTGTGACCCACACCTGACAAGCAAGCTTTCAAGGGAGGGCGGGGATTTGATTTAATGGCAGGACTGAATCAGAAAAACCATGTTCAATAAATCCTTAAGAAATGGAAATGGGTGAGCCCTAAACTGTCTTTCTAGAAGCATCCAGCTAACACAGCAGGGGGACCCTGGCATAGAAGAGGGCCGCTCTCTCACTGCCCAACCACACCCAGGAATTGCCATGTAAAAGGCGGCAACTGCAGACCACATCTTCCTTTTTTATCCAGAAAACTGATTCTTCCTTAACACCTGGGCAACCAGACAAAAAGAAGATGAAAAAGGAAAACGTCAGAAAGGACTCGGAGGGGATATTGACAAATGGGAAGCACTTCCTGTCCCCTGGAGCTTAGACACACAAGAGGCCTTTCTCCTTGTAAACTTGGAGAGCCAGCAAATCTGTGCTCAAATTAGCCTCTGAAGCTGGGAGAGGATTTGTTTTAAAACATCAGGGACTTGGGGCGCCTGGGTGGCTTAGTCGGTTAAGCGTCCGACTTTCGCTTAGGTCATGATCTCGCGGTTCGTGGGTTCGAGCCCCGCGTCGGGCTCTGTGCTGACTGCCAGCTCAGAGCCTGGAGCCTGTTTCAGAGTCTGTGACTCCCTCTCTCTCTGACCCTCCCCTGCTCACACTCTCTATCTCTCCTAGAAATAAATAAAAAAATATTAAAAAAAATTCGCTTAAAAAAAATAAATAAATAAAACATCAGGGACTTATAAGAAAAAGCAACATAAAAAGAAGAAGGGAGTTCCGTGTTTCTGGAACAGCACCTCCCTTCCCCTCCCACTATTCCCAAGGGCTGCTATGAAGAGGACTGCAAGCCCACCCTCCCTCGAAGAGCCAACAGAAGGGCTAGGGAGATTGACATTTCAACAAGAAGGGTGACACAGTGTGCACAGGACTGTCACAGAAACCTGTGCAGAGATGCAAGGAGAAACTAGCAGGTTCTGTCTGGGGGGTCAGAGAGGGCTTGCTTCATCAAGGCAGGGACTCCAATCTGATTTGGGTAGAAAAGGTACATCAGGGTAGAGGAAACAGTGTGAGCACAGGTGTGCAGATGTGAAAGAGCCGGTAGCCCTGGGAAATAGTGCGCAGGAAGCGATCAGACATGAGGTGGGAAGGGAAGTGATGCCAGATGGTGATCGTGTGCTTTAGGATTATGCAACTGCCAAATATTTACTGACTCAACAAGGCCTAGTCCAAAAGTGGATATTAAATCACTTCTCCACAAAATATATTAGTTTATATTCTGAATTGACACAATTTTTTAAATCACTAACTGAATCTCCAATGTAAGTTACACAACATTAGTTCCACGAATAGAGCTTTAACTACTGTTAAAAGTTGAATTTGAGTTCAAAATTATTTTTTTCACATATTTTATTCAGTGAGCTAAATTTCTCACACCAGATAAAGTCCAAAGGTAATCTACACTTCACAGATTTGGAGAACATTTCCAAGCATTGTGACCATGGAATAGTGTCCTGAGGCACATTAATTGCTAATAATGTTCAGCATTAACTAGCCATACACAGACCGTTGAACACTGTATGATCTTTTAGTAAGAAACACCACTTCCAGTGTCAACAAGCTCACATCTCAAAAGGGAATCTTGCTGCCCCACCACCTGAGAAAGCCACCGTTCATGTTTTGGTAGTTACCCTACTGAAACACACCCACATGTAAGTGTGTACTCACACTTTTACCTAAGAGATCAAAGGGCTCTCGCTGCTTTATTTTTCAACTCGGTAGTCTGTGGTGATTCTCCTTCTGTAATTTCTTAAACCAAGTCCCCATTGTTGGCACTGCTTACATGAAAGAGTTCTTAGTATTAGAATGAGCAACTTAAAGTGAATCATTTTTAGCTGTTACAACGGCATCCTTGAATATCTATCTTGTTCATTGGTCTAAACTGCTAAATAGAGAGAGGTATGCACATTATATATTTTGTTACATTTCTCCCCAAACCATAAAAAATGGCAGCCCAATTTACATACACTGGTGGGAAAGCCTTGTTGGGTCAGGCTGGTTTTGAAGTTGAGGGGAGAGGCCTCAGCTCCTTGCCTTCTGAAGGGACCACACGGACCATGTTAGCCACACGAAACTCCCAGCACAGAGAATTCGCAGTGCCCAGAGAAAGGGGGTGAGGCACTGGCTCTTAGTGGCCATGTGGAGGTGTCAGCAGATTTGATGCGACCTGAGTGGGCAAAACTCCTGGCAACCCCAAAAGTAAGAGTAGTGAAAAAAATGCTGTTGAGATACCAAGAGAGTCTTCCATCTTAAAAACTGCTCTCAGCAGACACTGATTATCTATGTATTTCACACCAGATCTTTCTCCTGACACGCTGTAACTAACAACATGTGTGGAGTTTCCTTCAAATTACCTTTCCTACTGCTCATTATGATCTGAAGTGATTTATAATGTTCCTGCGAATCACACTGGATAGATTATTTTCTTTAATTCCAGCCAGCAGCTGTTGAAGCAGACTAATAAATAACCACTGTAGAACCCCCACTGAACTCTCTGAAAAGGCTGTAAATATATTTAACAACCCACAGCATAAACACATCTCCAGCTCCCAACCAGGACTGAATACCTTTCAGAAACTCGGTTAGTTATGAATGTATTTGAAGGAAAAAAAAAGGGGGGGGGGACTCTGAAATGCCTATTCCTTCCATAAATAAAGTCCCAGAACTTCCCATTTCCCTTACCTTTGCCTTTAACAAATGCAGACATCTGCAAACATCAGTTTATTTAATGTCCATTTAATTTTAGATGCAAATCTACTGTGCCTTAGAGACTAAACAAAGAATTACGAAGTTCTCAACTTGTTGGCACATTTCTCTTACCAGTTTTTTTTTCCTTTAATCTGTCTTTTTGTCAAGAGACAAATATAGACAGATTGGGGAAATGTGATGCAAAACTAAAAAACCAAACCAAACTAAACCAAATAAAAAAAACCAACCCTGTTTTACCTAACCTCCACTGGCAGCCGGTCATGTAATTTTCAACTGTATGTTTTACTTCTTTTCTTGTTCTTGGGCCAAAAGGAGCTTCAGCGTACTGGTGCCTACGATTTAGTTTGTCCATACCTCCCAGGGATGTCGCCACCCGAGCTGTCCCAGTAGGCCTAACCAAGGGTTTCAAGGGCCTAATGGCTATATCTAGCCCAGGGCACAGCCACCTGGCCCCATATCAAGACATTAGTCTGCCAGCTAGGCACCTATTCCTCTCCTCTACTACGATACTAGTAATACTTCCTTGTTATGCACTGGAGATTTTCTCTTTGAAATAAGAATTATATTTAGACAGTATATTCTCTACCTGTTGCATGTAGTTAATCCAGTACAGAAACTGAACGAATATGCATATAGTAATCCTTATACTATTCCCATAAATGTCTGATGTAACTCCTTCCTCCAGCCAAGACACAGCCATTATGATACAGACCTAATTCATTTGTTATTCCCATTTGGGCAAAGAAGAAAACATAAACATTGTAACAGTGAAGAATACTGAAATAGGCTAGAATGGAATAGGGTATAGCATAGGTCATCGATGAGGTAGAAATAATCTATGTTAAAGGACACAGTCAAAAAAAAACTGGTCTCTGTTTTTCCTGCTGGAAAAACTTGAGCTTCCTCAAGTTCTGGTTCCTCCCTTGAATAGCTCTATTTCTACACCAGCAAGACAAAATGAATTTGAACTACATTTAGTGAAAAATCACACTATGGAATTCTTCCTTCAGCTAGTTAGTCTTTAAACAGGCACACCCCTCCTCCACAGTAATACATAGTGTTCCGATGCTCCACACCCACTTCTGGACCCCACGTCTCTCCAGAGGCCTCAGAATACAGAATACAGTGTCACTGGGAAGGCATAAAGAGAGTTTCCCAACAGGCGTTCACTACTCAAAGAAGCCTGTGAGAGCTGTCACTCCACTCTGAGAAAAAGAGAACTGGCAGGAACCACTTGTGGTATCCCCCCTCCCCCACACCTTTTTGTAATGAGGAGAAGAGAATTCAAGCCAAAATTGAAAGTTACACCAAAGCAAAGCGAATTTCTCATTCAGAACCAAGAGGTACAAAAACACCAGCCTCAGTTTCCCTCCTAGGGACCAATTAGAAAAAGGTTAGTCATCATTCCTTCAAAGGCTTCATTAGGTGGCTAAGCCCCAGAGTCTTCAACATAAACCAGAGCCAAACTTCCCTAAAGAAGGTTTTTCACTGTGACAGTAAAAGAGTCATAAAAAGAAATACAAGTTTAAATGACACCTTTCACATCCAAAAAAAAAAAATCTATGAATGGAAAGCTGATTAAAAAAAATTTTTTTTTAGGGCGCCTGGGTGGCTTAGTCAGTTAAGCGTCCGACTTCGACTCAGAGAATGATCTCACGATTCGTGGGTTCAAGCCCTGCATCGGGCTCTGTGCTGACAGCTAGCTCAGAGCCTGGAGCCTGCTTCAGATTCTGTATTTCGCTCTCTCTCTGACCCTCCCCTGCTCATGCTGTCTTTCTCTCTCTCTCTCACAAATAAAACATTAAACAAATTTAAAAAAATAAAAAATTTAAAATGTTTATTTATTTTGAGAGAGAGAGAGAGATAGAGTGTGAGTGGGGGAGGTGCAGAGAGAGAGGGAGTCACAGAATCTGAAGCAGAATCTGAGCTGTCAGCACAGAGCCCGATGTGGGGCTCTAACTCATGGACCGTGAGATCATGACCTGACCTGCAGTCGGACGCTCAACTGACTGAGCCATCCAGGCGTCCCAGAAAGCTGATTTTTGCTCTCATCTACACTATACTATCACACTCTTTTAAGGGATTCTTTAGTGGTGCTTCATCATACGCAGAACTATCCACATAATTTAATTTGTTATGAGATAAATACAAATGTATTCTTATCCTCATTTTACTTATGAGGAAATCAATCATTGATACTATAATCTGGGTTATGCAAACTAAACTTATCCATGCCTGGATTACAATAATCAGGAGACCTGGTTTCCTGCTGCAACTCAGGTACAGCAGGCACAGTTGATGAACTTTGTACAAAGTAAAACCCCAACCAAACTGCCAATCTGGACGTTCCTCAGTTTCCAGGCAGTTTCTCAGGATCCATTATACACTTTCACTTTCTTCTATACATTATCTGGTGCATTAGCCAACTTTCAAAAATAAATAAATAGCTTCAGGTAAACTACCTGAGAGATTTACAGTTGGCCCTTCAACAAAACAAGGATCAGGGGCACCGACCTCCTGTGCAGTCAAAACTTTGCTTATAACTTTTGATTTCCCCAAAACTTAACTAGTAATAGCTTACTTTCATCCAGAAGCCTTACTGGTAACATTTGATTAACACATTTTTGTTATAGGTATTATATACTTCATTCTTACAATAAAGTTAAAGAAAACATTATTAAGAAAACACATTTACAGAATTGTACTGTAATTATAAAAAAATCTAAGTATGAGTGGACCCCCACAGTTCACACCCATGTTGTTCTTGGATCAGCTGTATAATACAAATAATAATCATAAGAAGGCTAAAATGGCAACATTAATATCAAATACAATAGACTTCATGACAAAAAGTACCACCACAGATGAAAAGGAACATTTCACTATGATGAAGGGTCAGCTCATCAGGAGGACATAACGATCACAAATCTGTATATGCCTGAAAACAGAATCAAAACACATAAGGCAAAAACAGAATCAAAGGGAGAAATAGACAATTCCAATCATCACAAGTAAATATTTTAATGCACTTTTCTCAGTAGTTGCTAGAACAACATGGTGGTGGTGATAGGGTGGCGGTCAATAATTTTTCTATAAAGGGCCAGATAGCATATATTGTAGGCTTTCTGGGGCATACAGTTTTTCTGTTAAAACTATTGAATTCTAACTTTTGGTAGCACAAAAGCAGCCAGAGATGATATGTAAAAAATGTGTATAGCTCTGTTTCAATAAAACAGAATAGATTTAGCCCACAAACTGAAGTTTGCTGACCCCTAAACTAATGACAATTATTTAAAAACTGACAAAGATATGAAAAACCTGAAAAATATGATCAATTACCAAGACTTATAAAAGATATTAGATCTAACCATAGCATAGTAGACATTGTTTTGAAGTCTGGACCTTAAAACAAGTGGCAATTAATTTTAAATCATGAAATCATCACACATAGTACACTGACCACAATGGAATTAAATTAGAAATTAATATTAAAATAATAAATTTTATTAAATATTATAAAATATTATTTTAATATTAAAATAATAAAAGGGACACCTGGGTGGCTCAGTTGGTTAAGTATCTGACTTTGGCTCAGGTCATGATCTCACGGTTCATGGGTTCAAGCCCCACGTCAGGCTCTGTGCTCACAGCTAGCTCAGAGCTTGAAGCCTGTTTCAGATTCTGTGTCACCCTCTCTTTCTGCTCACACTGTCTCTCTCTCTCTCTAGAAATAAATAAAAATATTAAAAAAATAAATAAAATAACTAGAAAAGCTCCAATATTTAGAAATTAAACAAGCCATTCCTAAATAATCCATGGGTCAGAGAAGAGAACATGAGGGAAGAAAAAAAAGAAAAAAAAAGAGGAGTAAAAATAAAAATTTTAAAAAGTTGTGAGACAGGAAACCATCAAAATCCTAGAGGAGAAGGCAGGCAACAACTTCTTTGATCTCAGCCGCAGTAATTTCTTACTTGACACATCTCCAAAGGCAAGGGAATCAAGAGCAAAAATGAACTATTGGGACCTCATCAAGATAAAAAGCTTCTGCACTGCAAAGGAAACAATCAACAAAACTAAAAGGCAACCGATGTAATGGGAAAAGATATTTGCAAATGACATTATCGGATAAAGGGCTAGTATCCAAAATCTATAAAGAACTCTTCAAACTCCACACCTGAAAAACAAATAATCCAGTGAAGAAATGGGCAGAAGACATGAGTAGACATTTTTCCAAAGAAGATATCCAGATGGCCAACAGACACATGAAACGATGCTCAACATCACTCATCATCAGGGAAATACAAATCAAAGCCTCACTGAGATACCACCTCACACTGGTCAAAGTGGCTAAAATGAACAAATCAGGAGACTCTAGATGCTGGCGAGGATGTGGAGAAATTGGAACTCCCTTACACTGCTGGTGGGAATGCAAACTGGTGCAGCTGCTCTGCAAAAACAGTGTGGAGGTTCCTCAAAAAATTAACAATAGAACTCCCCTATGGCCCAGCAATAGCACTGCTAGGAATTGACCCAAGGGATGCAGGAGTGCTGATGCATAGGGGCACACGTACCCCAATATTTATAGCAGTGCTTTCAACAATAGCCAAATTATGGAAAGAGCTTAAATATCCATCAACTGACAAATGGATAAAGATATGGTTTATCTATACAATGGAATATTACATGGCAATGAGAAAGAATGAAATCCTGCCATTTGCAGCAACATGGATGGAACTGGAGTGTATTATGCTAAGTGAAATAAGTCAGTCAGAGAAAGACTGATACATGCTTTTCACTCATATGTGGATCTTGAGAAACTTAACAGAAGACCATGGGGGAAAAAGAAGGGGAAAAAATTACAGAGAGGGAGGGAGGCAAACCATAAGAGACTCTCAAATACAGAGAGCAAACTGAGGGTTGATGAGGGGTGAGGGAGAGAGGAAAGTGGGTGGTGGGCGATGAAGAAGGCACTTGTTGGGATGAGCACTATGTGTCGTGTGGAAGCTAATCTAACAATAAATTATATTAAAGTAAAATTAAAATTTGTGAGATACAGGTAAAGCAGTGCTTAGAGTGATAGGTATAGCTTTAAATCTTTGTATTAGAAAAGAAGAAAGATATATAATCAATGATCTGAGTTTCTACTTTAACAGATCAGAAAAAGAACACATTAAATCCAAAGTAAGTAAATGGAAGAAAATCACAAAGAGAGAAGCTGGTTACTTGATAAGATCAATAAAACTAAGAAACCTCTAGCTAGACTGGTCAAGAAGAGAAAAGACACAGATTACTAATATCAGGAATAAAAGAGAAAATACCACTACAAATCCTATAAATAACAAAAGGATAATAAAAAATATTATGGACAGGACACCTGGGTGGCTCAGTTGGTTAAGTATCCCAACTGATTTTGGCTCAGATCATGATCCCAGGGTCATGAGATCAAGCCCCACATCCAGTTCCATGCTGAGCATGGAGCCTGCTTAAGATTCTCTCTCTGTGTCTCTCCTCCATCTCAAAAAAAGTTGTGCCAAGTTTGTGACAACTCAGACAAAAATGAACAAATTTCCTGAAAGATGTATGGAAGCAAAAATGAATGCAAAAAAGAATAGAAGGGTGCCTGGTGACTCAATTGGTTAACTGTCCTATTGTGGCTCAGGTCGTGATCTCATGGTTCATGTGTTTGAGTCCCGTATCAGCTCTGTGCTGACAGCGCAGAGACTGGAACTTGCTTCAAATTTTGCATCTCTCTCTCTGCCCCTTCCCTGTAGCACTGTGTCTCTGTCTCTCTCAAAAATAAATAAAACATTAAAAAACAATTTTTAAAAATGTTTTATTTATTTCTAGGAGAGAGAGAGACAGCGTGAGCCGGGAAGGGTCAGAGAGAGACGGAGTCACAGACCGAAACAGGCTCCAGGCTCTGAGCTGGCAGTCAGCACAGAGCCTGACGCGGGGCTCGAACCCACAAACCGCGAGATCATAACCTAAGCGAAAGTCGGACACTTAACTGACTAAGCCACCCAGGCACCCCTAAAAACAATTTTTTAAAAGAAAGAATAGAAGAACTGAAGAGTCCTACATCAATTAAACAACTTGAACATGTAATTAAATACCTGTCCCCCAGACCCAAATGGCTTCTCTGATGAATTTTATCAAAATTATCAAGTATTTAAAGAAGAAATAATATCAATCATATAAATTATTTCAGAAAATCAAGGAAGAGGGACCATTTCTCATCTTGTTTTATAAGGCCAGTATTACTCTGATATCAAACTAGATAAAGGCATCACAAAAGAGAAAAACAAAAAGTCAATAGCTCTCATAAACCCAGATGCCAAAAATCCTTGACAAAATTTTAGCAAATAAAATACAACATGACAAAATGGGATTTATCACAAGGATGAAAGGTTGGTTTAACACTGAAAATCAATGTAATTAATCACATTTATAGAATTAATGTTTTTTCTTAAACCAAATGATCACTTCAATAGATGCAGAAAAAGTATTTGACTAATTTCAACATCCATTCATGATAAAACTCCCAGCAAAGAAGGACTAAAAAGCAACTTCCACAACCTGATGAAAAGCATCTAGAAAAAAACATACAGCTAATATTATATTCAGTCGTGAAAGGCTCAATGCTTTCCATCTAGGAGTAGGAACAAGGCAAGGATGCCCTTTTCTATCATTTTTATTCATCATTTTACTGAAGATTCTGGTCAATGCAATACAGGTTGGAAAGAAAGAAGTAAAACAGTCTGTGCAGACAACAGGACACAGAAAACCCTAGATAACTACTAGAACAAAAACACAAATTTAGCAAAGTCACAGCACACAAGGTTAATTTATAAAAAATTGCTACATTTCTTTTTTTTTAAATTTATTTACTTATTTTGTGAGAGAGAGCATAAGTGGGAGATGGGTAGAGAGAGAGGGAGAAGGAATCCCAAGCAGGCTCTGCAATGTCAGCACAGAGCCTGACTGGGGGCTTGAACTCACAAACTGAGAGATCATGACCTGAGCCAAAATCATGAGTTGGATGCTCAACCGACTGAGCCACACAGGTGCCCCCAAATCTACTACATTTCTTTGACAATAATGACATAGAAATAGTTTTTTAAAAAATTTCATTTACAATAGTATAAAAATATCCTTAGAAGTAAATGTAATGAATTTGATTAATAACCTGTGTGCTAAAAATTACAAACTTTTACATAGGAAAATCAAATTAGACCTCAGTATATGGAGAGACATAGAATGTTAATAGACCATAAGACTCAATATTATTAAGATGGCAATTCTTCTCCAACTAATCTTTAAATTCAGGCAATTGGAATTAAATCCTAGCATGCTTTTGAACAGACTGACAAACTAAATTGAAATTTTATATGAGAAAGAAAAGACTAAAGCCAAAGCAGTCATGAAAAGACTAGAGTAAGATAGGAGGACTCACACTGCCTAACCCCAAGAGTTCTTATAAAGCTATAATAATCAAGAGAGTGTGTTAGTAGTGTGAGAACAGACATATACCTCAATGGAACAGAAGAAAAATGACCAAAAATAGACTCCTCCTTATATGGCCAAGTGATCTTTAACAAAGGCACCATGGTATTTCAATGAGGAAAATATAACCTTTTCACCAAATAGGGCTAGAACAACTGTCTATGGAAAAAAGTGAACTTGAAATTTATCTTACACTATACACAAAAATTAACTTGATAGGGATCATAGAACAAAAACATAAGAGGTAAAACTACTAAACTTATAGAAGAAACCAGGAGAAAATTTTTGTGATATTGGGGCACAAAACCATAACCTATGTAAGAAAAAAATTATAAAATGGCCTTCATATAAATTGAATTTTTCCCTTTGAAACACAGCTAAGAAAACAAAAAGCAAGCCACTGAGTAGGAGACATATCTGACAAAAGTTTATATGTAGAATATATACATGTTTCTTATAAAGCAAAAAGAGGGGCACCTGGGTGGCTTAGTCGGTTAAGCGTCCGACTTTCGCTTAGGTCATGATCTCGCGGTTCGTGGGTTCGAGCCCCGCGTCAGGCTCTGTGCTGACTGCCAGCTCAGAGCCTGGAGCCTGTTTCAGAGTCTGTGTCTCCCTCTCTCTCTGACCCTCCCCTGCTCACGCTGTCTCTCTCTCTCTCTCCTAGAAATAAATAAAAATATTAAAAAAAAAAAATAAAGCAAAAAGAAGACAATTCAATTAAAAAACAGGCAAAAGATTTTAACAGACACTTCACAAAAGTAATACATAGATACATAGATAATACATAGATAACCAATAAAAACATAAAGAGATGCTTAACATCAGATGCTAAGTCATCAAGAAAATGCATATTAAAATAACAATGAACTGTATTACATAACTTCCTAAATGACTAATGGTAAAAAGACTGAAAATATCAAGTATAAGGGAGGGTGTGGAGAAACTGGAACTCTCATTCACTGCTTGATGTAATGCAAAACTGTACAGCCACTCTGAAAAACAGTATGGCATTATCTTTTAAATTAAATATATACATACCATATGACCCGGCCAGTCAACTCTTAGGTATTTACCAAAAAAGAAATGAAAATAACTGTCCATACAAAACTTCTATGTGAATATTTATACTACCTACATGGATGAACCTCAAAACTGTTGTACTAAATGAAAGAAGCAAAAGGAAAAGAACTACATAATATATGTTTCCATTTACATTATATTCTAGAAAAGGGAAAAGTAGAATTACAGAGAGCAGATCAGAAGTGCCCTGGGCTTAGGGCCTGAGGTCAGGGGAGTGAACTGAATATAGTGGTAGATGGCAAACATAAATATGTGTGTGCTGCCTGGACCATGGATAGCTATGGTTAAAAACCAGTGTGCTCATGGGGCGCCTGGGTGGCTTAGTCGGAAAGCGTCCAACTTTCGCTTAGGTCATGATCTTGCCGTAGTGGGTTCGAGCCCCGCGTCGGGCTCTGTGCTGACTGCCAGCTCAGAGCCTGGAGCCTGTTTCAGTCTGTGACTCCCTCTCTCTCTGACCCTCCCCTGCTCACGCTGTCTCTCTCTCTCTCTCCTAGAAATAAATAAAATAAAAATATTAAAAAAACAAACAAACAAACAGTGTGCTCACTTAGATATAGGCTCTATGGCCAATGGCAAAGGAAATAAATACCCTCTGTGGTAGTCTTCCAGAGTGTTCCAGTGGACAGGTTAGCTTCTTGAATGCTCAACACTCACTTTATGTCTTTCTCTCTACCTTACTCTCTTTGATAAAGAGTCAACACACATATAACTAAAAGTAATGAGAACCCAGCAGGCCTGACATCCCCTCCACTGAGATAGCACACTCAAATTAAAAATTCCTGGAGCACCTGGGTGGCTCAGTTGATTAAGCATCCAACTTTGGCTCAGGTCATGATCTCAAGGTTCATGAGTCTGTGCCTTGCTTCAGGCTCTGTGCTGACAGTTCAAAGCCTGGAGCCTGCTTTGAATTCTGTGTCTCTCTCTGCTCCTCCCCTTGTTCTCTCTCTCTCTCTCTCTCCCTCCCTCCCTCTCCCTGCCCCCCCCCAAATAAATAGACAATTAAGTTCTAACACCTTTAAAAAAATTCCCAAAGTTGGGGCACCTGGGTGGCTTAGTCGGTTAAGCGTCCGACTTTCGCTTAGGTCATGATATCGCGGTTCATGGGTTCGAGTCCCGCGTCGGGCTCTGTGCTGACTGCCAGCTCAGAGCCTGGAGCCTGTTCCGGCCTGTGACTCCCTCTCTCTCTGACCCTCCCCTGCTCACGCTGTCTCTCTCTCTCCTAGAAATAAATAAAACATTAAAAAAAATTCCCTTAAAAAAAAAATTTCCTTTAAAAAAATTCCCAAAGCAGAGGCATCTGGGTGGCTTGGTCTGCTAAACCATCTGACTCTTGATTCTGGCTCAGTTCATGATCTCAAGGTTCCTAAGATAGAGCCCCATGTTGAGTTCCATTGGCCTGTTTTGGATTCTCTCTCTTCTCTCTCTCCTCTCTCTCTGCTCTCTCCCCCAGTGCCTTCCCCACTCATATACATACTCTATCTTAAAATAAAAAAATTTAATAAAAAAATAAAAATTAAATAAAATTCCCAAGGTGCTGTAACTGGGCCTGGCTGTTTCCTCTTCTGACCTGTGTAAAGAAGCTTGGGCAGAGCTAGGGATCAGATTCCAGGTTAAACCATCTGAGGATGCTGCTAGAGTATTTTTGCTATTGTTTAAGAGAAAGTATAAAGCTTTCTAGTCCTCTTTCTTGAAATCTTTCCAATTCCAAGGTATGTTCCTCTAAACTGCAGAGGAATATAAGCAAACCTTATTTATTTGGGTTAAAAATGTAAACATTCCTCTTTATGAAAAAGAAAGAAAGCAGGGGAGGGAGAGAGGAAATGAGGAAGAGAGAGGAAGGAAGGAAGGAAGGAAGATTTAAGTATGGGACACATTAAAAATTTAACCAGCTTTCATAAAATAAAATATGATACATGTGGAGCATCACCAAGAAGTCCAAGTACCAAACATACCCAGACTGTGCAGGGAGTTAATTTCCCTCTAATTTTAAAGTGTTGATATATTCATGTGGATGTTACACTAAAGAAAAAAAGAGTTACAGGAAAATGCAGATAAGAACTGCCTTGAAATAATAATCTGTAAAGCTAAAGAAGGCAGCAAAATATAAACCCACCAGGAATTTTAGTGATAGAAATGAGAAGGAGGTGGCTAGTTCTAACAATCCACAGGAAGCACAAGAAGGAAGGCAGCTTGAAGAGCCAAGAGACACACCTGAAGTTATTCCAGGGCATTTAATAGAAATACAAATAGGGAGGCAACAGCTTCATGGCTCATTCAAATTAAATGCACTTTAAAATTGTATTTTAAATTAGAGCATTTCATACAGTTTCACAGCATCATTCCGTTTTGCCTTTTGTCAAAGGAGCTGTGCAGGTTTCTTTTCTGCAGACCTTTATAGTTCTGTGAAAGGCAGATTATATTCAAGTGAAAAACTTAGAAGTCCCTTTATTTCCCAAAGTAGAACATTATTTACCTATTGAGTTGAGTCATTAAACTCAATTCAAGAAAGCCTACCTATCCATCCATCTATCCATCTTTACAGCTATAGACACAGATATTTAAAAAGTTTTTATTATATTAATTCGGATGTATAAAGTACTACTCTATGGGAAGGGTCACACCATATTCATTTCCAAAACATCAATGGTAATGGGCAACTGGGATACCATTCATAAATCAAATTAATATTTAAGTTACACCTAAATATTTAAAATCTAATTCTTGCTAGGGATGGTGGGAAATGCTCTGGTTTGTGCAAAAAATATGAAAAATTGAGATTGGAGGCTACTAGTAAATCCTTAACTTTTTTTCTACCTCCTTCACCATTAAGCTTTTTCTCCTTAAGATGCTCTCCAATCACAAGATCTACTAATTTCAATGTTAGTTTCTTTATCTACCCTTTCGTACTCTTTCAAAGAAAGTAATGGAAAGTTAAACAGTCAATTGTTTGACAACAATTGGGGACCAGAATATCAAAGTGAATGGATTATGAGTCTGAAAAATCAATACAGCAAGAAAAATAGCTCTCTAAGCAGATTAATGTACTCAAGTTTATTTTGATAGAGGCTCCTCTTGCTGTTAAACTTGAGCCTATAAATATAACAACGAGGGCTATGAGAGGTAAGGATACTATCTTGTTCACTGGCAGATCTCTTACCCTTCATACACAGCAGGTGCTCAGAAATATGAACGGATTAATGGAAAACAATGAATGAATAGCTGTTGTTAACCAAAACCAAGAAAATCACACTGTACACTATTTACAATCAAGCAAGGTTCACTTTTATTTTGCTGAATTTTGTTTTGATTTCCAGCTAGCAGACTTGACATTGAGTTTCTGAGCTCCTGCCCAAGGGCTCCTTCTACTGCCTCTGCCCAGGACAAGGTCCAAGGCCCCCAAAGCCCCTCTGGAACTCAGAGCTTAGTATGCCACTATGTAGTAGGAACACAAGGAGCAAAGAGGGCTTCTGCCCTAGAGACTAGGAATCCAAAGTATTTTACAAGCACTACTGCTATTAAAATTATTACATAGACAAACATGCTCCTGTTCTGCCAAGTCTGATGATGGCTGAGTCTTCATCATGTATATAAAACCACAGACAAGGTGATAAACATCAAAAGATTAGGGGTGAGATTAGACTAGTTACCAAGGTCAACTGGTTGCCTGGATTGTTATAATTCCTTAGACAAATGACCTTATTCTAATGCCATCCCACTCATACTCTTTCACGTTTTTTAAAGAAATACAGAAAACAGGAACTCTAATTGTATCAGTATTTCTTTTTTCCTAACTACAGTCCATGGAGTAGTACTTTGGCCCAAGCTATTTGGAAATAAACTCAGATCACCAAATCAAAGTAACAGACAAATGTATTTTGTAGTCATCAATTTTATGCCACATTTAGTCCAGACAGAATGCTACAGTAGAAGTCTCAGTCTCAAATTTTAAGCTACAATATTTCTAGGAGGGAAGAATAATATAACCAGAAAGTCTGATGCCTTGGTGCCTACCATTATTCAAATCACTCTTTAATATTTCAATTAAAGAGTGGGAGTCCTCCCATCCCATATGGTATGGGAAGTTCATATCCTCCTCAAGATTTAACAAGCTCCAGGCATTTATGTCCTCAGATCTTATTTACTGCTTCCACTGAGCTCTCCACCAGCCAGCCCCTGCCCTGATCCCTTCTAGTACCATCATCCTGTATGGCACATGGTCCTCATTATTTATTCTCCAAAACAACACCACCACAAAACAACACTGGAAGATAGGCTATTACAGTACGCCTAAGTCAGAGGCAATGGAGGGGGTCAGTAATAACATCATTGCTTAGCATAACAAAAATATGAAAGTCCTCCAAGCAAGCCCACTAGCAGAGACTTGATCAGTCACACTTCCTCCACAGTGCCAACCTTTGCATGTGACTTCTGCCTCCCTGAAATTACCCTTTCTCCATTTTCCCCATCTATTCTGAACCCCTCACACTGTCTGATTGTAAGCACAACTCCAGATTGCTCTTAAGAGAGGCAGTACTTTCTGTATTTTCAGACTATGACCAGAGGTCAGAGGGAGTAAATTTCACCTTTCATACTAAAAGAGGCATCGTGGTTCTAACCCAAACTCAGATCTGTTTTAGAAGGCATTCTTCCTTCCTTCTAATTCAGATAATAGCTGGCCAGAATAACTTTCTTTCTTCCCACTACACAACCTTTCTCCACTCTCTTGTATTCATAAAATGTGATTCTTAAGCCATAAGACTGATTCCACAAGTAGGATATTCACACATCTGTGTCCACACTTATGGTCTTTGTGTTGAAGGAACATCAAACGTGAGGCCAGATCCTGACTCATAACTGGTGTCATCCTTTCCTAGACCCTTTGCTGCCTCAGGGATTGGGCTGATCTTGAGCCTAAGGCAAACCTTTGAGTTAAGAAGCAGCAACATGTGGCTCTGCACAGTGCAGGAGCAGTGGATTGGCAGACCAGACCTGAAGGCAGCACAGTGCAGTGAGCAGATGAAGTTAATAGAACTACTATGTTAAGAAGGAGCCTAATTCTATTCTTTTTCTTTTTTAGCCAAATTCTATTCTTAATCTAATTCTGAGCATAGAGGCATTTTCAATAAAGCTCTTTCAGAATGAAGATTTACTGCATGGGACCACCACAGGCCACAGGACTATAAATCTGTACCACTCACCCAATACTGTGCCCCAGCTAACATTTCTTATACCCTGACTTCGAGCTCAACAATAAACTTCCAGAGGGCAGGACTTACAATTTACTCTGGGAATACACTCAGGGCTCTGCATAGTCCCTACATATTACCAAACTATAATTAAGAACCTATGTTTTTCACACCAAAGGAATAAGGGCTCTGACTCAAGCCAGCACTCAAGAGCCCATGGTACTTCCTGCCACATGAGCCAATAGACTCAGTCTGGTTGCTTTTCTCCTCTGGACCATGTGGAAATTATTCTTGGGTCAATTTGCTTGTTACTGCAGATGTTGCTAGATATTGCATTCATTTTGGTCAGGACATTTTTGGAATTACGCTAGAATGACAATGCCCAAGAATATCAAACATGGCTAGAATCATGTTCTTCCCTACCTAGAAACATACTGGGTATTTCACAATTTAAGATTGCTCATTAAATGACTATGGAATACAGTTAAAAATTTTTAAGTATGTATTTTAGATTCAAAGATTGTTTTTCTTCAGGGAGAAAAACAGAGATGTGTTTCTTCCTCTTGTTACTTTTATAGTCTATAGCTACATGCTACATTTCAACATAGTTATATCTATTCTTAAGTTTTTTTTTTTTTAATTTCAGCAGCTTGGTGACTCCACAAATTATCTTTCAACGAATCTGGAGATACATGGCTCAAATCACAGGTAGGGGAAAACTGCATTCTTTTGACTAAAATGTGAAATTTATGATCAGATAATTGTTTTACCCTATAACTTGGATTCTAAGGGCACACATTTGAGAATGAGGTTCACCCTAAAATATAATTTAGTGACCCTGAATTACCTGAGATATTTCAAAATAGAAAGCTTCCCACTAAAGTGATAAGCAGATCATTTTTCTTTTTTCATGTTTATTTATTTTTGAGACACAGAGACAGAGCTTGAGGGGCAGAGAGAGAGAGGGAGACACAGAATCCGAAGCAGGCTCCAGGCTCTGAGCTATCAGCACAGAGCCTGATGTGGGGCTCAAACCCATGAACTGTGAGAACATGACTTGAGCCGAAGCTGGAAGCTTAACCAACTAAGCCACCCAGGTGCCCCGTCTTTTTTTCAAGACATTTCACATATCTTTAGTATTCTGTTGACTGACATATTAGTAGGTGTCTTTTGACAAAGGAAGTTCCATATTCAGACAAGGTTGGGGATCATTTTCAAAAAAGAAATTATCCAAGAATTACAGTGCATCTCTAACAAACAACATAATGCAATAGGATGCAATTTGGGTGGAGAACATTTATGGACAAAAGTCAGTCACAATACCAAGGTATCTTTTGTGCACATGTATATTCAAATGTCTTGCCTAATATACAGAGAAAGGCTTTCTGTCGATGTGAAGATTAATCTTCTTTCTCAGTGTTTTTCTCACTGGAAGGGCTGGCAGCTCACTTCCTGTTTCTTGGCACGTCCACTCTGAATATGAAAAAGACACCTCACAAAGCAACTTGATAGGCTCCATCATAAAAGCATGTATTACTTACTTGTGCCTCATGCTCTGAACCCTACAGTATCCCAGCTCCCTACAGGGCTTTCTAAAAGTCTTGCATTGCTACAGTGTACCTTTGAAGGACTCCAAAGTCTCAATATGCATTTGATCATCATCTGGATTATTCCCTTTTTAAGGGAGCCATGTTTAAGGTAGTTTGGAGTAATCACCACCCATTTCTATCATCAAAAGTCATCCTAAGAATGATTTTCTGGGGGTACCATACTATGTGGAACAGGGGGGAAATAAATGAGAGAATACCTTGTCTCTTCCAGCACCTAGTTATTCCTGAAAGGCCACCATTGCTGTATACTAGAACTTTGGCCCATGCCAGGCACCTGGAGCAGTGTTCCCTCCCAAGGGGAGAGGCTGGGCAAGTCCTGGTATGCTCAGAATCAGACAGTGCAGTCTTTGATCCAGTTCTCCCTATACATCTTTAACCTCTATATTTTCCAAGCAAAGGTTTCAAGTAGCAAATGCTATGTTGATTCCCAATCAGTTGACCTCAGCTGGGTCCTATGTCTCTTTGGCTCTCCTGTAATCCAGAGCACTGCAAAGCTAGAACTACAGGCAAGGATCTAAATCTCACTACTCAAAGTGTCGTCCATAGACTAGCAACAGGCACATCCACCTGGAAGTTTGTTTAGAAACGCAGGATCCCAGGCTTCATCTTGACCTTAAATCAGAATCTACATCTTCACAACCCACCTCCCCCCCCAGGGACTTATGTATACCAAAGGTGGGAAAACACTGTTATTTAAGGGTTGGCTGTATGTCTAGCTGGAGTCTCACAATCTAATTCAACAACCAAAGCCAGTTCTGAGTAAACTGTTCTTTTTAAATATAGAATAAACTAGCTGTGTGACCTAGGCTGAGTTGTGTTAACCTCTTTGATTTTTTAAAGGATATTAATAATAGTACCTGACTCATAGTGCCGTGAGGATTAAATTGGGTAATATAGGTAAAGAATAGTTAGCTTAGCACCTGATATGTAGATAATAGCCAACAAATGTTGACTATTATGAGTTTCTGTTTTCCCATATGTACTTTTAGACACAAGGTGGAAAAGAGCAATCTCAGGCATCTGCTACCAGATTACTGCAAGTAACTACAGGTAAGTTGTCCAAGACAGCACGTTAGGCAATGAAGTGAAAAGGCCAGATGCACAAGTTGCACCTTTGAGTAGAAAGAGACAGTCACAAGGAAGCTGGGAGGATGGGTCACAGCCTACTGTGCCACATGGGCTAGCAGAGGGCAGAGGCAGCAGGTTGAGGACATCAAACCAAAATAAAGCAGAAAGTAAGCTTCGGGGCACTAGTGCCCACAGAGGAGGGACAGGCTGTGCTGCAGGAATGTGAGAAGCTGGGGGCTCCAGCCCTAGACCCAACTCTCTGCCTCTGTAAAGACCACAGGTGCCGTCCTAGACTCAGTCAGGTCCCAGGAGGCCTGTCCTGCTCATTAGACCCGCCAGTCTAAACCAAGTAAGGCTGCTCACTGTTCTACTTCTCCTTTGTATTCTTATGGGTCTGCCTCTCTTTCTCTCTTTCCATCTGTGCCCTGTCTTCTGTTTTTTTCCAACACAGCCAAGCAGGCAGCCAGGTCACCACAAGTACCTCAGAAGGGGGTAGTAGCCAGAATAAGGTCAAAAGCCAGAAAGGCCACCGAGAGAGAGACTGCAGGCTGGAGAGTGGCTAACATTTGGTCAACCTGGAAGTAGGGTTTTGGATGGAGTTGGGAGAAGGTGGGAGAAGAAGAGGGCTTTCTCAAAGTAGCAGACTCCCTCAGCACACAGCCCAGTTCTATGAGCAGCCCAACTTTCCAAAGGCAAGCTTGAATGGCCACATGAACCCATGCTTCAGCCTGGGGGCCTGCCTGCCTGTAAAAGGGAGAGTCAGTATATGCCTCATTCAAGGACAAATCCGTATGCCAAATGACAGCCCTGTCAGCAATATTAAGACATTTCCCATGCGCTGCTTTCTAAGGCTTATCCGTAAAGGATGTCATGAAGTGTCTGTAGAACTGGCACTTTCTGAGCACCATTAAATTAATTTATTTGGCTCCTCTGCCTCAGAGCTTTCTCCACTGAGTTAAGTCAACATCATGAAACTTAATAGTGTCTTACAAAGGGAACATATTAGGTCATAAGGGCTAGTGTTTTCTGTGTTCTACAGAATACTCCAATCAGCATCACCTTCAGACTTGCCTCTCTGCCAATGGCCACTACAAATGATAGAGATGCTTTCATTATACAGCACAAACATAACAATAACACAGACTAGAAACACTCATTCAGATTATCTTTTACACTTGTGAGATGTAATATAAAAAAGAAAGAGACCATGGGAAGGGAAAGAGGGAGGAAGGGAGGGAAGGAAGGAAGGAAGGAGAAGGGGGGGGGAGGGGACATTGGATCAGGACTCACGAGTTCAGTTCCAGCTGTGCCTCTTACCTTTAGGTCCCTGAGCAAGTCTCTTCCCCAGAGTCTCAGTTCACTCATATGCAAATGGAGAAAACACCTCCAAGCCTCTGGTAAAGATGAAATGATAATATATGGAAAGTACTTTGCACACTATATATCACTGCAGAATTTACATTTTATTTTTGCTCCAAGATGAAGTAACACACACACACACAAAAGAGAGTTAAGATATAAATAGTGATTAATGCTCAAGACAACAGAGAAACTTTTGTCTGTTATTTTAAATGTATGGCTCAAGTAAAAGTGACCTCAGGATATAGAAAATATGTAGCACATTATTTTTTTCTTCCACACTTCAGCTTTATGTTATAGCTAACATCATTTCTCCTATTACAAATATTTCTTTTTTTCTTCTCACACATGTAAACCTATTCAGAGTACATGATAGGTTCTCCAATATTATGAAAATCCCTTCCAAACACTTTATGATCTGCCACAGCTTATCTGGGAATGTTTTTCCTGCCACGTGCAGATCAAGGAGTCACTACAGGCTCATTGACAAGAAGAAGCCTAATAGGCTCCTACAGAAATCCTGAAAGCTCCAGAGATACTGTTCATCTAAATTGGGAAGGGAAATGAACATGCACAGAGAACATTCTTCATACATTTCCAATGGGAGTGTTTGCTTATAATAGTACCATAAAAAAAATCCCACAGGAAATGAGGCCCCCCCCCCGCCATAAAATAAGATTCCCAGATTGAAATAGAGTTCATGAGATTTCAAGCATGTTTAATACTTAAAAGTGTTCTGAAATGGAAAGAGCTGCTCAAAATTTGTAGGCACTGAGAAAATACACACACACACACACACACACACACACACACAGGAGAGAGTCACGTTGCCAGTTAGAAAACCAGTGCTATAAGGAAGAAGAACAGGTGAAGTGTGGCAGCCATCATCTAATACAGGATCTTGTAGCAGACACCACTCTTGTTATAATCTTGCCTCGGGATCTTGGTCTTCCCTTGCTGAGCCACACTAAGGTGGAGGTGATAGGAGGTAGGTCAGTGCTGGAGTGGAGAGGTCCCTCAGGTGGGGCTCTGGGTCAGGCACATGACAGGGGGTACTGCTAGTGGAAGGCTGTGGAGCTTAGGGGCCAGTAGCCAGGGTATCCAAGCAAGGGGTAGTGGCAGCACAGAATGAACTTACTTGTGGACACAAGGAGAATATCACCAGGAAGCACCCCAAAATATCTAAGAGCACCAAGCAGTCAAGTGAAATCACATTAATAGAAATTTCCAGGGATCTATGTCCCTTCTTGCTGATATAGGACCTCCTGTCCCTCCAAAGTCACTCTCTGCTGAAGAATTTCTACCAAATCCTGGTGGCCACTTGGGCCCTGCTATTCCGTCACCAGTGCCCTAAACCGGTTCCAGTGCCCAAACTCCTAGTGGCCCAGGGTTCAGGGAGGGAGAATAGCAGTTTCTGTTTTCTGTTACACTCCTTTAGAATTATCACAGCAGTGTTTTACATGGTTCAGAAAAAAAGGTCTTCAGTTTTTCATCATAGGGCATCATTCTCCCTGGGAACCAGTCCCTGCTAAGGTAGAGTTCTGGTCCGCAGCCTGTGCTCAGGTCTCCAATGACTCAGGTGGTATGGTTGGGCCCAGTTCATTATGTCTGGTGCCCTTTTCTGAGGATGACCTCGAACCTGCTGTGGCCCCTACTCAAGTTTGTCTTTCAGAGGCTCCTCAAGCAGAATGAAGATGGGTCTCTTGCAAGCAGGCCATCCCACCATACTTTAATACCTTTCCAGATACAGTGAAGACTCAAGATGGGATCTCTGCCACCTGAAGCATGCCTCTTAACTCTCAATGATGTACAACCAATCAAGTTTACAGAGATATTCATGTTTTCCTGGGAATCCTGACTGGTTAGTACCCTCAGCTATCCAGAATGACCAGAATCTAGAGGTGGCTCTATGGTCTGAAAGGCACACTTTAAATGTTTAAATATATATCTGAATGAGAGATTCAAAACACATGGGAACTCATGCTCACTGAATACTTATTGTGTGCCACATGCTGTGCACTCTTCTTCCAGCAACACAAGAAGTTGATATCAGTATCTCTATTTTACAGATGAGAACACTAAAACTCTTGGATATTAAGTCATCTGCTGAAAGTCACAAAAACAGTAAGTCAGGACTTATAAAATGCAGGTCTGCCAACTCTCAATCTATTCTATCATCAAACATTATTTTCCAAAATAATCTAGTTCAGTGTACTAGAGTACCTGAATACAAGCATATCTAGCCTGTTTCTGAGCATCACCCATGCAAGGGCATACACATACGTACAAATCAAGCACAGAGATTGTAATTAAGCTCTTCTAACACTAGGCACGGTGAGGATAAGCACCTTTAAACTAGGGCAGCCTTAATTTAGAAATAGGGTGAGATGGATAGTGACACAAGCCAACTTAATTGACATCTTAATTCTTTTTAAGATCAAGAAGATCAAGTCACACTTAAAGCTTTTGAAACTGAGAATAAAATCATTGACTTAGTTCTGACCTGGAAAAAAAATGTAGAGCTTCAACCACAGAGGCCCTGCATTAAGCAACATCTGCTTTGGTGGGAGTTGGAATACATACAGTTCATTCCACATCATCTGATTGCTCTGACTTTTGCTGGAATGAACAGGTTTTAGAGTATCGATAGGTAGAAGCTCATTACTGAGCAATAAATAATAAATGGTTACTGTTACTAGCCATAAAGTTTTTGTAGTTTGTTACACAGTATAACTGAGGTACTAGGTAACTGATACAGATAGTAACTTTCCTTTCTAGTGGTGAGATTGCCGCAAAATCTATTGCCAGACAATAAAATAACCACTCTGCTTAATTTTTCCCCCTAAAAATCCCAGGTTAAAAGATATGCCTTTATCTAGCAAACTTCTTTTTTTTTAACACAGAGAAACTATGTATTAGTTTTCTTTAGGAAAAAAATGGGTATGACAGGGTGTGAAATTGGTAGTTTTGAATGAAGTGTCAAGATGCAATACATATAATATCTCAAAGCAGGGGTACAGATAAGGAGTGTATTTTCATATGAAAGCACCAAATAAAAATAAACAATTGGCACCAGATATTTATAAGACCCTCCAATGCTTATTTGCACTCAAGTATCAAAGGGTCACGGCAGGGTGGATGGTGCTTCCTTCTTTGTCCAGGTCTGGGCAGAGAGAGGGTCATGGGATCATTCAAAAAGCTTCAAACAAGTCAGAGAGGCTCAGTGCACTGCTGCCTGATTCTCATCCAAGAAATATAGGGACTGAGGAGATAGGCTAACTGCCTGTTCCAATGGCAGTAAAGGAAAGCAGCTGCTCCTGTTGCATGGAATGGGGGCTGAGGGTTTGCCAGAGTCTTTCAAAAACAAAGTGGATCATAAGGGAGGGCCCACAGAAGCTGGTTCAAATCTTCCACAAACAGTCCAACTGGAAAAATGAAGCAATCCCAGCAGAAAGGGTCTGTGTGCAGGGCATCATCCAAACACCAAGGGGAGTGGCCAGTGGAGGAAAATGCATCACCTATACCAAGGAAAGTGCAAGAGAAAGTTCCTAGTGGGTGACTCTGAAGAATCCACATGGATTGCTTTTCCATGGCTGCATAACCAATAATCACAAACTCAGTGACTTAAAACACCCACTGATTAGCTCACAGTTTTGTCAGTTGAAGTCCACATGGCATGGCTGGGTTCTCTGCTCAGGCTCTCATGAGGCTGTGCTCTTGAGTGGAGCTTGGGATCCTCTTCCACATCCACCCAACTTGGGGGCAGAATTCAGTTCCTCACTACCATAGGACTGAGGTCCCATTTCCTTCAGCATGGCCCACTCCTCTAAAAACCAGTCAGCTCCCTTCATCAAGGCCATCAGTAAGTCATCTGCTGCTGCTTGTCATCTCTTTTAAGGACTCACCTGATTTGATCAGGCCCATCCAGGATAATTTCCCTTTTCGTGAACTCATTGAGGACCTTAATTACATCTGCCAAATCCCTTCACCTTTGCCATATAAACCTGAGAATGACTATCTAATCAGTCACAGCTGCCACCCACACTCAGGGGAAGGAATTATCTAGGGCATGTGTAACTGGAGGCAGGGATATTGGGGACCATCTCAGAACTCAATCTCATATACCATGAGAGCTCTAAATAGACAGCTATATGTGTATGGGGACCCAAAGACTGCAAACCACCCTGTGGCCTTGCCACACTCCTACTTCCCATACCCTCTCTCGTTGTATGATTTATCTTGGTTAGAATGCTGGAGCAAAGGTGGAAATGTGACAGAAGAAGGACAGATGGCCATACCTGCTCTCCAGACTCCTACCTACAGACACTGGCTCAGCTTGGGTGGAGGTGGTGGTGGTAAGGGATATTACAGCTTTTAAGTACTCATCACTGATGCTGACCAAGGTGCTTTTTATTGTCTAAAAGTGAAGAGTCAGGGAAATGCCCGAACTTAAACAGGAAGGCTAAAGAACCCCTGTGGGAGACAAATAATAAAAATGTTTTTAAATTAACCCTTAACTCTTGCCTGACTTATAACTGTATAAAGAATTTACCTGAATGGTGGGTTTAGAGGCCACTTGTTTTTCTCCTTTATGCTTTCTGAACTTTAAACACCTAATAAATATATTAAGCACATTTTTATATACTTTCCATATTAAGATAAACACTATAAAATATTATTTAGAAAAAAGTTGATCATGAGTTTCTTTAAAATTCCAAAATCAACAACAATACAAAATCCTTCTAGGATACACTGCTGGGATTTTAAGAGCCTGGGCTCATTTAAAGGAATAAAAAAGTTCTTTTGGATCAGATAAAGAAGACAAATCTAAACATTCAGGATATGGCTTTTGTGGTTGATGTTACATCATTTTGGTTCCTTTCTGCAGTGTGCAAGTTTCTACTTGAATGACATGGAGGAAGACTGGCATTTGGGAAGGTGCCATGTTCCACGACATGAAGCTTAGTAAGTCAGTCACATCTCAGAAAACACATCTTGTATGCACAGTAACTTTTACGTAGAATTAAACCCTCAGAACCACTCCCTGAAAACATGGCCTATCCAAGCATCTGGGAAAATAAGATAAATAAAAGGCATGCTGTTAAGCATATTTACATGATTAGGATATAACATAATTCTGCACAAATGTAAAAAGTTGGTCTGTTGTAGAAGACTTTCTAGACTCATTTATAGAGAATGTTCCATTTCAAGGGGCTGCCTGGCCAGTGGGATCAAAGGCTCTTTTGTTCTACATACCAGCAAGGCCTTCAAACAATCTGGTCAGAGAATTACGCAGCTTATTCAGGGAGTAAGAACTCAGTCTGGTGCAGCCAAGGCTGAAAAGTAAATTAGACAAGAATACTGAGGCATTTATACAAAAGAACCAGATCGGAAATATTTTCCTGTTTCAATACACTGCCTTTAGGGGGAAAATGATATAAGCAAACACAATCAACAAGTAAAATTTGTGAGGGGCATCGTAGGAGCCAGGAGTTAAGTAAGAGCTTTAGGTGAGTTACTTCACCATAACCCTGGAAAGTAAAAACTAATATTGTTATCTAGCCTGCAGACAGGAGACCTAGACAAGACAAGTTCAATAACTTACCCACAGAAACAAAACCAAGCATTGGAGTTGATTATTCACCAGCCTTAGAGAAAACATGGATGGCTATTAAGTTTCAAATTGTAGCTCCAGTAATGACTCTTGCTATTTTACAATAAAATATTTTCCATATTTCTCATTCTTATCCTAAGGCACCTCTCATATTTAAGATATTTTTATCCAAAACACAGAGTAAGTGAGCAATAGGGCTGAAGTAAACTCAGATGACTCGCAGTGGTAGGTTCACTAGAATGGACACTCGGGCAAGGATGGTTTCCAAATCAAAGCTCCTCCACACACCACTCATCACAAAACCGAGCAGTGACAGAGGGTGTAATCTTGTGGCTTCTGTGCCGCCTCCCAATTCCTGCCACTGGCAGTAAATCCAACACAGGTACTCACAGAGCATATTACTAAAGACACTGTCAATTTGAAATCCCCTGGTTTGTTTTATTGTGTCCCATCTCTAATGACAGGAACATCCAAGAGCTCTTAACGACGACAGTAGTATACTTTCCACAACAAGCTGATTTTCACACCTGTAGCAAATTACAAAATAGTCTAATCATGTAAATTTGCTTAACAAGAAGATAATTAATCTTCTCAACCAAATTTTCTAAACAAATATTCATAGTTAAGACACAGAACAATTCCATTTAGGAGGTTCAGAGAAAACACACTTGCTCTTTAAAGCAGATAGACACACTGGGATCTAAAATGCAGAGCATAGGGAAAAGATTCCGAGTTCTGTGTGGAGAGCGCTGATCCGTAAAAAGCAGATGAAGTCAGGTAAGAAAAGATACTTGGAGGGGAGAACAGAGAACAGAAAATGGTTATCTAAAGTTTGGCTTAAGAGAGGGAACCTATGAAGCTCCTAGGCAGGGTGGGTACACTGTCTTCCACACTCTAGGTTTCTTCCCACACTAGAAGTCATCTGTAGTACTCATGTTCTAGAAAATTAAAAAGCTTGAATATCCACATAATTTGTAAGGCCAGGCAGCATGAGAAATTGAAAACAAGAGCATCAGTTAGAATAATGTCTCCTCCCAAACTGAGGTCACAGAACACGTGAGTTCCACAAGTTGCTAATGGGTCTTTTTCTAAAACAAAAAGGACTCCAGGGGTGCCTGGGTAGCTCAGTTAAGCATCCGACTCTTGATTTTGGTTCAGGTCATGATCCCAGGGTCTTGGGACTGAGCCCTATGTCAGGCCCCATGCTAAGCATGGAACTTGCTTAAGATTTTCCCTCCCTCCCTCTCTATCTCCTTCTGCCACTCTCCCCCACTCACGTGCATGCTCTCTCTCTAAAACTAAAAGAAGGTAAAAAAAAAAAAAAGGATTCCATGGTTAAGTAGCTATGGAGATTCCTACACTAAACAAAGTTCAATAGTCCTTCTCAGGACACTCAACAGACTAATGTGAATGAGGAATCTTTCAGCAGAGGAATAGGAGCAGGGCCAGGGGGCGACCACGGGGGTGGGGGTGCACATATCCCACTACCCACATCCTCTCTATTTTTTGACAAGGACAATTCCTGTCATTTTAATCTCATTCAAGTTCCATGTGAAAACATTTTTGAGCTGCCTCTTCTGAGTCACCTGTCCTAAAGAGTAGCTGCCCCTAGAAGCTTCCTGTGTAGCATTCTTGAGCAGGTAAGCATGTACAATGTCCCCAACTTTGTCTGAATATGGAACTTCCTTTGTCAAAAGACAGCTACTAATATGTCAGTCAACAGAATACTAAAGATATGTGAAATGCCTTGAAAAAAAGACGGGGCGCCTGGGTTGCACCCAGCTGGTTAAGTGTCTAACTCTTAATTTCAGCTTAGGTCATGATCTTGCAGTTTGTGAGTTTGAGCTCTGTCAGTTTGGAGCCTGCTTGGGATTCTCTCTCTCCCTCTTTCTCTGCCCCTTCCCCTGTGTTCTTTCTCTTTCTTTCAAAATAAATAAACTTAAACAAAAATTTAAAGATACATGAAATGCCTTGAAAAAAAGACGGGGCGCCTGGGTTGCACCCAGTTGGTTAAGTGTCTCTTTTTTTTTTTTTAATGTTTTATTTATTTCTAGGAGAGAGAGAGAGAGAGAGACAGCATGAGCAGGGGAGGGTCAGAGAGAGAGAGAGTCACAGATTGAAACAGGCTCCAGGCTCTGAGCCGGCAGTCAGCACAGAGCCCGACACGGGGCTCGAACCCACGAACCGCGAGATCATGACCTAAGCGAAAGTCGGACACTTAACTGACTAAGCCACCCAGGCGCCCCAAAGTGTCTAACTCTTAATTTCAGCTTAGGTCATGATCTTGCAGTTTGTGAATTTGAGCTCTGTCAGTGTGGAGCCTGCTTGGGATTCTCTCTCTCCCTCTTTCTCTGCCCCTTCCCCTGTGTTCTTTCTCTTTCTTTCAAAATAAATAAACTTAAACAAAAATTTAAAGATATGTGAAATGCAGTTTAGCAAAACTCAGACTAGAGATATTAAGATGATGGCTGTTCTTCTCTGTCCCCACTACTATTCTAGGTTCATGTTTCTATGCATCATGAAATGGCAACTGGGCCACTTTCTGGTGATCCCCAAGGACAGTATTTGGCAGACTTGGTAAGCTGCCTCCAATAAAAAGTTAAGAAATTTAGATTCATTCTCATGAATTTCGCTGAGGAATTATAGTAACTTACTTCATTGCCCAAGTCCCTAATAAGTGAACTTTCAAGGAGAACTGGCAAACTGTAAGGCCTTTAGAAGACACTTATGGTTAAGAACTATTCTGTTTTTGGGGTGCCTCGGTGGCTCAGTTGGTTAAGTGTCCAAACTAGGCTCAGGCCATGATCTCGCAGTTTTTGAGTTCAAGCCCTGTGTCAGGCTCTGTGCTGATGGCTTAGAGCCTGAAGCCTGCTTCCGATTCTGGGTCTTCCTCTATCCCTCCCCTACTAATGCTCTGTCTGTCTCTCCAAAATAAATATTAAAATACTATTTTTTAGAAAAGAACTATTCTGTCTTCCAACAGAATACACTCACACAGTTCCTACTCTTTTTAATGTGTATTCATTACTGAAGTGCACCTGTAGCTATGGGCACATCTTATTTTACCTAGTGAATTCCAAGTATGTTTTAAATATCAAGCTCTTTTCGGTAATAGTATCCGTTTTATACAACAGTGCTTAGTTATAAATGTCCTTAGAACAACTTGGGAGCTCATGAAAATGATAAGTCTATGCAAACTGGCAGTATTTAACAGTAATAATATGAGATATGATAGAAATGTTCATTTCTGCTTTTAGAAGGATATTAAGTCTTTTTGGAAGAAGCCAAGTCTCCCTTGAGGAAATCAATCAAAAGAAGGAAAATCTGGGGTGCCTGGGTGGCTCAGTCGGTTAAGCACCTGGCTCTTGATTTCAGCTCAGGTCATGATCTCATGGTTCATGGGACTGAGCCCTGTCTTGGGTTCAGTGCTCACAGTGCAGAGCCTGCTTGAGATTTTCTCTCTCTCTGCCCCTCCCTTGCTCTCACGCATTCTCTATTCTCTCTCTCTCAATAAAATTAAAATTAAAGAAGGAGAACCCAAGGCAAGGCAGACAAAGGAAGTGGTGAGGCTGACTCCCTATGGTAAACCAAGGACAATATGCCACACTGACTCCAAATGTTTCTGGAACTAGAAGAATGATAGTCTCCATATCTGGCAATACACTGAATGAGATCCCCAGATTTGCCCTCTGATGGAAACAATTAAAGTGCTAAATAAAATAAAATGAACAATCTTTTTAAAAATTTTTTTATTGTGTTTATTTATTTTGAGAGAGAGAGAGAGCGCGAGAGAGAGAGAGAGCGAGAGAGAGAGAGCAAATAAGAGAGGAGCAGAGAGAGAGAAGGAGACACAGAATACGAAGCAGGCTCCAGGCTCTGAGCTATCAGTGCAGAGCCTGATGCAGGTCTCAAGAACCCACAAGCTGTGAGATCATGACCTGAGCCAAAGTCAGTCGAGCCACCCAGGTGCTCCAAATGAACAATCTTCAAAATAGAAGTAAAAAGGCAAGCGATACTCAGAAGCTAAGTGAAAGCAGGTACTCAGGGAGTCAATGAGCACTGATGGTTTCCACCTAAAAAGTATTTGCTAACATGATATATTTGAGTTTCCATTTTAATGACTCTTGTAGCACAGTAGACAGGAGACAAAAGCCTAGGCAGGACATTTCCACTGTGGAAGTCCAACAATAAACACTGTTAAGGGATAAAACTGGGTCTCTTGAGATATGCTCAGTGTAATGGTGAATTGGAAATAAACCCATCCCTGTGCCCATCTTACCCCAGTGGCCTATATTGAAAATTATTATTCTTGAGTAGATAGTAAAACAATCTCCCATGAGAATTTATAACCCTAAGCTTGCCCTTAAGGCAGGTTTATAACCTAAAATCATACTTTCTGGGTGAGTCAAAAATACTCAAGCCTATTAAGAGAAAATTGTCAAAAGCTAAGGATATTTGACATTTGGTGGATATTAATGCAAGTAGCCCCTGATAGAACGCCCTTCAATATAGGCCTCAGGAATGACCACAGACATAGTTCTTAAGAAATACAAGCTCACAGGGGCGCCTGGGTGGCTCAGTCGGTTAAGTGTCCGACTTCGACTCAGATCATGATCTCACGGTTCGTTGGTTCCAGCTCTGCATCGGGCTCTGTGCTGACAGCTAGCTCAGAGCCTGGAGCCCGTTTCAGATTCTGTGTCTCCCTCTCTCTCTGATCCTCCCCTGCTCATGCTCTCTCTCTCTCTCTCTCTCTCTCTCTCTCAGAAATAAATAAAATAAAACAAAAAAAGAAATACAAGCTCACATTAAAACACACACAGACACACACACACACACACACAATACAAGTAACAAGCAAAGCACCACAAGTGAGAGTCAGCAAAAGGACAGAAAGCTGAATGAGACTTGCAAAGATTTCAGGTAAGGAAAAGCAAAGTAAGTATGTTTAATATCTTTTTAAAAAAAAAAAGAGAAAGGAATGGAAACTTTATATAAGGAGCCAGACACAATTTTAAGAAATGACCAATCTAAATTGAAAAAAAAAAACCCAAAACTTCTACAATGAAAATACAGTAACTTATATACAAACTTATTGCATGGTTTTAATAACATATTAGTCATAGCTGAGCAGTGAATTAATGATTTATCCAGAATGTAGTAGAGAAATACGAAGACATGGGAAATACAGAGGAGAGATAAGAGACATGGAAGATAGAGTGAGAAAAATTAACATTCAGGAGAGGAGAAATATAGAGACAATATTTCAAGAGATAATGGTTCCTGGAAGACACCAATTCATAGATTTGGGAATCTCACAAAATTCAGAGAAGAGAGTAAAAGGTCAGGGGAGAAGGAAAAGAAAGAAGAAAGAGGAGGTAAGAAAAAAGAAAAAGGAAAAGAAAGTAATAGAATATCACATATAAAGATCTTTAAAAAACAGCCAGAGAGAAAAACTATTCCACTTGTGGGCTGCTCCCTACAAGTATAAACAACACTTTCTTTCCAGGGGCCCCATACATGCCTCCAAGACTATACACCTCCAAGACAGGTATTCATCTGCCAGCTTCCCCAAAATACAGTGATCTGAACTTTAGTAGTGATCATAAGAGATCATTTGAAGGTTTAAGGAAATACCCCCAGTAGATCACATAAACCTCAGGCAACTGTGGATCTCTCTCCAAAATGAAGCTACCCTTGGTTACACAGAGGAGCTCTTGAAGGAATAACTGATTCATTATTAACGTGCATCCTGAAGGTAATGAGCATCTTACAAAAGGAGTCATCTGAAAAATGGAACAAAATCTGTCCCTGAACTTAGTGATCAATGGTTTCTTGGTTCTGGAAGGCACTGGAATGGTTTCAGTCTCAACTCACTGAGCATGGTTGCTATGGGTGACAGACTTGCCCTGGCCTCTTGGGCCAAGGCAATCTGTGTAATAACTGACCCACCTTGTCATTCCCAGATAAATGCCTCAGGGCACATGGAAAGGTCAACAGAGAAATGTAAGGAAAAATCACCTGACTTTCTTAGGTAGACTGATGGTTTAATGGGATTTCTTCAGCTGGTTTGGTCTGGGATCCTGAGGGTCAAGGCTGAGGTCGTTATTGCAGGTTGGTCTTGTTCTGTTGATAACAACCTTAATTAAATGCTGTACAAAACAAATAGAATGGATTTGGTTCCAGCCTTTGTCATGATCAATAGAATAGTGTACTCAGGGGAAATTTTCCCAGAAGCCAAGCAGGTGTAGAAACAACAGGTGGATATTATTGGAAAACAGTTCTCCATGGGTCTCTTGTGGTTTTGCACATCTTGTGAGCAGAAGCACTAACGGCCCTTTGTTCTGGATTATCATTTCAAGAATGTCTGTATAGGTAGCAACCTTGCAAGATAAAGACAGTGTCTCCCTCTGGAGCCAAGGGCAAGTCTGTTTACTTCAGTAAAATAAAAGATGTATTCCCCTCCAAACTAAAGGAAGGGCATGCTTCCTTTATAATGCCCTTATATAATGTCATTATAAAAGATTTGTATTCCCTAAGCTCAGGGACTAATTCAACTCATTGCATATGCATCCATCTGGGCCCATTGGCACCCCAGTGGGACATGGGGCAAGGAGAAATGAGGCAAATATGCTGATGCTCATGCTGCTTGTTATTCTAGAAGTAACAGAGTCCTTTGTTGCTAATCCAGGAGTCTCATGTCTTCTGCCAGCATCCATAAAACTGGCAGGCTAAACTGTTAGTTTGCAAGTAGGCTAGAACCTCAGACACTTCACAGATCTTGACTTAAACAACCTAAAAGAAAATGGGCAAAAAACTTGAAGATGTAATCCTCAGAAAAATCAGGATAGCCAATGAACATACCAAGTAGACGAAACTACAGCTCCAATTGAGTGATTATTTCACAGTGAAAAGCCTAACAAAAATTGAAAAGTCTCACAATATCCAATGTTGGTGAGGACAGGAAGAAACTCAACACTTAGACACTGCTGGTGAAAGTATATACCTTGGTTCATAACTCTGGAAAATAATTTGGCCTTTCAGTACAATTGAAAGTGTACAAATCCCATGACCTAGCAATTTCATTCAAAGATGATATACTGAATCCCTTGCACACATGCACCATTAAATCAGTACAAGAAAATTTATGCCAGTATTGTTTGCAATAACAAAACATTTAAAGCAAATCACATATCTACCACTGGGAGAATGTACATAGCCACTTGTGGCATATTTATATAGGAGAATACCACACATGCAGCAATACGGACTGATGTCAGAAACATATTGAAAAATAAAGTTGAAAAGAGCCCAGAGCAGGCACACACAAGATAGGGAAGGCAGGGGTAACAGTCTTCTGCTTCAACCAAGTGATGGGAACATGAGTGTCCACTGCACTGTGATGTTCCTCAATACCTCACAATATATTACAAATACGTGCTTGTAAGAAGCCATTTTTAAAAAGGGATGCTAACTGTCTGAGAAGCACAGGTTGATGGCAGGCCATTTTCCTTCAAAAAAAAAAAAAAGAAAGAAAACCCAAAAAACAAAACAAACAAACAAACAAAACACCATTCAGCATTCAAGATACATCACCAAGGCCTTTTACTCACAGTGAGTTGCCACATTCCAGAGGTACCAAATCTAACCCTATTTTACAGAAATTCTTCTAGAGTTTAGAAAACTTTTTAGGATCAAAATACATTGATACTCTGAAATATGATCTCTGAACCAAAAATAGTGTCAATTTGAAGTACTGCTCTGTTGGTTTTCCTAAACCAACTTAAATTTACAATGCTACCTGAATAATAAAGAGCCCAACTATATGAGCGTGTGTCTGCGAAGAGTCTTGGTGTCACCGAGAGACAGAGTTCTATCTACACCCTCAGACGGCTACACAAATCATACCCTCAAATGCAGCTTCCCAGGAAGAAGACATACTAGATCAGCACTGTAGCTCTTCAGCTTAAGAGACTGAAGTGATGAGTGAACAAAGATGGGAATGCCTAGGGCGGCACAGATCTACAGCCTTCCGTAAAAGATGAGATCTTCAGAACACCATCAAAAGAGATCATTCATGATTTTACTGCTAGAGGGGCTGATATAAAGATTCAATCTTAATAGAACATTTATGGTAACATGTATTTGCAACACCCTCAGTATTTCCACCTTCAGTCTGGGGGGGCAGGGAAAAAGGAAGCAGGCTCTGGTGAAACAGAAGAGTACACCTCCATAAGGGAAGACTATTTACACTGTCCTCTACCATTTGTGTTCTGTCTCTAACAACAGTCAACTCTTTAACACTCATGCAACTTAATTAATTCCTTTTTTAAAAAAACTTAATGTTTATTTTTGAGAGAGATAGAGACAGAGCATGAGCAGGGAGGGGCAGAGAGAGAAGAGAGGGAGACACAGAATCTGAAGCAGGCTCCAGGCTCTGAGCTGTCAGTACAGAGCCTGATGTGGGGCTCGAACTCATAAGCCATGAGATCATGACCTGAGCTGAAGTCTGATGCTTAACCAACTGAGCCACCCAGGCACCCCACTTTCTAACTATTTAAACATCATAAATATATCCATGAAGAGAAAAGTTGTCCACTCACTAAAATATTGTCAGTGCTGAGCCCACAGTAGTAACGGGAGAGAAAAATGAGATTTTGGCTAATATGCCTTCCAATTCTGGCACATAGCAATGTTATAGTTTGCTGCTTTGAAGAATCTTTTTATCCTGTTCCTCTATAAACAGCAAGATGAGGTATATTTGAACAGATAGCTTAAACTTGGAACCTGCTCACTGGGAAACTGGACGAGGCTATAACAGAAACACAGGCCTGGGTTTCATCTCTGGGCTGATGTATGCTCTGAGAGCATCAATCTGCATTGGTTAAATCTGATTCTAGAATGGGCTCACAGTTATTGCTGCTCAAAGTAAAATTTAAAGTACCAAGTGGACCCATAGCTTCTTCAAATGAATTTACATAAAGATACAAACAGTAACTCGAAATAGAGTCAAGATTCGATTAGGGATACCATGGCCATACTGGACCAGCTCCATCTCTATTTTGTATTCCAGAATCTGAGTTATTCTGTCACTTAGGTCCACCTAACTCAGATATCTGTTTAATTAAACAAGAATGGGGTATTTGACTCTGGACTTCTTAAAGGGAGGGAAGGAGAAAGGAAATGGAACTAATAGTTGTTGATATCTATTATGTATTAGAAATTGTGCTCAGTGACTTTTTTTGCATTCATTTAATTCCCACATAATTTCATGAAATCCATTTATTAGCTTGTTGCATAGATACAGAAACTGAGGTTAAAAGAAAGTAAGTTAACTCTATTTAGGTCACATACTTGCTCATGGAGGGATAAGGATTCAACCCAGGACTTCAGCACTCCAGAGATATTATGGACTCTTTGAAAACAGGTGGATCCATATTACAGAATGAGAACTATGTATGCTTTACTAAAAGTAAACGTAGAGAAGTTAATACATGCAACATGCTATAAGTGAAATAAAATAGTAATTACAATCTCTTCACCTTCCCATTTAGAAAACGGTGAAACCAGTGCAGGTAAGAGACATAACTCTGACACTGTGTGAATCATTCTCTTTTCATCACTCCAGCTGCCTGTATTTATCCATAATGATACCCTGTGAGCCTTATAGCTGAAAAATCCTTTACTATTTTCTGTTGTGAATTCCCAACGTGTTCTACAATTTCTATAAGTCCTGACTTTGAATAAGAGTCTTCATCAACTGGACTTCTAAACTCTCTTCATGTTGCAAATTTAAAAGGATAAGCTGATGTACACCAGGTTAGGATACACCTTTCACTGTTACTTTGGACTGAGAGGTAATCTATAAATATCCTTTAACATACTCTAGTGAAATCAAAGTGTACAAGGCTCAAGACCCTGAAATTTTCTACCTGGCAAGAAAACTCAGCAAAAGTTCTTCAAGCTCACAGAAAACAGATCCCATGAACTGATGATGATTAAGAAAGCTGAAAGGTGATAGTCTGAACTATCCATCAGTTAATGTGGGTCCAATGCCTACAACCTCTAAGGAGCATCTGAAGCTCCTGAAGTTTAAATTTTCCCTAATGAAAAAAGGGAAAGAGGCACATAATTTACCTACTTAACTATTTCTGTACTGCAAACAACCATACAAAAGTTTCATGAAGGAAAAAGTTGCCCACCCACAAAAAATATCTTGTGTTTAGCTCATAGTAATAATGTGGAAAATATGACTTGTCTTCTGCTGTCTAAATGCTTTCTGAAACATTAAACAAGTTACATTCCAGAAACTAGTACCAGACTGAATAGAACCATGTAGCAGGAATGTACAGAGATCATAGCCCCTTCAGGACCACCTCTGTGACCACAGGGCAAGACTATCCAGAAAAACCACAAAATGTATGGCAGAGCAGGATGATTTGTTAATCAAACCATAAACATTTACAAACCCTGCAAGATCCTGTTCTGGTGCTGAGCAGGCCCCTCTGGGTAGTTTGGGTCCTCATTAGTTTAAAGAATTGCTGCTGGGCTACTTGTGTCTGTAGAAGTCAAATAGGAGCCACTCTTATCATCTGATAACTCAGAGCACAATCTCTGAAGTCCAAATGCAGTAAGAGAAGATGGGATGTTTTCCCGAGGGTAATATGTAGGTCAAAAGAATTTTATTTTTCAGTATTTATGCCAAGTAATCTATGTTGTCAAAGTTATCTTCAAGCAAAATTTGACAGTCCAAAATATTACAGTCAATGGGAATTTGACTTAAAATACCCAGGACAGTATTTGAACCTAATTAACCCTCAAAAAATAGATGGAAAATTTTAAATTAAATTAAAGATGCAGTTATGGTTAACTAGAAATGGAAGGAGGTAGAATACTAGGAAAAATCAATCTCCAATTTTCTCAAGTTAAATGCCGTAGTCATTAGTTTTCTAAGACTGTTGAAGCAAGAATTGATCAAGGCAATTTAACACAGTAACTATGAACTACAAAAAATTAGTCAATGAATCTAAGGAAGTATGAATCCAGCATATAAATGACAAAAGTGGCAAACCTATCATGGACATAACACACATTCAAAAGCATCAACATTTGAAAGGAACCCAGCATCAAAAGTGAGTACCCTACCTTTTCTACTTCAGAAGCTCATGGTAAGTGCCTTACAAAACCCATGCAGAGCATTCCTGATTCAGAATATTTTCTTACAAAGTTATTCATAAGAAACAAGGCCATGGATGATAAGGTAACTAGTAAGTACACAGATATCTAAAAAGATCAATCCTGTATTGTAACTCTAGGGAACATCCCTTATTTTAATCAGGTAGTTTATGCCACAAAAGATGTGCAGCTGAGGGGTTAAAAAATGGTATAGCTAGGGGAACTGGGTGGTGGCTCAGTCAGTTAAGCAACTAACTTCATTTTGGCTCAAGTCATGATCTCAAGGTTTGTGAGATCAACCTGCATGTTGGGCTCTGTGCTGACAGCACGGAGCCTGCTTGGGATTCTCTCTCTCCTGCTCTCTCTCTGCTCCTCCCCCATTCAGGTGCTCTCTCTCTCTCTCTCTCTCTCTCAAAATAATTAAATAAACTTTTAGAAAATGGTATAGCTAAAATATATAGACACATTTCCTTATTAAGTCTATATTCATCCCAGAAGTCCAATGTAAGAGACAATCATCAAAAGAAACAGAAGCAAATCACATTTAAAAATACAACACTATGGTTTGCCATCCAAACCATTTTAGATAAACACAATGACTGGTAGAAGAGAATCCAAAGAACTTTAGTGAGAAGCAGTGAAAGTACTCCTTGTTATAAATTTAACTTCAACGACCAAGAAATGTCTTCAACTAAATGTATAAGCAGTCACAATAATGTACACTCCAGATGTTTTATACCGTGCAGTCTCTGGAACATCTTTCCCAGTGCCAATGACAGTAAAGACAGATTATTTGGGGCAGTTCCTAATACAGTCTGAGCAAAGAAAAGTCAAGCAAAGAAAAGGGAGGCTAAGGTCTTTCCTTTGTTTTAGGTCTAGGAAGTTTTACTCTTGAGAGCCAATACTTCCTAACACAGCATGTTTAAAAAGAGACAAATACTGCTGGATGGGGTTCTGGTAACTATGCTTTATGCCTTTCATATCAGTGGGTCAAAATCCAGTTGCTCACTTTCCCATCCCAATATTTCCAAGTCAGTCCTCTATGAAAATCTTGTCCCCTCAAGAGATCACAGGATTCATGATACATATTTTCTTTACCCATAATTTTTGAAAGGCATGCCTATTTTGGAGTGAACTGCTAGCTGTGTGATTATTTTTGAGAATATTCTGCTTTCTCTTTTCAGAAGCAGGATTAAAAAGCACAGTAGAGAAGACGCCTTCTAAACCTGTCCAGTTTTCTCCTCTTTGTTCCTTGGGCTACACTCAGACCATTCCTCGCAGATCCTTTTTGTAAAGACACAAGCGACAGAAGACTGACAGTTTCCATGGGTAACTCAATCCAGGCTCAAAGGACCTTGCTCTCAGAAATTATTTCCATTTCCCCAACCTCAGTGTGTTAGCTTTCATTTGGAGGACCTAACTTCAGTTCTGTGCTTCCCAAGTATATGAAATAACCCCTTTAGCACCACATCTATACCTCTTCCCTATTTTTTTCCCCTCTTCAAGCTGTATCTCCCTCATTCTTTTTTTTAAATTTTTTAAATGTTTTATTTATTTCTAGGAGAGAGAGAGAGAGACAGCGTGAGCAGGGGAGGGTCAGAGAGAGAGGGAGTCACAGACTGAAACAGGCTCCAGGCTCTGAGCTGGCAGTCAGCACAGCCCGACGCGGGGCTCGAACCCACGAACCGCGAGATCATGACCTAAGCGAAAGTCGGCCGCTTAACCAACTAAGCCACCCAGGCGCCCCTGTATCTCCCTCATTCTTTAGGCTGCAGCCCCCACCCTCAGTTACAGAGATGGAGAGGTACTCACCAGGCTTTGGGTGTGCACCTCACAAGGTGCTGCCACTTGTCACTATATATCAGGAAAGCTAACCCAGTTGTCATAACCTTTCCTCAGAGGTCTCCTCTTCCAACCTCTAACCATCTTTATGTGATTTTCTTTTGAAGTCTTTCTAAAGTGCCCCTATGCTGTACAATCAAATCATCTTAGGGCTGGAAGGAGACTGTAAAGTCATTCAGGCTTTTACAGTGGGGAAAACTGAGACCCAAAGGGGCTGAGTCACATGCAAAAAGTCTTCCAGCTGATTGCTAGATTTTACTGATTCTAGTTTTAACTCTAAGTTGCGATTCCTATTCCTATGAAACATATTACCTGTTCTGTTCAAGATGTGAGTACAGGCTATCCTGTATCCTTTTCAGATATGAAAAAAATACTTTAAATAACACCGTCCCCAAACAACACAGTTCAATTTCAATTATCAGAGTATACTGACTATGAGTAATTGCACAGAGTACAACTCTACAGCTTGCTCTTTAGTCCAGAAATCACTATGTAAATAACAGCTAAGCATCATGATCAGTAACCAATCACACATCACTTCCTTCAAAATCTGCTAGTGACTGGTCACCACACAGCTGTTATTTACACAAAAACAGCAAAGGGTGTAGCTGTGTTGTGTCCTGTGTCCCAGGGGTACATACATGCCATTTTACAAATATGGGTAATCAGAAGAGAGAACCAGCCAACAAAGATAAAAGGGAATACAAAGTGATAATGCTGGAAGTGAAATTTGAGTCTATCATATGTGGAGGTATAGAAGGAATCACTGATGGTGGGAAGTGTAACCCTCCAATGCTACTCTAGACTTATGATATGCAGCTAGAAAAACTCAATGAAGGCAAACCTATGGACGTAAAGGAGGAAAGTAGTTGTGAAAAAAGGATAAGGTTGACCCAGAGGAAATAATGGGACCCCAAAAAAATTACATTGAAAGAACTCTCAGAGATATTTTACAACACTGAAAGCACAAACGGTATATGCCGGAAGCTGATCTAAACTAAGAAAGGAGTATGGCAATCCATCAGGCACAGGAAAAATGCTTGTTCCATATCATAAGTTATAGGATAGGAAGGAGAGAGCAGACTGTTCAAACTACTCTTAATACATTTTACAAAGAAACAGAACAGTTTAGGGGCACCTGGGTGGCTCAGTCAGCTAAGGATCTGACTTTGGCTCAGGTCATTATCTCGCGGTCTGTGAGTTTGAGCCCCACATCAGGCTCCGTGCTGACAGCTCAGAGTCTGGAGCCTGCTTCAGATTCTGTGACTCCCTCTCTCTCTGCTTTGTCTCTTTCTCTCTCTCAAAAATAAACATTTAAAAATTTTAAAAAAAGTTTAATTATCAATGTTTCTAATGTTTTAAATTATAATATGCTAAATAAATATTACTTTTACGATCATTTGTTATTTCCCTATACATTTATAATTGAATAATAAGAGAGTTTTTAATATTTTGACCAAAAATGTTTAAAGGTCAGGAAGCCATTGTAATTTTCCCCATGATTATTAGTGTGGCTAACCTTAAAAAAATCTCCTTTTTACTGTTGGTAGAAGCTGACTGAGACAGCTTATGGGTGACCAGCTCCTACAACCTAAGGGAATTGAAAGACATGACTACATTTCTATATTCAGAAGCAACCACCATATCTTGGGAGTCCTCAGAGTGTGCTGGTTCTTCCAACTCCAAGCCACCTTCTCTGCCCATCCCTCCACAACCCATCTAGGTCCTCCGGTGGGAAGGGTGGCATCTCTTATAAAAAGGAGGGCTAGTCCCACATGAGAATCCATCACAAATAGCAATGGCAAGTAACGGGGCTATCTTTGTGGGAAGCTTGGCACAGGACTATTAACCAATGAACAGATCAATCATAACTCACATTCTTGCCTTTTGCAGAGGAGAAAAGGTGTCTTCCTTATTACTTATTTGTCCTTCAGTATGAAACGTTCATTTAAAGACAATAGATATTTTTCTTTAAAACTATGGTCTTGGTCTTCCCTTTCTCACTTCTGGCTGATATACAGCTTACAACACCCTTCCAGAATAAAACAAAATTCGCTTCAGAACATGCCTTGTTCATAGTGGACACATGCTTTGCTTTTCTGGGTCTTTTCTAGCACATCTATGCTTGTACTTCCCATGCCTGTGGTTCTTTATTTTATATTGAGCTGCTGGAATATACAGACCTCTTTTATAGTGAGGAAGTTCCCTCCTGATCCTTTTTCTTCTTTCCTTTCCTTATCCGTTTCCCTTATCTGATCTTTAAAGTAGAAAAAGAAGATTTTTAAAAATCCTAATTCCCACTTAGAGTATTTAGGGTACTTTTACTTAAGAGAGGGAATCCCATACGTGTCACACCACTTGTTCTGGTACCTGGTGGTGAGGAAACATGTTGTCTGTTGGAAACAATGGCAGACTGCCAACTATCTGTGGAAAGGATCTTCAAAGGCTGCACAGAATAGAAATGTTGCTGGAACACAAAGAGCTGCAGTTTTTAATGATACCATTGATAACAGTATTTAGGACCATCTTCCATGTAACTGAGGAAAAAAAGGCACAGAGTAAAATAAGTTTAAAAAAAAAATACCCTTTGGGGCACCTGGGTGGCTCAGTTAGATAAGCATCTGACTTTGGCTCAGGTCATGGATCTCATGGTTCATAGGTACGAGCCCCACGTTGGGCTCTGTGCTGACAGCTCAGAGCCTAGATCCTGCTTCAGATTCCGTGTCCCCCACTCTCTTTTCCCCTCTCCTGCTTGTGCTCTCTCTCTCTCTCAAAAATAAATTAAAAACATTAAAAAAATTACCCTTAGTTGGTAAAACAAGATGATGCATGGAAGTGCTGAACCACTATACTGTACATCTGAAACTAACACATCATTGTACGTTAACTAACAGGAATTAAGATAAAAACAAGCTTTAAAACTTTTTAAAAATACTCTTAGTATCAATCTCCACTTTTAGGTATATGAATTATAAACATTTTTTATCACCTATCATCAGGTGATTGTGGCCATAAACAAACCATAAGAGACACAACTCACACACAGTCAAAACTTAAAACTCCATGTAATGCCATCAGTACCTTATGTTCATATTAATACAAGTATATAATCAGGATTTCTACAACAAACCCTGCTGTCACTTTTCATTCTCCAGCATTTCTTCCCCCAAATTCCTTCCATTACAACAGATATTTGCTGCATCCACTGACCTACAACTGTCTGGACATAAAGCCCCTGTAAACTGGAAAGAAATCCATTCCTCAAATAGCCCATAGTGAGCTATCTGATGAGAATGGATCTCAGCCTGTGAACATGGGGCTGCTTGGTCCATTGATGATTCCCAGATGGCTACACTCTTTGAGGACACTGGGGAAAAGTCAAAATCCAGGCTGAAGCACTCAGAGAGCCTGTTTAATAGGCAGATTACTTTCCAGGGCTTGGCCCAAACAATTCTCCCAGTGGGCAGTCCCTGTTCCAGTGTCCCTATGGATTCTGGACAGTCACAGTCCAAGCTGGCTGAGAGTACATGAGAAGCAGAGCTACAGAGTTTGGCTCATTCTACACCAGCAGCAAGCTACTTTATCTTTTTCTCAACACATTTTTGTTTTGTAAAGAGTTAACAGATACCTAAGAATTTACTAGGTAGAGACACTATAAACTTATGAGTTTAGCACTTACAGAATTACATTTTCTTAATGACTTGGTGGCTAGAATAAACTTCACACTCAACAATTTGGTAATGCATTAGCCAATAATCAGCATTCAATTGTGAGTGTATAAAGGAATTAGTACAACTTAAACCCAAATAAGAGCATTTTAGGAAAAAACTTATCACAAAATGTACCACAGTATAGTTCTAAGAACTGGTTAAAAATCAGGGCTAACACAAAAACTGTTTAGTTTTGGGAAGGAATTTTAGAAGACGTGATCTCCACTTGATAAAATTAATTCACTTAGATCTTTTTAATGTTTTATTTATTTCTGAGAGAGAGAGAGAGAGAGAGAGACAGAGAGAGACAGAGAGAGACAGCGTGAGTAGGCAAGGGTCAGAGAGAGAGGGAGATACAGAATCTGAAGCAGGCTACAGGCTCTGAGCCAGCTGTCGGCACAGAGCCCAACGCGGGGCTCGAACCCATGAACCATGAGATCATGATGTGAGCCAAAGTCGGACGCCCAACCGACTGAGCTACCCAGGCGCCCCAAAATTAATTCACTTAGTAGTAATAACACAAAACCTGTATGGTATGAAACTTTGAGTCAAGAGCTAAAGAAAACATAACGCAAGCTGGTTTGGGGAGCAGGTGGAGTGGTTCTCCATACCCTATTTGGAAAACTTATGGAATTTGGTACTCTGGTAACAATTCAAAGCCTTGTCAATATTTTCAATATTACCCAAAGATTTTACTTTCTAACCCAGATTTGTCTGCTGTGCTTATCCTGAACCTCTGTCCTGAACCACTAGTTTCAAAGTGGTTTAAGGCCAACAGAATAAACGAATTTTAAGTGTTATGTTCTCTTAGATTGAAAGTAGCAAAGACACATTTTTAGCACAATGTCAATGTTTCAAAATATTATTTTAGTTCTGAAAGATCTTGAAATAAAACCTTCATCACTGTGGAATGTCCCTGCATTTAACATGAATTAAAACAAACAAAAACCCCCTGGTTTCATTCCCCTGTCCCTGACTGAATCTTACAGAGGAGCACGAGTGCATGCAAGTATAAGGGTGTGTACATGTGTGCACGTATGCATGTATGTGCACACACACACACACATACGCATACACAGGCACAGGCACTTCACTTTTCCCCCTAATTCTGACCTTTCAGATTTCTATGTGTATTAATATCTGCCTACCTGGCTAGCAGACTTTTTCACAGTGTGCCCTTCAAGATTAAAATAATATATATCAGCACAGTTTGAAAATAATGACAACTCTATGGAGTGGTGCAGAGAGAAAGCAAGGAACTGAGGGTGAGACACAGACAGACAGACAGACAGACCTGTTCAAGAAAATCACTTGCAACCAGGGTCTGAGGCTACGCAGCTAATCAGGCAGGTATTCAGCTCTTCACTTCGGCAGACTTGCTTAGCATTGAAATCGGCTGTCTGCCCAGGAGGATGAGGTAATGTCTAGGTTTAATGCCAAAATCTCTCTAACTGGCAGGACACATCGGGTAAATATTTCTACTGCAGGAGACCACATTCATTTGATGCTGCTGCCAGTTTTATTATTGTTATTATGCTCATTAATATTAATACTCAGCCATCATACCTGTTTAAGATAGAAAATCAGTGTTTTTGCTGAAATCACATTAGTAGGTATAGGAGGAAAAAAAAGCAAGCCCCTCCCTCCCAACTCTGCTCCCCATCCCATCTTCCCCTAACAATGATGGCCACAGCACTGACCTTCAATCCCTTTCACACACTCTGAGCTGCACAAACTCTCTCAGCGGCTGTAAATCTGGAAGCATACTCAGTTTTCCCCCATTTCATCCTGTCAGTGAGAAGGGTGAGGGGTGGTGGGTAGGTGGGGCTTGAAACCCACTTCAAGCTACCTGAATAGTTGTAGTATTTGGAAATGTAGTAGATTGCCAATGGTTTCTTCTTTCTTATTAAAAAATCCAAATGTGCTTTGATGACCTGCTTATGGTCTCACAAATTATGGGCACTGTGGTGCTGATACTGAATGTGTCCCATGACTTGTTCCCTTGATGATCTGTCTCTATGGTTACTGTCAACAGTACACATTTATGTCACAGCATATGATCTTACAGAAGCATTTACTGAAATGCTCAGGGCTTCTTTAAATTTTCCCTCTTGTTACTGGATGAGGCCTCTGATGCCAGCCTTGATTTAGTTAAAAGGATAGGATTTTTGTTCTGTTAGTCAGCAACTGAATGTCAAACTTCACATGGGTTCATGAAGAACCACCTACAAGGGATGGTCAAACTTTCACCAATCTTATCTCCTCTCAAAGAGTTGAAAATAATGCTTTCCTCTCCCAGGCATTATTCCCAGAAGGGGCAATAAAGCATGTTGCCAAGGCAAAGTCTTCCTGCAAAAGGCACCATAAAGGCAGCATTTGTGTGAATTAAAAAAACAGCATCTGAAACCCAACATCATCCTGCAAGGAGAGAGACAGAGAGAGAGAGAGACAGAGAGAGAGAGAGACAGAGACAGACAGACAGACAGACAGAGAAGATGCACCTCAGCACTCTGACATCACTTACATCATCTCACAGGGAAGGAGGAGCTCTGAAGAATAGAATCAGGAGACAACGCCTCAAATGTACCAAAGATGAGAAAATAAACAGAAGGATGCTATTCCTGTGCTTGGGTTAGGGCCAACCCAACCCAGTTAACTGCTACCATCTACACACAGTGACTCCATGAGCTTAGAATATGCTCCACTTGAATATGGTGTTTTTGTTTTGTTTTGTTTTTAAAGATCAAACAACCCAGAGCACCTGGGTGGCTCAGTCAGTTTCAGCTCAAGTCATGATCTTCTGGTTCATGAGCCGGAGCCCTGCATCAGGTTCTGCATTATCAGTGCAGAACCTGTTTGGGATTCTCTCTCTCTCCCTCTCTCTGCCCCTCCTCTGCTTGTGCTCTCTCGCTCTCTCTCTCAAAATAAATAAACTTATATAAAAAAAGATCAAACAACTCTCTGTAGGCCAAGAGTTTCAAGTTATTCCTAACATTTTCAAATTTCAAAGTCTTGTACAATATATATATATATGTAAATGAGAAATTGAGATTCCCTATGAATCAGGAAGGTGATTCACTGTAGATGGGAACTGGAGATGGAAGTGGAGACAGTGGTAAGGCCTTCTATTGTAAGGGGAGTGGAGACCCAGCTGCTTGTCCCAAGAGTATACTGGAAGGAGAAATGGGGGTGAAAACGAAAGGGGATCATGGAGGTTTTCCACAGCTGGGGAAGGTGTGTGCTCAAAAGGATTTCTTCAATATCACTCCCACCTGGGCATCTTCCCACTGTGACAGGTGAAAGGACTTTTTCTGTTCTCCCTCCCCCCAAACAAAATATTTCTTCTCACTGTAGCTTTGGTTTTCAGAAGTCATCCTTCTTTCTTCCAAAAAGGGGGCACCTTTGTCACGTACAAGAAAATTAAGGCTCCCCAAATGTACTTTGTTCTGATATTATGACATGAAAGTCACTTGTATCTTCTTACAGGGCTTAGTGAACTGCTTTTGAAAAATGGTAATAATTAAGAAAGGCTGAAAATGTACAGTAGCCACCCTTTTAGAAATGCTAAAAGGCCCTTTTTAAAGCTGTAATAAAAAGAAGCTAAATAAAATTCCCAAAAGCGAATCAGTCTAAAATTTATTTAGATTGGAGAATGCTCATTATGAGTCGGGCAACAGGCTGAATGGAAATTACTAATTAATTGAACATTATAGCTTTAAAACTCATTAATTCATTTTACTGCATTTCCTGAATACATGCACATTTTTAATGTTTTGTTAAGCTAATAAAAACACAATTTTAAAAGATTAATGAAGAGGTTCTGATCTTTGTGCTGCTTGGTTGTCTATTTATCTTCAAGTCCATTGAGGTGCTGGTTGTAGAGCTGACCGCTTTCAGATTTGCTACAGCAAATAAATGTGTAAGCATGACATTTTATACTATGTGGTTTTAATTCTGGCTTACATTAATGCAGTGGTTTGGTGGTAATTGCCACAAACCTTGAAATCACACTCTTTCCCCTCCACCTTCTAATCCTTTTATTAATCTCAACTATGGGAGACTTTGACTCTAATACCAAAACCAAGAGTCAAGCTTCTGTGATAACCATCTCTGAAACCACTGAATGATGCGACCCAGTTCAGTGCCAATTCTTGAGTCTCCCTAACTCTAAACACTATAAATTTAACTGGATACTTTCAAGGTTGAATTCTGATCTCCTCTGCTCTTCATCCCCACTGGGAGCATGGCTTAACTTCCACAGGAAAGATTTAGGTCAGATGAAAAGATGGTATTAATATCTTCAACAAAAGACTTGTTAAGCATTAGACTGTGCTACTGACTGTGGAAACCTCATCCCCTGCAAATCTTTTAATAGAATCAAGAGGGAGGATGGGAGGTCATCTGGTTTACCCCCTAACTTCAAGCAGACCCCTCTAAAATCATTCTGGGCAGCAAGCCTGCCTTATTTTTAAGGTGTTTGTTGTTTTGCCAGAGTAGCAGATTCCACAATTGTCCTTAACAATCTACTCCAGTTCCTGACAGTTTTCAGGACTCAGGATTCATTTCCTTATGCTTAACCTAAATCTTCCAAGCTGCCACTGGTGCTCATTTCCTCCTGTGTTCTCACTGGTACCGATGCAGAACAGCTGGTGCCTGTCGTCTGCATAATAACTCCTCCTGTCCCTCCAGACACAGCCGATCTCCTCCAGGCCAAGCAGAGGAGTCTAGAGGGGTGCCAGAAGAGCAAGGAGAGCCTGAAGTTTGTTATGGAATTAAAAGAGGGACCTTAAAAGGCAGGGGTGGGGGTGGAGGAATCAACAGGAAAACAACTTCTACAAAGAGACTGGCAGTGAAGGCAAAGGCAAGCTCACTGATCTAGAAGATGAACGGAGATCTTTGGGCTCACTTAATTTTATAAAACAACAGTGCTTATGATTTTATTATGTGATCTAGGTGGAGCATATAATCCCTTTCAGTTTCAGCTGTGATTTCAGTATAAAATCAACACCTTAATTACCTGAAGACAGAGGCTAGGCCTGATGACTTTGGAGGTCCTTTCTTGTTCTAGAATTTTTAATTTTATTAACCTATTCCTGACCCATCTTGGTGACTCTAAAGGTTATTGGCCCAATTCTATGAGGCAGCTAAGGGAACATTTAAGAATCTTTGATGTATTTCTTTCCTTTCTACTAAGCCACATTACAACCCCCTTTCAAGAACACCATCCCATACTTCAGGAAAGGAGAAAAAGTATGCCCTTGTATTTTCTCTAAAAGATAAATAAATGGACTCACTGAGAGTGACAGCACCAAAGCTGTTTCTTAGGCTGATGAATAGAAAACATTTGTTGACTGAAGGCACGCTTAGAGAAACAGATGAGATACATTTACAAATTCATTCGTCAGTAGAATTTTAGGCTCTGAGATTTGTCAACTAAGAATAAAAGAGATATGGGTTCAATTCCTTTCTCAATTCCATATCTCCATTCTCCCATCTATGCTCACCATTTTGACACTGGAATTGAAACTGTTTCCCAATTTACGGAACGAGGCCATGAGATTTCTAATTTCTCTTCTATGATGAAACTCTGTATCTATGTATGTAGATTAGAAATTTAACAGTCTTTCCTCAGAATCCCACCACATAAGCCCTTCTGAATTGTCCTATACATTTACATTCAAAGGTCATTTTGTCAGACAAGGCTTTACTCACTGTGAAAACTTGGCGAACCTGAAAACAGATGGCAAATAAGACCTTACAAGCCACCTAACCACTGTGCCAGGAGGCCAAGGGTACTAGGGCCAGGGTGAATATTAGCCCATTAGGTTCATTCTCATTATTGTAAACAGGAAAAAGTGGTCTTGAAGGATGACATGTACAGAGAGAAGACAAGCGAATTATAAAATAACATTTTATAAGACGTGTTTAACAATCAGTTATAAGACCTATATCCTGGAAGGCAATGGTAGGGGAACACCCAAACTTCTTACAGGTTACATATTTTCTTATATAAATGCCATTTATTTAATGTATATTTCTATAGTATAGGCATACTGTTAACATGTAGTATAAGAGAAGATTTATTTTGGGGTGCCTGGGTGGCTTAGTTGGTTAAGCGTCCGACTTTCACTTAACCGAAAGTTAAGCGGTCTTAAGTGAAGACCGATCATGAGGTCATGATCTCACGGTTCGTGGGTTCGAGCCCCGCGTCGGGCTCTGTGCTGACTGCCAGCTCAGAGCCTGGAGCCTATTTCAGAGTCTGTGTCTCCCTCTCTCTCTGACCCTCCCCTGCTCACGCTGTCTCTCTCTCTCTCCTAGAAATAAATAAAAATATTAAAAAAAAAGAGAAGATTTATTTTACTTGCTTTATAAAACTCAAACATCGATTTGAGAGAACTCTTTAGAATTTGATTCAGCGGACACACTAAGAAAAAGCTTTCACCGACTAATAACTAAATTCTTCAACTGAGGCCAGGCTGGAAATGAATAATATTAAGCTCTCTCTCTTTTTTTGAACTGAAGCCCCTTGAAGCAGAAGTTAGATAAAGATTTTATTTCCCCTTTCAGTGAATATATGTTTTTGTGTCAGACAAGCCAAAAGCAACCACAGCTGGAATACAGTAAATGTCAATATTTAATCTGTCCCTTCCTTTTCCATTTTTAAACCACAATGCATCATCTCAGCATGATTAATAACAACCATCTCACTTCTTCTCCCTGCCTGACTCCAACTCTTTTTGTTGCTAGGTAATGTTTGCAGTCAGCTGTCCTCCAAACACAGGGAAGATGGCCATTCCACATCTGAAGACAGCAGCATGGCAGCTACTATGTCTAGGGTCACCAGTGTGGCGCCTCTGTACAGCAGGGCACTGCCAGTAAGTTCTCAGGAAGGGGGGACCTCTTGCATTGCCCACAATATGGGTAAGGAGGAAGCCAGGGTCCAATAGGGGTTGAAGGAGGCCCAAGCAGCAAGCATTCTTCTTCATAAGGACCTCAGGGGTCAGGGGCCAAGGGCTAGGGGCATGGGTGGGTATGACTGGGGCTTTTACCTCTGCCACCCTCTGCCTATTCTATGTACTTTTTTTGGTCTAAAATAGAGAGGCCCACTGGTGGACAAAGTAAACAAACTATATTCTGCTCTGAGCACTGCACTAGGGTTTCCCGGTACAGAAGAGAAAAAAAAAACCCACTGAATCTTGGCCTCCCTCCGTTTCTTGCTGAAAGAAGAAAAGCTCTTATATTATGAGCCAGGCAGAATGTTCTATGATTTAATGAAAGGACACTATTCAAATATTGGAAAATATTTCCAAAGCATTCAAAGCAATTCCCAACTAAGAATACCTTTCTTCTCAGAACATTAGGGATACCATAGGCAGAGGCAGTAGGGGGCGTACAGTGCAAAAGGAGGAAAACATGGTATTATTTGTTTTTACATAAATTATCTTTAATTCTTAATACTTCTAACACATAAATTTCTCTCATAATTTTTAAATTTTTTCTAGCTCTAAAAGCTGATTCTGTGGTCCAACAAAAGTGTAAAAAGGAACTTATGATATTTTACATAGAACTACACTTTTGTGCAAAACAAAACAAAATTAGGAAGACCTAAATAATTAAAAAGACCAGACTGTCAGGATGAGCCTCTGAATGAAGGGCACACATTTTCCCAGCATTGGTAGACTTGTAGAAAATGGCTCTAAAATTGTTGGAAACAATTACATATATTGATTGTGGGCAACATGGTAAGCTATTTAGAAGACAGGGGTCATGTCTTAGATTCTCTTCTAGCATACCATTTTGCTAGGGAAGAGACATTCAGAAACAGCAGAAGAAGGGGGGCCACTGGGTGAGGCCAGTGGTGCCTGACTTGGTGCCCCCACAGGACACTCAGGCAGCCCCGGTACTTCAGCATCAGCCAGGGAGATCTCAGTCTTCTGGGGGAGCAGTGAGACCCCTGCAGGGCAATTTGAGCAGCAGGATTCTGGGCATACACCCAGCTCTGGTGGGCTCCGTGCACAGGGGCTCAAAGGAGGGTCAGTCTACCACACTCATGATCTCTCTGGAAAAGATCTAGGGCTTGGGACCCCTTCCCCAAGGCTGCCCCAGTCAGTGGAGACCCTAATGCTGGGTAAAGCCACGCAGAGCCCCTTCGCTATACTGTGTCCTCTTCAGGAAGGTGGACTGTCCTATTGGGCCGAGAGAGAGACATTTGCTAAGGAACTGCTTCTTGACAGATAACGAAAGTGAATGAACAAGAGAAAACTGGGACTAGGGCACAGAGGGAAGGGACAACTACTTTGGTTACACTAAGTAAAACAATCATTTCACATGATTTTTACCTTTATAGCAATGCAAAGAAACAAGCAAAATCCTAGGCAGCAAAAGGACGTCACCTCAGGCAGAGGCAACCTGGAACTAAAGTCTTTCAGAA
>JAESUZ010000716.1:0-341516 GCA_017311185.1 Proteles cristata cristata
AAGGAAGGAAGAAAGAAAGGAAGGAAGGAAGAAAGAGAAAGAAAGAAAGGAAGAAAGAAAGAAAGAAAGAAAGAAAGAAAGAAAGAAAGAAAGAAAGAAAGAAAGAAAGAAAGACAAGAGAGAAGAAAACCAGCAAAAGAAAAAAAAAGGGTAGTGCGTTCTAGAAAAAGATCTCTGGGAAAAAGGGGTTAAGGCATCTCCTGAAACCTCAAATCTGAAGTGTCACTTAATGGTAATAAAGAGGAGAATTTTAAGTGTAAAACATTACATGCTCCATGTTTTATTTGTTAAAAATTCTTTTCATCTGTCTGGAAGTTTTGAACTGGCTTCTCCCTCCCCCCTCTTATTAATCACTGAGATTCCAGAACCTGTCCTTGAAATTCTAACTCCTACTCACTGTTGGTGAAATAAATTTCAACAAGAAGAAAATGTTCCCTCCTCTTATGCGGTCGGCTAGCGAAGCAGATAATATCCAAGTTGATAAAACCATTCCTATGAAGATTAATGCTAATAAAGAAGTTTTATAAACCACCCAGGCTTTGTTATGTCCTATGAATTAACCTTGACCTCTGTGAGGTCTGCAATTCCAATTGGTTGTCATATTTATTATATTTGTCATATTTTATCTTCTCTTATGGATACAAAGCCCCAGGGGATCGCTGGATCTTCCAACTCCTCTCATGAGATTTAACAAATGTGGAAAATGACCCCCGGGACTTCTCATCTAAACCAAACATTGGCTATATTTAAATTAATAATGGCTCTTGAGAAAAATACTGATTCAACAATATCATTTGATAAATATCTCTTCTACTGGCTTCCACCCCACCCACTGTCTGTGAAGAAAATGTACTTTGTTTAAGACTTCAGACAATTCTGCCTTCTCAACCCTTTTCTCAGCTGTCGATGACCTTGGGAAAGTTAACACCCCTCTCTGAACTTGCATCTCCTTAGCTCTGTCTGTAGTTATTGCACCTGTTGTTGTTTAGAACAGAGCCTGACACAAACTAGTTGCTTGATAAACATTAATTGACCTTCTTACCTTCCTTTTTCTCTTGCTTCCTTTTTTGCCCTCAGTTTTTACTCCCACCTCTCTACCTTGTGCCCAGGGGACCCAACAGGACACGGACAGCTGATTATTTTAAAGTTTTCTTTTTTTAAACTTTAATTATTATTGTCTGGCACCCAGGGGCAAGTGGTTGGAATCTGCCCGTTTTTCTCTACTGGGAGGAAAGGTCCAGCTCTGTGAGGGTGCTGGCCAGTATCCCGCCATCTCACTCCAACTGGATGAGTGTCTGGCTGGAATGTTGTCGGTCCGCTAGGTCAACTTCTGGCAAGTTCGCTCCCTGTCTACTTCGCTGACCAAAAACTACCCTGCTTTGGCTAATAATGTCAGAGCTCAGCCCTGCTGCAAAAACAGTTTTCCATCCTTCATGAATTAGCTGCCCCCACCTTCTGGAACCCTCCAGCCATGGGGCTTCATATCCTGATCTTAGGGCTGCTGTGGTCCTGGCCTTGTTTTAGGATACTGTTCTTATTATATGAGGATAGTCAGCAACTGAAGCCTGGCATGAAAAAACAAAATCCAACCAAGTAAATCTGAGGAAATAATTGGTTTTATTAGAAAAAAAAATCCTGGCTGACGAGTTAAGACTACATTTCTGGGAGAGGCTGAAACTACCATTAGGTTAGGTGTCAAGCCCTGCTTTGGTGACGTGGCTTAGCAGAAGAGATTCCATTTTGGGGCCTGTGGTTTTCTCCTTAACGCTGGTTTCGGGGATCTTGGTGAATTTGCCCCCATGTTCATTTCATGTTAATATCTCCCCCACCCCCCCACCCCCACTCCCCCACCTTGCCCTTTTCTGCCAGGGTAGATTTAAGAGACTGGGGCTGCAGTGCTGGAATCGTAGGAGGCTCAGGCAGGGGGCTAAAGTCCAGGCTGGCACTGATATGTGTGCCACTTATTATGCTGTTACTTGTTGTCTCAGCTTCAAATCCACCCGTCTAGTCCTCTTTGTAATGCTGACGCCAGCACCCTGCGCAACGCAGTCTTCCTTTGCAGTCGCTTCATTAGGCTGTGCCGATAGGGGGTGCTAGAGGAGCATTGCAAGGAAAGTCGGCTGGCTTCCTAAGGGCTTCTGGTCCTTGCCACCAGCACTGAGCCAGCTGTGCTCTTCACTCGGGCATCGGTAGGGCATTTCCTTAGCATCATCTGGGTCCAGTTTGCAATACTCAAGTATTCGAATATATTCCAGTATTTACAGAGCCAGCCTCACTGTGCCTCACAGAGACAACAGCTCTAGCTGAGCTCTTTGCTCAGAGGCCTGGGTTTCAACTCTTCTGGCCCCTTACTCCAAGTTCCCAAGTTTTAATACTTCTCATTTCCTTTCCTGTTTCTCCAACCCTAGTGGCTGATTTCTGAGGTTGCTATCTCTGTGATAGCTTTGTGTCCTAATTTTTTTTCAGTTCTTAAATGCTTCGTTAGCAATTCTTTATATTAAATTAGTTAATATTAACCATAATGCTGTGTTTAAGTATTAAGTTCCTTCTGTAAAAACAAGTGATAGGGCTCTGACTGATACCATATGCACTTAGATGAAGGGTTAGGTCAAAGAGACTGAGTCCAAGGTAGGGAGAGGCAGGGATCTCTGAAGGATTGCACTGGACATGAACAAATGGATTTGGGGGGAAATATTGGGAAGATGGTTCAGGACAACTCTTAGGTGGAGGGTTATAGTAGGGAAATTAATATGGTTTGGATGATCTGGATAAAGGATGAAATTTAAGGCCAGATGAATCTATGCGTGGGAATTAGGCGGGGTAATTGGCTACGTTGGGGTTATTGGTGGTATAGTTAGGTTGTGGTTAGTTTAAGGCTAAACCTGAGTAGATCCAGGGTAGAGTGCGGTCGGAAGTTGAAGTTAGGATTGAGTCTGACCTTGGGCTTAATTTGAGTGTTGGTGTGAGTGCTCAGAACGGAGGATTGGTTTGTACTTGTGTTGTACCAGTCAAGTACCAAGTTTGTACTTGACTGGCCTTATCCTGAGTGGATCCATGTAACTGGGGTGGATCTGGGTCTACTGGAATAGAATTCAACTACATCCTCAGAGTAAAAAGTACCTAGTGGCTTTTCCCCGTAATTTCCCGAATTACTTGGGTGGGAACTTCAGAGGCACTGACTGGTTCAAACATAAGAATTTGGAGGCTGGGTGGAAGAAGAAACAGGACTGGTATGTTCAGGAGAGGCTCTTCTTGAAGCCTGAACATTTCCGGAAGAGCACCTTGAGAGAAGTTTCTCACAGCCTTCCACTATTCATCCTCAACATAACCATTCTCTTACCCACTCCTTTCCTTTCTCTTCTTTCCTAGCCTCCCCTCCCCCCCAACTCTCTGCTTCTGGGAAATGGCCATTGCCCAGTGGGTATTTTTGAATGGCTACCATTACCGTCATACTAACCTGATGGCAGTTTCAGCTTCCCACAGAAATGCAGTGTTAACTAGTCAGTCAGGATTTTTTGTCAGCACCAATTAGGTCATCCGTCACAAGGCCCTCTCCATCCCCCCACACACACACACCACCACCACCACCACAGAGGAAGATGAGGTAATCTGCATGATAAGACCCCTTGTTCTCCACTCCCCACAGAAATGGACAGCCTACAACAATCCTTTCTTTTCTTTTGCTAATAACTTCCTTGCCCTACAGTCTTTCCTATAAAAGCCTTCCATTTTGTACAGCTCCTCAGAGCTCCCTTCTATTTGCTAGATGGGATGCTGCTTGCTCCATAAATTGTGTAGTAAAGCCAATTAGATCCTCAGATTTACTTGGTTGGATTTTGTTTTTTCATGCGAGGCTTCAGTATGACAGTAATGGCCGCCATTACTGTCATCTTCTTCTTGTGAAGAGGGAACACAGTGAAACTGAGCCCCAGAGAGGAAAGTGACCTTCTGAAGGGCAATGCTGAAACTGCAATAGGCATCACACACATCACATACTTCACTGTATGCAGTGAAGTTGTTACTTAAGAATGAAGGTGTACTGTAGACATTTTTAGACAAGCAAAAATGGGAAATATTTGCTGTAATAAGGTCTCATTAAAGGACATTCTAAACGACATGCTTTAGGCAGAAAGTCTGAGATTCAAGAAGGACAAAAAGTACGGTATTTATAAAATACGTGGCAAATATAAGCAATCAGTCATTTATAAAACACAACAACACTACGTGGGGGGAACTGAAAGCAAACACGATGGAATTACTGTATAAATTAGGAGATGAGTATTTGGTATGAAAAGATAAAGAAAAATTGAAAGGAAAAGAAGATACAAAGATTTCCAAGTGAATACTAAGCCAGAGAAAGCTTATTTAGCTAAATTAGTATCAGAAAAAATACATTTCAAGGGAAAAAGCATTACTGAGATACACAGGATCACTGCATAGCAAAATATGTTTTCAAACATTTTTGTATCTAATAATACACCATAGGGGTATATGTGTATAAAAATAATCAGAAATAAGGAAGTTGATGAGTCTACAATTAAAGTTAGAGATTTAAAAACCATCTTTCTCACACCCAAAAAAACTAATAATCCAGTGAAGAAATGGGCAGAAGACATGAACAGACACTTCTCCAAAGAGGACATCCAGGTGGCCAACAGACACATGAAATGATGCTCAGCATCCCTCCTCATCAGGGAAATACAAATCAAAACCACACTGAGATACCACCTCACACCAGTCAGAGTGGCTAAAATGAACAAATCAGGAGACTAGAGATGCTGGCGAGGAAGTGGAGAAACAGACACCCTCTTACATTGCTAGTGGGAATGTAAATGGGTTCAGCCCCTCTGGAAAACAGTGTGGAGGTTCCTCAAAAAATTAACAATAGAACTCCCCTATGACCCAGCAATGGCACTTCTAGGAATTTACCCAAGGGATACAGGAGTGCTGATGCACAGGGGCACATGGACCCCAATGTTCATAGCAGCATTCTCAACAATAGCCAAAACATGGAAAGAGCCTAAGTGTCCATCGAATGGATCAAGATGATGTGGTTTATCTATACAATGGAATACTACATGGCAATGAGAAAGAATGAAATCTGGCCATGTGTAGCAACATGGATGGACCTTGAGGGTGTTATGCTGAGCGAAATAAGTCAGGCAGAGAAGGACAGATACCATATGTTTGCACGTATAGGAGGATTAGGAGGAACTTAACAGAGGACCGTGGGGGAGAAGAAGGGGGGAAATTGGGGGGGGGGAGAGGGAGGGAGGCAAACCATGAGAGACTCTTGAATTCTGAGAACAAACTGAGGGCTGAGGGGGTTAGGGAAGAGGGGTAGATGGGTGATGGGCATGGAGGAAGGGACTTGTTGTGATGAGCACTGGGTGTTTTACAGAAACCAACTCGACAATAAACTATAATTTAAAAAACAAAACAAAATAATAACAAAAACAAAAACAAAATAAATAAATAAAAAGAAAAGAACACCTTTCTCAGTAATTGATATTATAAACAATAAAGTTATTAAGTACTACTTAATAAGATTGAGCTAATATATGCTTATTGAACACTACATCCTAACAATATTATTTTCAAGTATAGCTAGAACATTTATAAAGTATCATGACATACTGGGAAAATCTCAACACATTTCAACAGATTAATAACATATGAGTCTTTCTTCTGATTATGTTGTAGGTATGAATTAGGGGCTACTTTTATTTGCTTTTCTTGTTGAACTATATGTTTTTGGAGGGCTCTAGAGATCCAAATTTAGGTGTCTACAAAAAAAATATCCAAAAACCTCACAAGCATTTAAAATATAACTCTTTTAGGGGTAGCTGGCTGGCTCAGTTTTTACAGGATGTGACTCTTGATTTCAGGGTCATGGGGCAGGTGAGTTAGATCCCCACATTGGGAGTAGGTTTTCTTCAAAAAAATCTCTTCCTTAAAAAAGTAAAGTAAAATCTAACTCTTTTAGTTTTATCAACTGAAACTACTAGAAATAATAGCATCCTATTAGCAATGAGTCTAATGCCCAGATGTTGGCTTCAAAGTCAACTCTTCACTAAAAGGAATCTGGGCATTTTAGAGAAACAGCTGAATCTTCATCTAGTGTTGGGAACATACAAGGTGAGCTTAGGACACTTTCTTGTGTTGAAATCATGGAAGTTTTAAAAAATAACAGGTCACTGTAGCATTATTTACAATAATTAAGACTTGGAAACCATCTAAGTATCCATCAATAGATGAATAAGCATGAATAGATATATATAACATATATATTATTCACAAATTGTGAATATATATAATATTACATTATATTACATATAATAATACTCCGATATACATATTTGGAATATTATTCAGCCACAAAAAAGGAGGAAGTCCTGTCATTTGCAACAACATGGATAGATCTTGAAGGCATCATGCTAAGTGAACTAAGTCAGACAATGATAAGTACTGTACGATCTCATCATATGTAGAATCTAAACTGAACTTACAGAAACAGGGAACAGATTGGTGTTGCCAGGAGTGGGGGGTAGGGTGGGGGAAATGGGTGAAGGTGGTCAAAAGGCTCAAAGTTCCAGTTATAAGATAAATAAGTTCGGGGGATCTAACGTATAGCAGGATGACTAAGAACAGAGTATTGTATACTTGAAAGTTGCTAAGAGAGTGAATCTTAAAAGTTCTCATCACAAGAAAAGAAACTGTGTCTGTGAGGTGATGGATGTTAAGTAACTTTATTGCGGTAATTATTTTGCAATATATACATGTATCAAATCATTATGCTTTACTCCTTAAACTAGTACAATGTTATATGTCATTATATCCCAAGGAAGCTGGGATACAGACTGAGGCTGCCTTAGTCTTGTTTCCACTGTTGAGGCCAAAGCTTTTCCCACTAGTACATGTTCATAAGTTGAGGGCTACAGATACACGAATGGAGAAAGAATGTCTTTATTGTCAAAAAACTCAAATTGAAATTTAAGCATTTCCTTGATTTATGAATATGGACCACAAATTTATTAGTATTAGCTATTCCTCTAACTTTACCACCAAAAGAAATAAAAATAATCATATATTATATTAAAGATGTTGTATACATGCTGAGATATCATCTATGCTCATTGCTATTGTCAAATTGTACTAGTTAGTTATACCTGCTATTTGAACTTATTTAAGACACTAATAAATATTTATAGATCTATTTAATATTTTTAAAAGTATGAGGTCATGTAAAAGGAGGCAGGATCCTGCTGGAAGTAATTTCTGCTTCTTAAACTGATGATAATCTGGGCATCAAAAATAATGCCAAATCTTGGGGCACCTGGGTGGCTTAGTTGGTTAAGGTCTGACTTTCGCTTAGGTCATGATCTCACGGTTCATGGGTTAGAGCCCCGCGTCGGGCTCTGTGCTGACGGCCAGCTCGGAGCCTGGAGCCTATTTCAGAGTCTGTATATCCCTTTCTCTCTGACCCTCCCCTGCACACACTGTCTCTCTCTCTCTCTCTCTCTCCTAGAAATAAATAAAAATATTTAAAAAAAATAATAAGGCCAAATCCAATGAATGGAAATACACTGAATCAATGAAAGGACAAAATTGCTTAATGATACTCAGAGGATGGATAACCAGAAAGGCTCCTATGTCCCCCTTTGAGGCCGCCACAAAGCAAACTTCTTACTTTGAACACCAGTAACTTATTTGAATGCATTACATAGCCCTCCTGCCTCTCCAGTAGGAGCTATATTTCTAGTAACCAAATAGCTCTAGTTGATGAGGGAAAGTTCTATTTTACTGAGTTGTATCCTTCAAATCCTAAAAAATTTGTTGACTCAGGTAAGGACTATCATTTGTGTTAAACCCATTAGGTGTCAGATTGACATGAGACTACACATTTGTATAGGAAAAGTAGCACATATGGATTAATTACAATATAAAAGCAAGAAGTCAGCACTGTTCCATAAAAAGATCAGATGCTCATCACTTTAATTCAGTTGTGAATTTGAACATTGAGTGACATGCAGATACTAAGCGACCCCTGATGTGTTGCAAGATCAAGAACATAGCTTCAGCTGTGATGCATTCTTGCCAAAAATATTACTTTAATGTTTTGTTTTGTTTTTTAATTTCTGAGAGACAGAAGAGAGAGAGAGAGAGACAGCGTGGGCAGGGGAGGGTAAGAAAGAGAGGAAGATAAAGAATCTGAAACAGGCTCCAGGCTCTGAGCTGACTGTCAGCACAGAGCCTGGTGCGGGGCTTAAACCCATGAACTGTGAGATCATGACCTGAGCCGAAGTCAGATGCTTAACTGACTGAGCCACCCAGGCACCCCAGCAAAAATATTACTTTGAATCAATAAAACCATTAGAACCAACCTCATAGGTATGTGATATAGTGGGAAACAGGCCGAAGAAGACCAGACAAAACAGAGGATGGGGTACTGTAAGAACAACTGGTCCAATGTCTTCAACAAGTCAATGTGTGACAAAATGGGGACTGTGCCAGATTGAAAGAGGCTGAAGGGATATAAAAATCATGGACAATGGTCTGGGCATACCAGTTTCACAGAACATTTTGCTCTAGGATGAACAAAAATGCACAATAAGTTTTCAAAGTACTCTAAGGAAAAGCAATCCATCAAGAGTAGTACTGGAAGAAATATAAACCTGAATAGATCAACCAAGCATGGAGTCATTGGCATCCCACTAAATCTCATGCTCATAAAATATAAACACTGAGTTCCAGTTTGTTTTGCCTCAAATCATCCTTGTTCACGCCCTTTGGCCCCAGTGTAATTATTAATAAATGCTTTCCTTTATCTCAAATATGTCCTATTTACATTAATTATGGTTGAATTAGATGGTCATCTCAGATCTTGAAAACTTTAAGGGAACAGTTGATTCCCATCTTACACAAGTTGTTCCAGAAAATAGAGGAAATTTAAGAGCTGCCCAGATGATTTTAGGAGGTATTATCTTGATTTCAAAAACAGACAACAATAAAGAACAGAAGAACAATAGGCTATATTTCCTTTGTATGTATGTGCTTGAATTCCAAATAAAATTTGTAGATAATAAGACTTAACATGTTAGAAATATACCAAGATTAATTAAGGTAGATCTAAAAATGTGAGGATGATAGAGTATCAGAAAATCTAACAATATAATTCTTTGTTAATAAACAGAAAAGGATTATAGGGTTACCTTAAATGATCCAGAGAAAATATTTTATAAATTTCAAACACTTAGTAGAAGATCTTAAGAAATTAGAAGAAGTAAAGAACTCATTAAACATACTAAAGACTAAAGGTCAAACTCTTGGGGAGAATGTTATATTTATTCGAAGAATTTTGGATATGTTCCATTTAAAACTGGAAGAAATAAATATGGAAGCATTCCTACTAATAGTGCTAATGTTTACTGTAACAGTGGAGAATGTGGCTCATGCTATTAGGGAAAATAAAAATGGGTGCAAAGACTGAAAAGATGGAGATTAAATCGTCATTGCTTGCAGATTTTCCTGAAAAAAAAAAAACCCAACAGAATCGATCAAAGAACGAAGAGAATTCAGAAGAGAGTTCAACAGGTTTGCTGGAGGTCAACTCCTGAAAATCAAAAGCATTTCTCCATGTAACCAATGATCATGTGGAAGCACAGTCTTCCCACTTAACCATTCTAGTAATATCCAAATCATTTGTCAATTTTTATAAATTGTTGATGAAGTCTTCTATTTTGTTTGGCTGTTACTGTATAAATGTTGCTTTGGTTTGAGTTAAGAATAAGAAACTGCATCCAACTCTTCTCAAAGGGCCCTTTGTTTTATGGTCCCTGTTAAACAGCAGGATGAAGGCTCACATTTCACTCTCTATGGCTCCAAAGCCCATGCTCTTTCCACTGAACTACATTTTCCCCCTTGATGTTGGGACTTTGTTTGCTCTGCCTAAAATCCAGATTCATTAATCTGGTGTTCAAAGTCCCCCCACAATTCAACCTTCTAAATACTTACTAATTTGCATTTACTAGCTCTTGAGGTAGATCTGGTCTTAAATCTGCTGCTAGAGAGACAGAGATACTTAGTGCCCATGGGGTACATGCAAAGTGAATAGGCAGCCTCACCTCTTGATTGTAGTTTCTGCGATTCTCTTTTAATGGGGAAAGTGGGCTTGCTTAAGGAAAAGTAAGGTCCAGGAAGGGGAGGAAATGTTGCTCTCTGGCCTTACCCAAGGATGGATTATGAATCCATCTCAGTGCCTGCAGTTCTATACTTTCTCCAAATAGCCCTGAACTGCAGCTGGCTCGCTGGTCAACCTCAGGAATGACTCACAAATGTTGACCGTGCTTCCCTGCTTGGAGTCACATCTCACTGCATTCTCTACCCAGCCTCAACCAGACAGAGGTCTGCTCTCTGCTTTCAGGACCCTCCTCCTTCAGCTCCCCTCTGCTAGCAGAGAAAAAAGATAGAGATGTACGGTGGCTTCCATAGAGCAAAGTCTACATCTATTCCATCTTTTTTAATGACGATTTTTAGAAATTATTTTTATTTTTAAGATTAAGCATCCTTGCTAACAATCTAGAAACAGTTCTAGCTGATTCTTTGCATATACACACATAAAATGATTAAAAAAATTATTCCCCAATTTTCAGTGATAAGATAGGAAAAAAGAACATGTTCATGACCATAGCTGGATTCTTCTCTTTCTCAAAAATTTTTTTATTTTGCTGCCAAGGCACTCATCAAACCATAAGGAAAGACAATTTTTCAGAAAGCAAACAAAACCCCCAAATAGAGACCTAAGTATGAGGCCAAAATTACCTCCCCCTATCCAAAGACATTGCTCTTATAAAAGGGGTAGGAAGCCAAATCTCTACAGCTCATTAAAAAGCAACTTTAAAAAGAATTCACAAAGTTAGGGCTGGAACTACAGTGATGTGAACAGGATTAAAAAAAAACAGATAATAAAAAAAAATTAGCTTGAGGATATAATAGGTTTTGTCCCATTCTAGTAGGGGTAATGAAATTCTGAGCTGCTGGAGATAATATTAAAATCATCCTTACCAACAGAAGGAAGGGCAAGGTTAAGGGGAGAGAATGTAGAACAAAAGACAGCAAAGGCAAGATTGTTTCGAATCTAGGCTTTACTTCCCAGGAAATATGAATGGGGTTAAAATTCTTCTGAGCCACTCTCAAATTCTAGACTTGACTCAAAACCAGGGGACTATACACCACTAAGAAATATGAAGTGACTCACAGTCTTGCTTGATATTAAAATATTTTTTAAATTATCTATATATTTCTATTCTGAAAAGCAGTAGATCAAAACGATGCTAAGCTCTCCAGTCAGTTATAGAATAAAGGGCTTCTTCCAAAGAGAACTAACTTAGCAGACATTTAGCTTGGAAGGAATGTAACATGGAATAAATGAGATGAGGTTCTCAGTACAATTTTAATAAGGCTTCTATCCCCCTCAATTTTAAGAAGCAGTACACCCAAGGGACTCACAAAATATCTTAGAGAGATGCTTCTCAGAGGCAAAAAGGTCTATATGTCTAACTCATGACCCCTCTCTTTAACTGAGGCTTGGGGAAGAAAATAAGTATTTAATTTTTATTTGTTTTTATATATTTATTTTTATTTGAATGTAGTTGGCACACAGTGTTACATTAGTGTCAGATGTTCAACATAGTGATTTGACAAGTTTATAGAAGGGCAGCTACCTTCTGTCCCCATACAACACTATTACAAGACCATTGACTGTGCTCCTTACATTGTACCTTTTATTGCTATGACTTATTCATTCCATAACTGGAAGCCTGTATCTCCTATTGTCCTTATGAACCCAATAAATAGTTAATTTTTAACTATTCAAAGTTTTGGGCAGATTGTAATATTTATGTTTAATATCTAGTTTTCATTTTCTGAAACTTAGACTTATAATTTTCCCTATTACACTCTTTGAAAAATGGATGAATGTCCCTAAATAAGCAATACCATATGAAATATAAACCTCCTTCTTCCATATCTTTTATATAGAAAGAGTGAATGAACAGTACCCTAAAAATTCTATGAAGTTACTTTGTGTATTTAATGAAACTAAGCTAAACCATTCCACTTCCACATCTTGAGCAGTAGTAGGAGGTAGTTAGTCTTCAATCTCATCTTCCCAAATATCTCCACTAACATCCACAGTTAAAATATGGAACAATCAGTTAAAACATGGGGAATCAGGATCAGTGAAATGTTCATAAGCGCTTGTTCTAGAGGAAGAACACAGTCCAACAGAAATACTGCATACAGATCATCTTGTTAGATCCATCTACTTTCTCCATGGGAGCCTCACAATCTGGGCAGCTGTTTAAATTCTTTCCGAGTCCCTTCTTACTTTCCATCTCTTCCAGTGCTTTCTTACCACACCCCTGTTCCAAAAGTCTTTTTTTTTTTTTTTAATATTTTTTATTTATTTCTAGGAGAGAGAGAGAGACAGCGTGAGCAGGGGAGGGTCAGAGAGAGAGGGAGTCACAGACTGAAACAGGCTCCAGGCTCTGAGCTGGCAGTCAGCACAGAGCCCAACGCGGGGCTCGAACCCACGAACCGCGAGATCATGACCTAAGCGAAAGTCAGACACTTAACCGACTAAGCCACCCAGGCGCCCCATGTTCCGAAAGTCTTTTATTGGCCTCACCTGCTTGCAAGTACTCATTTCATAAAACTATTACTTTTCTTGCAGTCACCTTATGGGAAAATAAGTCGGCTTCCACTAGTTCTTTGACCTGACCCAGAGTGGCCACCAAACGGCATTTGGGTTCTGGGCACTTGAGGCATTGAACTTGGCCACCTCTGATCTGGATTTCAAAGTAGTCCTTCAGACAGGCTTTGAAGTATGCATGCCTGCACTCCCAAAAGTACGTGCATCCACTCCTTCACTACCCACCTTCTCACAGAAACAGACATTGCACAAGAACAATGTACTATTAAAGCATTTTGTGTGCTGAGCTTGATCAAAGTCCAAGATTGCCTGGATCAGATTCAACTCTGATTCCACATCCTGCGTGGGTCTCTCATCCACAACTTCCTCTTGGTTAGATCAGGTCTGGCAGGCCCTCCAAAATCTAGCTCTGTGTTAGGAGAGCCTTGAGCTATCTCCTGCAGTTTTTTCTCAGAACCCATCTTGAGGTCAAAAGGAGAGATAATATTGAGCTAGGGTCTCTTCCTTAAGGAACTGCATCCAGGCAGGGCACCTGGGTGGCTCAGTCAGTTAAGCATAGGATTTCAGCTCAGGGCATGATCTTATGATTGGTGAGTTTGAGCCCCAAGTCTGTCCTCTGTGTGGACAGCTTGGAACCTGGAACCTGCATCAGATTCTGTGTCTCCCTCTCTCTGCCCTCCCCCACTCGCACTCTGTCTCTCTCGCTCTCAAAAATAAACAAACATTAAAAAAAAAAATTTTTAAGAAATTGCCTCCAGGCAAACAGGACCACGCTGCTTTGGTGTTCTTACTGTAGGTTGTCTAAGTGCTAGCAGAAACAAATAGCACTCAAAACTACCTTCAGATTTTGTGAAAATCTATATAGATCCTGGTTTCTCCACCTTGGAAGGACTCTTGTTTTCAAATGCATCTCTGTCATAAATACTCATCGGGGCCTGCAAATTCAGCCTCCTCAGTTTCTAGGTCTTCTGACTACATGTACATCTGAGAAGCTGAGGACAATATAACACTACAGCCTGCATCTCATTTCACTTTTGAAAGTTGTTCTTTTAAAGGAGAACAACTCTTGAGAAATAGTAGGGGTTCATTAATTGTTAGCAATCATCATTAACATCCTTATTATCCTCACAACACTCCTCGAAGGTAGGCATTGACTCCTATCTACACGTCTTTATAGAAAATTAAGAAGAATCTACAAATTATTAGAATTAATAAGTAAGTTTATGAACTTCTCTTGATACAAGATCAACAACAATTGGAAAGTGAAGGTAGATTATACAGTGGAAACAGAGGGTAGAACGGTGGTTATCAGGGTTCAGAGGGTAGGTGAGGGGAAATGGAGACATAGTGGCCAAAAGGTACAAACTCTCAGTTACGAGAACTCCCAGTTACGAGATGAATAAGTTCTGGATGTCTAGTGTACAACATGGTTACTAAAGGTAACAATACTGTATTGTATACTTGAAAGCTACTAGGGGAGTAGAACTTAAATGTTACCATGAAAAATGGTAACTATGTGACAGGATGGAGGCATTAGCTAATGCTACACTGGTAATCATTCTACAATATATAAGTGTATCAAATCATCACCTTATACACCTCAAACTTACACAATGTTATACATCAATTGTATTTCAGTAAACATGGGAGAAAAGTCATACTTAAGGTATTTTCTCCCTTGCTGAGAAAAATTATTTAGATAAATGCACCAACACACAAAATTCTGCCAAAAAAGAGAATAAAGGTAAAAGAAAAGATGCACTTACCATGGAATAAAAAATATTAATTAACTAGGAACAAATCCAAAGAAAGTCAATATTTCTATGTGGGAAACAGATAAATTGAGATAAATTCAAGAAGACTGAAACCAGAGGGAGAACCTCACCTTCTCCATGATGTAAATATTCTCCAAATCGATCTGTAGATTCAGTGGGATCACAAAATCCCATGTGTTTTCTCTTTGTGTAAATTGACAAGCTGATTCAAAGATTTAGAGACATCAATTGGCAAAGAATAATCAAGATAATCCTGAAGGAAAAAAGCTGTAGAATTTAAATTCTGATATTTTAAGATTTACCATAAAGTTACAGGACTTAGGGGGCACCTGGGTGGCTTAGTCGGTTAAGCGTCTGACTTTCACTTAGGTCATGATCTCGCGGTTCGTGGGTTCGAGCCCCGCGTCGGGCTCTGTGTTGACTGCCAGCTCAGAGCCTGAAGCCTGTTTCAGTCTGTGACTCCCTCTCTCTCTGACTCTCCCCTGCTCATGCTGTTTCTCTCTCTCTCTCTCTCTCTCTCCTAGAAATAAATAAAAATATTAAAAAAAAGTTATAGGACTTAGGAAAGTGTGATGTTGAGGCAAAGATAAATGAACTATGGAAACAAAATAGAGTCCAGAAATAGACCTAGTCGTGCATGGTTAGTTGATTTCTGAGAAAAATGGCACAACAGAGTAAGGGAGAAAGGATAGTGTTTTCAATAAATGTTGCATTATCAGTTGGATATCCATATAGGAAAAAAAAAAGAGAGAGAAATTTGGCTTCTCTCTCACACCGTCCACTAAAAACAATTCCATATATGGATTATAGATCTTAATAAGAATGTAAAACCTTCTTACTAAATTTCTAGAAGGAACATAGGAGAATATGTTTATGATCTTAGCATAAGTAAAGACTTTTTTAAAGCATAAGTAAAGATTTTTCAACAGGACATAGAATATACTAACCATAAAGGAAAAGAGACAAATTTGACCTCATTAAAATTAGGAACACTTGTAGAACAAAAAGATGTCAATAAGATAGGGAAAAGAAAAGTCGTGGAAGCTATTTTTAAAACATATAACCAACAAAGATATTGTACCTAAACCACATGCAAATTTCTTACAAATCATTAAGAAAAATTCAGAGAAGATGAAAGAGAGAAAAGAAGGTCAAAGTCTTGAACAGACATTTCACAAAGTAGAATAGCCAATTGACCAATGATCATAAGAAAAGATTCTCAATCATATTCGTTATTGAAAAACTGCAAACTAAAATGACAATGAACTACCATTACCCATTGTGGGAGCCCGACAGTGACCACAAGAAAGCGTGGTTAGGGATGCGGGGATGTGCCTGCACACGGGGCTACCTGCCTGGGCAAGGCATTCCTGCAAACAGGATGCTCTGCCAGGAGGCCTGCACACAGTATCCAAGTTTAATGGTCCGCTTGCAAACGAGGGAACATGCCCTCCTTAGAAATGAGGAGGAGGCTGGAATTGTGAGCAGGCCTCTTAGTAAACATGTTGTGGTCACTTCCTCCCTTTGCTCCCCCCTGTCCTTGAAATGTGTTTGGCTACTTGCTCTTAATTGGTAAAGGAATGCATCTTGTAGATTTCAGTTTGTATCCAGTTACCGGGTATAAAGTAAACCGCAAGAGGGGCTTGCGTAGAACTGTTCCTCTGGCCGGAGTTGTGTCTGTGTCTGTCTTTTGTGTGTGTCTTGTCTTTTGTGTCATTTCGTCCGCAACACCCATGAACACCCGAATGGCTAAAGTTAATAAAGACCAATAATATCAAACATTGGTGGGATGCTTTAAAATGATACAACCACTTTGGGAACTATTTGACTGACTGTGGGTAGAAAAGGTCATCACATGCTTATCTATGACCTATCAATTTCTCCAACAGAAATGCCTATATATGTGCATAAAAAAGATATGAGTAAGAATAGTAGTATGCACAGTAGTAGTATTCATAAATGACTCTGAGCTGGAAAATATCCAATGCCTGTCACCATGTATATCTCACAAACATAATGATGAACCAGACACAAAAGCATACTTATGTATGATTCCATGTATATAAAGTTCATAAACAGGCAAAATCAATTAGTGTATCTATGATAGAATTAAATTCAGGAGTGTGATTAACTTTGGGGAGGGCTGTGTGGAGAGTGACAGGGTAGGAACAAAATCAGGGTGTCTAAGTTGGAAATAATGTCATATTTCTTGACCTAAGATTGGTTTACACAGGTGTATTCACCTTGGGGTAATTCCTGTGTTGTATATTTTTTATTCATGCACTTTGTTGAATGTAGTAACTTACCTTGGTAAGATAGTTCATTGAAAAAGTTGTGAGCAAATCTGAATGAATGGTAGGTATAAAAACAGTAATAGTAATACCACATGACCAAAACAAGATATAATTTGAGAGGAAATATATGGGTTAAATTGTCATTCTCTAAGAAACGGTCAACTTCCTAATTTGTACTGCATTTTAATAACTCAAGCATGTATATTTTAAATTTCGATGGCACAGCTAAGAAAATAATGAATTTTTATTGACAATCTAATATTGGTAAATGGAATAATAAAAATACTTAATCTAAACCATGGTTTACTTTTAGTGAACAGCAGATATCCAATGTGCATTGATTGGTATTTACACTGAGTTAACTGTCACATCCTGTTTTTATAATTCCTAACCCATCTTGCTTTGATGTTCTATTCTTCATAATTCCTTTTTTGCTTTTTAGTGTTTTATTTATTTCTGAGAGAGAGAGAGACAGTGTGAGCAGGGGAGGGTCAGAAAGAGGGAAACACAGAATCTGAAGCAGGCTCTAGGCTCTGAGCTAGCTGTCAGCACAGAGCCCGATGCAGGGCTCAAACCCACGAACCGTGAGATCATGACCTGAGCCAAATTCGGAGGCTTAACCGACTGAGCCACCAGGCACCCCAAATTACCTCTTGTGTTTGCCCCTGACAGTGTAGGTAGCACATAAGATTAGTCCCGTGTTTCAACATGCCCCAGTAGAGGTCTATTAAACTCAGTTTCCCTACAATCATTTCTCCTTTTGATACTGTTTTGTAGTAGCAAATTCTCCATATAATTTGCACTGTAATGTTGATTTCTCTTTGAACTGTTAATTAATATTTTCTATATCCAACAAGCTCATGGAAGTATACATAATAGAGCCGTGATTAATATTATGATAGGATGATTTTTAAAAACTAAAGAAATATTGGTTTTAAGTAAATAGACTTTGAAAATATCATTTTAACAATGTATAAAGTAGATTCTTTTGAAAAATTTTTAAAAAGTTTTTATTTTTATTTATTTATTTAAAAAAATGTATTTATTTTTGAGAGAAAGACGAGCGAGCAAGAGAGGGCGCGCTTGTGCAAGTTGCAGACAGGCAGGAAGGGAGACTGCTGTGAGCAGAAAGCCCGATGCGGGGCTCAAACTCCTGAGATCATGACCTGAGTTGAAATCAAGAGTGTGACCTGAGTTGAAATCAAGAGTGGGCCACTTAACCGAGTGAGCTGCCCAGGTGCCCCCCTTAAAGCAGATTCTTGATTATCTATACATAAGAATTCTCCTTTATCAGGGGTACCTGACAGCTCAGAGCCTGGAGTCTGCTTCGGATTCTATGTCTCTCTGTGTCTCTGCCCCTCCCTTGCTCTCTCTCTCAAAAATAAACATTAAAAAAAAGAATTCTCCTTTATCAAATTGTTGATTTGTTTTAGTAGCTTGGTTTTTTAAATACTCTACAGTTTGAGAGTTAGTCATCAGCTTTCCTTTTAGCTTAACCCAACTGATACTTAATTTACCATCAACATGGGGCTCGATCGTCTAAAGCTTTGTGTAGAAATTTTTCTTACATGGGCCAATATATTCCCAGTTAATATCCATCAGTTATTCTTACAGGTTAAACCACTGCCTATAGAAATAGTCTCATTCTTCCCGAGTAATCCTTCCAAAATGACACAGTATCTTATAATTTGATTATAAGATGCTCCTTGGAAAGTACCTATAAAAATATTAAAGTGCAAGGAAATGGGTGCAGTTTGTTCTAAATCTTGGGAACAAATATGTCCAATCTTCCATTTCTAACACTTTCAGTATCAACAATAACATTCAAAGTATATAGCACCTGTCTTCTGTGCCCCATGTCCTTGAATGAGAGGCGCCCATCTAACACACTCGGTTCCACATCCGTGTAGGAGAAAACTTCCCTCCTTTAGTCCAATTAGTTACACTGGTTCAGCTTTCAGTAGTTTCAGTCTGCAAATATCAACTTTCAGCTCTCGTATCTATGGTATGACCAACCTTTTTACACCATCCCGTAATCTTTCCATAGACAGTTCCATGTCTGATACTAGTTGTCCCCATAAGCAGGTACAACCCTGTAGTTCACCACTGGCAAGTGTATCCTGTGATTGTTGAGTAGCTGGCTGTTCAGTTTTACAGTTGAGGGCTTGAGGTGGTCCTTGAGCTAGATTTTGTTGCAACAGAACTTCATTTCAAGCTGTGCAATTCCAAATTCTGCCTCAGTTTCATTCTAATTTTGCTCCTTCTGTTACTCCTATAGTAGGTTATGATTCCATCCTGTTTACCTTTGAATGACCTGTTTCCACAATTGTCCCAAGGTATTAAGTTGTTGATGAGTATTTCTATCTTATAAGAGTTTGCAATTTTAGTCCTGGTTCTGATTCTTCCTAAAATAGTACTTAATGGCTCTTTCAGTTTGATCCTGGTCCTTTCGGCCCCTCTGTAAATATTCTCCAGGATGGTAAAGGCCATTATGTTCAAGTAAAGGTGATTCATATTGGCAGCAGTAATACTAAGAAATACAGTTCATTTGGTGCTCCGAGAGGCCTTAAATATGGAGACTGAAGATAGCCAGTTTATAAAAAGGATAAACTCATTTTTAAGGGACTATGTATGCATCTGGCCACACGATGGCAGAATGAGCCTAGGAAAACAAGCAAATCCTTTCTATCTGAAGTGCTTTCTTTCTATTTTATCAGGCGAGGGGTTACCTGTAACCCCTAAATTCATCAAACTTCCCAAACCTTCAAAAGGGAGAAATACCATACTTGCTAATGGGAGTTATAGCCTTAATTTTCACAAAACCAAGGTGAGCCTGTTGATCACCATAAGTCAGCGGCTTGATCTAATTTAGCTGAAGAATTCTTAAGGATAAGGTCCATTCATTCTACTTCTCTGGAAAACTGAGGCTGAAAAGGAGTGTGATAAGTTATTGGTATTTGTAAGTTCTTATAGAGCCTCTGAATTACCATAGAAGTATAGTGACTTCATCTTCTGGATTCGAGATGTTTAGGGATTCCAAAGATTGGGATGATATAACTCAGTAAGGTTTTGCTCATTATTTGAACATCTGCTTTAACTAATGGCAACACTCCTGGCATTCTAGAAACCATATACACTATTACTAAACAGTATTTATTACCTTCCGATGGCAGAAGTTCAACAATATTCATTTATGACCAGGTCCTAGGTAATGTGGGCTTCAGTGGGCTTCCTAGATGTAACTTGGCTGCTCCACGTGAAGTTCTGGCAAATAGCACATTTGTATTACTTACTGATTTGGACCTTATACAGGGGTGGTATAATCCCAAGACTTTCAAGTGTGTTCATTTTGTTTGAATGATATTGCTGCTTAGAAGGCATGAAAAGGTATGTATGCATAAAATGGGGATATGGGAATAATACCATGGGGCAATCCCCATATTCCTATGGTGCTTTTCTTAGCTCTCCTTGATTTCCAATTTTGCAATTTGGGGGGACTGCATATTTCTGAAACCATGAATAGGAGTCCCTGGATAGAAGTAACGGGACTTCAATTTCCCCAGTCCAAACCTTAGTACATACTTTTGTGCAAATTCATTTCCTTCAGATAGCTCATCTCCTCTGGTATAAGTTCCACAATGAATTACATAAGTTGTTTGGGAAATTGCAATGACTCTAATAAATCGGCAGTCCGTTTCCATGTGATATTTTAGTTCTCGCTGATATTAGAAAGCCTCTATTCATCCAAATAGCATGCAGACCTCAGATACATATGCACGATCAGTAGAGGTATTCACTTTAAGACTGGTGGCTAATTTAGAGCCCAGGTAACAGCTGTGAGTGCTGCTGCTTGGCTGATTTTATGTTTGTGACAACATAGCTTCTAAAATCTCATGAGGAGTGACTATTTCATAATATGCTTTTATACTTCCCCAGGCATCTCTCATGTAGGTTTATTAGTGAACTATATTAAGTCAGCATTGAAAACGGAAATGTTAGCTATGGCAGCCTGACGATGAGTATCTTAACAGTAAGGCAGTCACGTTCACTTCTCAGTTTGGATCTGGGCACTGAACAGCTAGGTTCAAAAAGTTATACCTGACTAGAATAACATTAGCATTAGACAAGCTCTGTCCCATTAAACACTAACTCCCCACTCTCCCTTTCTCCCCACCCCCCAGCCTTTGGCAACCACCATTTTGCTTTTTGTCTTCATGAGTTTGGTGACTCTAGTATATTAGTGGGAGCATACAATATTTGTCCTCTTGTGACTGGCTTAATTCACTTGCCATAATGTTTTCAAGATTCATCCATGTTGTAGCATGTTTCAGAATTTCTATCCTTCTCTAAGGCTGAATGATATTCCATCGTATGTATACATAACATTTCGGTTATCCCACCTTTTGGCTGTTGTGAATAATACTGCTATGAACATGAGTGTACAAACATGTGTTTGGATCCATGCTTTCATTTTTTTCTTAAAGTATATACACAGAGTGGAATTGCTGGATCATATGGTAATGCTATGCTTAATTTTTGGGGGAGTCACCATATTGTTTTCCACAGGACTGCACCATTTTACATTCCCGTAGTAGTGCACAAAGTTCCAATCTTATCATTGCCAACATTTGTTATTTTCATTTTAAATTATTTTTAATGTTTATTTTTGAGGAATTGAGTGGGGTAGGAGCAGAGAGAGAGGGAGACACAGAATCCAAAGCAGGCTCCAGGATCCGAGTTGTCAGCACAGAGCCTGACGCCAGGCTTGAACTCACGGACTGGAACATCGTGATGTGAGCCAAAGTCGGATGCTCAACCGACTGAGCCACTCAGGTGTCCCTGTTATTTTCATTAAAAAATTTTTTAATGTTTTATTTATTTCTGAGAGAGAGAGACAGAGCAAGCAGGGGAGGGTCAGAGAGAGATGGAGACACAGAATCCGAAACAGGCTCCAGGCTCTGAGCTAGCTGTCAGCACGGAGCCTGACGCGGGGCTCAAACCCACGAACCGTGAGATCATGACCTGAGCCAAAGTCGGACGCTTAACCGACTGAGCCACCCAGGTGCCCCTCATTTTTAAAAATAAAAACAACCTGGGGTTGTGGGGGAGAGGGGAAAATGGGTGATGGGCATTGAGCAGGGCACTTGTTGGGATAAGCACTGGGTGTTGTATGTAAGCAATGAATCACAAGAATCCAACCCCAAAACCAAGAGCACACTATATACACTGTATGTTAGCCAAGTTGACAATAAATTATAATAAAAAAATAGACATCATTGTATGTTTTCCCCTAAGAATACCTAGTGGTGACAAGTAAGGGCTCCAGGATATGACAGGACGTAGTCCATTTTCTTAAATGGAGAAAAAAAAGAAAATGAAGGCAGCTAGCTTGGTAGAATAACCAAAAGCAGAAATTGAGAAAACTCGAAAACATATTTACAACTTTGTATGACCAGTTGGAGAGAGGATTTTTTTTCTTTTATAGTTTATTGTCAAGTTGGTTTCCATATAACACCTAGTGCTCATCCCAACAAGTGCCCTCCTCCATGCCCATCACCTCTTTTTCCCTCTCTGCCACCCCCATCAACCCTCAGTTTGTTCTCAGTATTTAAGAGTCTCTTATGGGTTGCCTCCCTCCCTCTCCTTAACTATTTGTTTCACCTTCTCCTTCCCCAGGGTCCTCTGTTAAGTTTCTCCTGTATCACATATAAGTAAAAACATATGGTATCTGTCCTTTTCTGCCTGACTTATTTCACTTAGCATAACACACTCAAGTTCCATTCATGTTGCTACAAATGGCCAGATTTCATTTTTTCTCTTTGCCATGAGGTATAGATAAACCACATCTTCTTGATCCATTCATCAGTTAATGGACTGCCGGGAGCCGCGCCGGCCTCTCTGGATGGCAGTCACAGCAAGGAAGTGGCAATGTTTGCAGCTCCTGCCATGAGAAATGAAAACTGGTATCTCCTTCTCCTACTATTGGCTCATGTTGGATATAAGCCTGCTGGTATTGACCAGGCCTCACAATATTCCATATCAGACCCATATTCTGAATACAGATACCTCATAAGGAAAAGCATATTCCTGCCTTTACCAAAGAGACTTTAGATGAAAGCTCTATGGGCGATTGTCAAAAGGCTCTTCCTATGGGCCTTGCAGATCCGAGACTTAGGGGGTTAAGAACACAAGAATTACAATTGAGCCTGGCCCTGAGACCAAGGGCCTATTTTGGGGTTAAGAGAAAAACATAGTTGCCACATATATCTTTGCTAATTGGTGAAACATAACAGTCCCTTCCTCAAGCCCTACTTTCCACAAACACCCTCTCTGACACTGGCAGCTGGGATGAGGATAGATAAGAGTAGCTAAAACATAACCCAGGGCAAAAGACTGACCCATTCAGGGCCCCCATGACAGTCTCCACAAACAAACCAATTCAGAAACCTTCATCCTCTTGAGAGCCAGACAAAATACTCCTAGCTTATCTGTATACAATTTGACCTATACGTTATCCTGTTTTTCACTAAGAACATTCTGTTATTTCCCTGGTCAGAATAATTCTGCAATTGATATCACAAAAGGCCTCCCATTGCAAGAAATTCCTTTCTATGACTTCATCTTATTGCTGAACCTTTAAATAAAGACACAAAAACTGACAGGACAGAGATGCCTGCCTGGTGATCAGAAAGAATCTCCGGGCCCTCTCACTCTCTCTCTCACCGACACCGTCCATCCTTCAGGGACCCCTGGACCTGCTGGAGCCAACTCGGCCTCCGACATAATGGCGCCTGAACAGGGACCTGAAGGTAATCTCTTTAAACTATGTTGTTTTCATTGCATTAGTCAGGATGGTTAGGATTCCACCGTAGGGTGCCGCGGACCCCCCACATAAGATAAGTAGGGTTAGTTGGTGGATAATCAAAGAACTGTTTTTTGAGAAGTTATGGGCCATAAAGAGTCTAAGGAAAGGAGACTCTTTATAGATGTAATACGGAATGTGCTTACAAAAAAAGGGGACATTAACTCTCTCTGTTCTTCTTTCTAGTTAGATGTGAAGGCTTCTCACTCATTCATTTCCCAGATTAATGACTATAATTGGAGCGAACTGTGGCTGGTCTACCTTGGGACGGGGACTTTAAGGAATATTCCCAAGCAACTGCTGAAACTCCTTTTGTTTCGGGGAAATTCGTTATCTTCTCCAGACTGACATAGACTGCCTAACAAACCTTAAGTCTACTCCTCTATCTGAGTTCACAAAATTTTAAACTGCTAATTCTTTCTCTGCCTCCTGCTGTCACCTTGCCTCTTCTGCATTCCCCTCCCCCTCCTGTTTCCAAATAGAATGCATGAAACACAGGAAAACTGGGTGGATCTTTAAATATGCAAACAATATCCTCCCTAAACTCACCCTAAATAAACCTAGGATATCTGATTTATTCGAAGGATGGGGGTCACTCACCCCTTCCAAAGACTTAGACATGTACCTCAGATATATAACCAAAGAATTCAGCTCTTAAAGTTTCAGGCATCACCCCATGGACCCATCACTCTGGAGTTAAGTAGGCCAACTCAGAAGAACCATCAGCCTGGTGAGATAATCCAAATCCAGTCAACCAGCTTAAACTGATGCTCAAAAGGACACTGACCCCTGAGATCTCCAGCCCTGCTCCAGCCACACCCGGGAAGCTGGCTGGTCTACACAAGGCAGAAGCTTGAGGAATCACTGGTCTGATAAGATAAACTGTCCTTACTCTTTGTTCAGAAAAGCTGGGGGAACAGCAAAAAATTCCTCTTTATACCCCCCTTCCTCTTATGTTCTGTTGACATTAATTGTCTCTAATCTAAACCTGATTTGTAAAAGCAGGGCACCTTCAATGGAAGATTCTGTTAAACTAACGCTTCCTTATTATGATGATTGTGAGTTACAGGTCTTACAGGAGATCAGTGATGCTCTCGCATGCCAAATATTGAGCGTTACTGCACTGATTGCCATCATAGAGTCTGTGGCTACTTCCACTGTCTCCCTTGTCCAGGAAGTACATACAGCCCAACACATTGACCAATTAACTAGAAATGTCTCTTTTGCATTGGCCACTCAAAAAAAAAATTAACAGGAAATTGGACACTAAGGTTAAGTACTGTTTATCAGAAATGAATTAAGTTTTCTAAAATCTCATTTGGCTCTTCGATGTCACAAGGAGTATAGTTGGATCTATGTCACTCCCCTCCAACATAATGTTACCACCCACACTTGGGAGAATATCCAAAATCACCTACTTGGTATTTGGAATTACTCTAATTTTAGCATTGATGTCCAAACCCTTCATGAACAGATTCAGGCTATTTATGCATCCTCTACCTTTGTCTCTCCTTCACAGGTTGCAACCTCTTTTTTACAAGGGCTATCAGGCTCGAATTGATGCTAGGTTTTCCCTAGCACAGCCGGACTGGGACTACAACTCAGCTAAAGGTAAGGAGAGTCTGTAAGTCTACCACTAGACTCTATTGGCAGGTCTCAAGGCTGCGGCTCGCAAGCCTATATTGTCAGTCAGGGACCAGAGGAAAGCTCCGCAGCATTCCTTAAGAGTATAATAGAGGCACTCCGCCAGTACACCCCTATGGATCCTGAGGCCCCAACAAACCTAGCTGCAATGGCTATGGCTTTTATCAATCAGTCCGCCCCCGACATTCGGAGAAAACTTCAGAAATTAGATCGTCTACAATTAAAAAAAAAAAAAAAGCCTCCAAGATCTAGTGGTGTGGTAGGAACCCCTCCCAAAGGAGAAAGAAAAAAATGAAGAAGAGAGGAGAGAAGACTTCAAGGTCACTTAGATATGGGTCCAGCTGCCTACATCCTCCATGTTCTTGTAAACTGAAACAACTTAATCAGACTGCATGTTTATGTGTGTTACCATACATGGGAGACAAAGAAATAGAAAATGTATTAAAAAAACTATGCCATGTGATGTGGGCCGCTCAGTTCTTTGGGTACGAACCCAAGTGAGTGGTGCCAGCACGAATAAAGTTGCTTCCTGGAAAGAAAAGTCTCGGTGTCACGACTCTCTGGGCGAGAATCCTGCAACATTGCCTGGGGGCTCGCCCGGGACTCAGAGACGGTGCATTGCCACCTCCCTTGCCACCAGGGTATGAGCCTTGGAGCACCGGGAGAAGCGACCTCACCTGGCGCCAGCGGACCTCTTGATCTGTAAGGGACTAGCCTATCCCGGCGAGCCGGGGCGAGGGCCCTGTGTGCACTAACGGAACCCGAGGCCCAGGAACCAGCTTAAGGAGCGCTGCCCATCTGACTGGTAAGAACCCGGGTTCGTTTTGGTGGACCTGCCCCTAAGAGGCAGAAGGGGAGCCTGATCACCTCCCAGAGTTGCACTAGTAAGTCCACAAGGGAAGAGGAACGAAGCTGCAACTCTAAGGCGCTGGATGTAGGGCGATAGGCTGGAGTCGTTGTGTGAATGTGTGTGACTGAGACAGACAAAGGGAAGGTTCCGACCTGACCAAGGGCCAAAGCGAGTGTTGAGTCCCGATCCGCGGTTCCGTGGCGACCTCATACGGCTTAAGGCGGCGTCAGACTTTCTCGGGAGTCTGATCCGGGTCAGGAATTGAAACTGAACCCGCCAATGCTAAGAGGAACCTGAAATATCTCCAAGAGGAGAGCGGCCAGAAACGGACAAAGCGGGTGTGCGTCCTTTCCAAACTGGTCTCCCTCCTTCCCTGGTCTTCCCCTTCTTGTGCGTGAAAGTCGTCTGTTAGGGGGAGGAAATGGGTGGAAAGCAGAGTAAACCGACTCCCCTAGAGTGTATGTTGAGGAATTTCAAAAAGGGATATTCAGGAAATTATGGTGTAAAGAACAGGGGGGAAAGGCCATAAATATGAGTAAAACATCAGAAGTGCTCCAAGGGCCAGAGGAAAGCCCAAGCCAATTCTATGAGAGATGATGTGAGGCATTCCATCTCTATACTCCCTTTGATCCAGAAGCACCCGCCAACCAGAGGATGATTAATGCGGCTTTCGTAGGCCAGGTCCAGGGAGATATTCGGTGCAAGCTGCAAAAACTAGAAGGTTTCACTGGCATAAAATAACAATCAGTTGCTAGAAGTGTTCGTTAACTATGACTAGGCAGCACGGAAGGAAGAATGCTAAAAGATGCGAAAACAGGCAGATTTGTTAGCTGCCACCTTGGCAGAGCAGTCAAGACACCCCCAGAAGAAAGCTCTGCAGGGAAAGGGCCAAATCCAGAAAGGGGAGCAGCGAGGAGGGTCTCGCCCTAGATCGAAAGTAGGCTGGAATCAGTGTGCTTTGTGCCATCAGGAGGGCCACTGGAGAAATGAGTTCCCCCAGCGGCCAGATGATTCTCAGCAAGGTCCTAAACAGAAAAAAAGGGGCCATGTGGTCCAGGGCCGGTACCAACTGGCCCTGCAGCCTCATGGGGCCCCCAAGAATGATTTTGTGCGGCTAGCCGCCATGGATGACTATGAGGAGGACTAGGACAGACCAGGCTCTATTTTGCTAGGCCCCCGAGAGCCCATGGTCAGAATGAAGGTGGGGGGCCAACCCATTGACTTTATGGTAAATACTGGAGCACAACACTCAGCAGTGACCCAACCCGTGGGCCCCTCTCACGGAGACAAGCTACCATTGTGGGGGCCACAGGCGATCAGATATGTCGTCCCTTCCTGTTACCTTGACGATGCAGTTTAGGTGGCCACGAAGTCATCCATGAATTTCTGTACCTCCCTGACTGCCCCGTGGCTGTAATGGGCCATGATCTACTGGGAAAACTACAGGCCCAAATCACTTTCAAGTCCCAGGGACGGGCTGCTCTGACCCTCCGAAAACCAGAGGCAAAGATTATGACTCTCACCATTCCCCAGGGGGAGGAATGGCGTCTCTATAGCCTCAAGGAAAAACCGCAGTTGGTGCCTGAGCTTCCTTTTAAGGTGCCAGGGGTGTGGGCTGAAGATAACCCACCAGGACTGGCGCGAAACATACCCCCTGTGGTTGTTGAACTAAAGCCTGGGGCAGAGCCCACCCGCCAGAGACAGTACTTCATCCTTCGCAAGGCACAGGTCGGGATCCAAAAGCACCTGGAAAGACTTTTAGTGTATGGGATCCTCTGGCCATGTCAGTCGCCCTGGAACACACCCCTCTTGCCTGTTCAAAAACCAGGCACAGATGACTACCGGCCAGTTCAGGACCTGAGAGCAGTAAACCAGGTGACTGTCACCATACACCCAGTAGTCCCGAACCCCTATACACTTTTGGGGCTCATTCCTGCTGAAGCCACTTTCTTCACCTGTTTGGACCTTAAGGATACCTTTTTCTGCATCCGCCTGGCCCCCCAGAGCCAATTGATTTTTGCCTTCCAATGGGAGGACCCTAAAAATGGTGACAGGGGCCAATTAACCTGGACTAGGTTACCTCAAGGGTTCAAAAACTCCCCAACCATTTTTGGCACTGCATTAGCCTCTGACTTAGAAGCCTTCCCAACAGATCAATATGACTGTGTCCTGCTTCAGTACGTGGATGACTTGCTATTAGCTGGGAAGTCCCAGGAGGGTTGCATGGAAGGGACTCGGCAGCTCCTTACCCTCCTATGGAAAGCCGGCTACAAGGTCTCAAGAAAAAAGGCCCAGATCTGTCAAGAAAGGTTAAATATCTTGGCTTCCACTTATCTCAGGGGCAGCGTCAGCTCGGCCCAGAGAGAAAGCAGGCCGTTTGCTCTATCCCGACTCCCACAACCCGTCACCAGGTTCGAGAGTTTCTCGGGACTGCAGGTTTCTGTAGGATCTGGATACCTATCTTTTCAGTCCTGGCAAAACCACTCTATGAGGCTACAAAGGGGGGAGAAAGGGAACCCCTGATATGGGAGTCAGTACAGCAAATGGCTCTCGAGGAAATAAAGCGTGCACTTACTAATGCGCCTGGTTTAGGGCTCCCAGACATGACCAAGCCCTTCTTTCTGTATGTCTGTGAGCGCACAGGTATTGCAGTGGGAGTACTGACTCAGATGTTGGGACCATGGCATCGCTCGATGGCATCTCTCTCCAAGCAACTTGACTCTGTGGCCCAAGACTGGCCCCCCTGCCTACGGGCACTAGCAGCCACAGCCCTTTTAGTGTCTGAGGCTGACAAGTTAACTATGGGACAGGAATTAACAGTTCGAGTGCCACACTCGGTATTAACATTAATGGAATACAAAGGACAATACTGGCTCACGAACGCCAGGATGGTCAGGTATCAGGGAATGCTATGTGAGAACCTGCGCATTCACCTAGAAGTAGTGCAGACCCTGAACCCTGCAACCCTATTGCCTGTAGGGCCAGGCCAGCTAGACCATGACTGCATTGAAGTCATGGACGAGGTGTTCTCCAGCAGACCAGACTTGCGGGACCAGCCTCTCAAAGACCCTGACGCTGAATATTTCACTGACGGTAGCAGTTTTATAGAAAGGGGGGAGCGTCTTGCAGGATATTCCGTGGTGACTCTAAACTCTGTCATTGAAGCAGAGGCCCTGCCAAAGGGGACTTCGGCACAAAAGGCAGAGCTAATTGCTTTAACCCGGGCCCTCCAACTGGCAGCAGGGATACGTGTTAATATATGCACAGACTCTAAATACGCCTTCACCACTCTCCACGTACATGGGGCCTTATATAAAGAAAAGTCTAATAAACTCAGGAGGAGAGGACATAAAATACGGTAAGGAGATCCTTGAACTCTTAGATGCCATGTGGGCCCCTAAAAGTGTGGCAGTCATGCATTGCCGGGGACATCATAGGGGGGGACACCACGGCTGCACTGGGAAACCGAAAGGCTGACCGAGAGTCAAAGCTAACAGCTTCCAAAGGAGCCATAAAATCAGTGGCTTTAACTGCTGCACTGTCCCCTAACCCACTGACAGCGTGGGACCCTCATTACTCACACCATGAAAGTACTTGGTTTAAGACTGAGAATGGCAACTACCTCCCAGGTGGATGGTGGAAATTTGAAGGTGGCCGAATAGCAATTCCTGAAGCCTTAGCTCCAGCCTTTGTTAAGCAGTTCCATCAGGAAACTCACATCGGCTGGACAGCCCTTGAAACAATGTTAAGCCGGTATTTCTACATCCCTCAGCTCTCCAGCATAGCCCAAGCGGTATGTGAGCAATGTGAAACCTGCGCCCGAAACAACCCACGTCAGGGGCCCAAGGCCGCCCCTGGAGTACAGAGCGTTGGGGGAGCCCCCTTTGAAAATGTGATGGTGGACTTCATGGAGCTTCATGGGTTAGGGAATGTAAATACCTGTTGGTGTTTGTATGTACTTTCTCAGGCTGGGTAGAAGCTTTCCCTACCCGAACAGAAAAGGCACATGAAGTGGCCCGACTCCTTCTCAAGGAAATTATCGCACGATTTGGGATCCCTATCACTATTGGTTCAGATAACGGTCCAGCGTTTGTGGCTGAGGTGGTGCAGCTGGTGGCAAAGGGGCTAAAGATAACCTGGAAGTTACACATGGCACACTGACCCCAGAGCTCCGGAAAGGTGGAACGAATGAACAGAACCTTGAAGCTGCAATTAAGTAATCTGTGCCAGGAGACCCACCTGCACTGGGACCAGGTGTTGCCAATAGCCTTGTTAAGAATCAGGTGCAGCCCCAATAAGCAAACGGGGCTTTCCCCTTATGAAATCCTTTATGGGCGCCCTCCCCCAATTGTTAAGGGGATAAAGGAAAATTTAAATGAGATAGGCAATTTAACCCTAAGGCAGCAAATGCAGGCTCTGGGCTCTACTCTAGCCACTCTACACCGATGGGTTAAAGAACGATTGCCTGTGAGTCTGACCACAGATACTCACTCCTTTGAGCCAGGAGATGCTGTATCGGTAAAGGAGTGGAATGCCCAACCACTCAAACCCCTTTGGAGGGGCCCGTTTACTGTCATTTTGTCCACCCCTACTGCCGTAAAGGTAGCCAAGGTGGGTCCCTGGATTCACCACAGCATAGTGAAGCCGGCATCTGGGGACTGGGAGTGCATTCCTGATCCGTCCACGCTGTGTAAGCTGACCATACGGAAGAAGTGAACTGCCACGGCGGAGACTCCAACGGGAGACTACAGCCCTGCTTTAGTCACTCCAGAAGCTGACTCATCTACGCACGGCAGAAGCTTGAGGAATCGCCGGTCCGGAGAAATAAACAGACTGTCCTTGTTTCTTACATCTGCCTCTTACTGTAAAGCACTTTCACCCCTTGTCTCTCACTATTATTGCAATTTTTGCTTTACTTTTTGCTATTGGATTGGCAGAGGTTGCCCCAGCCAGCTGGAAATGTGGCGAGAGGTTTCTATTAGCATTCACTTTTCTCTTGTGGGTAGGATGTTTTGTTGGTATTGGTAGTTTTTAATTTGGACTCCGCTTATAAACCTGAATCTCTCATCATGCGATCCATGCATTCGCATAACCAGGTCAGGCCAAGGAATCACCTGGACCCTATTGTATCATACCCATTTCTCCTGCCAGGGAAAGGTCCAAGGGACATGCATACATAACAAGACCACCTATTCCATCTGCCATTGGGAAAGTCAATACACTTGCTTTGACCCACAGTACTCCCCAAATGAAGATTGAAGTCCGATCTTACCAGAGAGAGGGGGCCTTAATTAACTTGGGATTACAAACCCCAAGCGTCCGGTGTCAGTACTGTTTGATGTGTGTGCGGTTACAGGTTAGGCACAAAAGCATCCGTTATACGGAAAAAACGGGCACTTGTCATGGAGGGCCCAAAAACTCTTGATATACCATGTGAAGGCTTAGACTGGAAATGAAGATATCGCCTCAATGACAAATACATGTGTGAGGAAAACGGTTTATGTGCCTATACACCTCAGTTTCTATGTCCCAGTTGGAGCTGTGTTTCATGGGCCACTTGGAAAAAAAAAAGGATGCAACAGCTCTCCTTCAAAAGGGGGCTGCTGAATCAGATTGTCAGTCAAAAGCCTGTAACCCTGTAAATTTCACTATCATTAATTTAGAAGACTACAAATGGCAATGGGGCATTCGAATTGGTATTCGAATTTATGGAAGAGGCAGAGACCCAGGGACTGTACTATATTTTAAAAGGATCACTGCCACCCATCCAGCCACGTCCCACCAAGTTTTTCACTCCTTCTATGAGGAAATAAGAAGTAGTCCCTCTCCCATTTCAGTCACAGCAAGGAATTTGTTTCTGGCCCTGGCAGAGACTATAGCCCAGATTCTGAGGATTTCTTCATGCTATGTATGTGGGGGGACCAACATGGGGGATCAATGGCCATGGGAGGCCAGAGAATTAGATTCCCTCGAGCCTTATGATGGAACGAATTACCCCAGTTCTACAGCCAGGGTTTGGCTCCTGAAAACCTCAATCATCGGGAAGAACTGTCTTGCCTGATGGGGGAAAAAGTTCACCATCCCTGTCGGAAACTTAACATGCCTGGGCCAAAGGTTTTATAATTCAACCACCTGGGAAACCCAATGGTGGGGGTCCCCAGGTCACCGTGAGCCAAATCCTCACCCCTTGTTTAACTTCTCTCATCTCCGGGAGGCCTGGGACAACATAGACGCTGCCATCGAATGGCGGGCCCCAGGGGGACTATATTGGATATGTGGAGTACTCCTTTCAGGCTGGTCAGGGTCATGTGTGCTGGGAACTATTCGTCCATCCTTCTTCCTACTCCCACTTGCAGAAGGAGAACATCTGGGAGTTCAAATATATAGAGATAGAAAAGTTCAAAGAAAGCAGCGTGCCTTGCAAATTGGCAACTGGAAGGAAAATGAATGGCCTCCAGAAGGAATTGAATAATTCATTATTATGGCCCTGCTACCTGGGCTGAGGATGGGTCTTGGGGCTACTAAACCCCCATTTATATGATAAACTGCTTAATTAGGTTACAAGCAGTTGTAGAAATTATAACCAATGAAACTGCTAGGGCCCTTAATTTACTTGCTAAGCAGCAAACCAAAATGCACAATGCAATCTACCAAAATCGCCTGGCCTTAGGTTACCTGCTTGCTTCTGAGGGTGGTGTTTGTGGAAAATTCAACCTGAGTAACTGCTGCCTACAGATAGATGATGTGGGAAAAGTCATAGAGGAGATCAAAGATCGAATGAGACAAGTTGCTCATGTCCCAGTCCAAACCTGGAATGGTTGGAACCCCAGGGAGTTATTTGGAGAATGGTTTTCATCTTTTGGGGGATTCAAAACCCTCATAGGTATTGTCCTCCTAATTCTGGGAGGATGTTTGATCATACCTTGCTTGGCTCCCTTGATTATACGATCAGTCTCCAGTCTCATTGAGACTATGGTTGAGAGAAAAATGGCTGCTCATGTAATGATGTTATGGAAATATAAACCTCTAAGCCAGGATGATGCTCTTTGACCCAAAATAGACGGGTCCGAGCATCAAAGGGGGGGATGTGGTAGGAACCCCCCCTAAGGAGAAAGAAAAAAATGAAGAAGAGAGGAGAGAAGACTTCAAGGTCACCTAGATATGGGTCCAGCTGCCTACATCCCCCATGTTCTTGTAAACTGAAACAACTTAATCAGACTGCATGTTTATGTGTGTTACCATATATGGGAGACAAAGAAATAGAAAATGTATTAAAAAAAAAACTATGCCATGTGATGTGGGCCGCTCAGTTCTTTGGGTACGAACCCAACTGAGCGGTGCCGGCACGAATAAAGTTGCTTCCTGGAAAGGAAAGTCTCGGTGTCACGACTCTGGGCGAGAATCCTGCAACAGTGGTCGTGGCAGAGAGGGCATATAGCAACAGGGAAAGTGCAAAGGACAAGCAGGTAAAAGGTAAAAAGAAACAAAGCCAAGGTCTAGCCAAGATCCTACCTGCAACAACTGCTGAGCCAAAGGACCAGAAAAGATGCCTCAGGCAGTTGACTTAAGAAAATAAGGGAAACTCCCAATGGCTCAAAGGGCGTCCCCGCTTAGGCAAAAATCAATGCACCCACAGCAAAGGAGGAGGACATTGGGACAGAGAATGCCCCAAAATTAAGTCTAAAACTCCCATCCTAATAGTGTGAGGTGACAATGACTAGGGGAGACAGGGTTCAGCACCCCTCCCCGAACTCAGGGTAACCCTAAAAAAAGTAAAAAAGAAATCCACCGAGTTCCTAATGAACACTGGGCTCAACATTCTAAGGAGCGTGCAATAGGGACATCAGGGCATAAGGGCCGTCCTGCCTGGGCCCTGAGCCGGCCGCCCGCACCTCCCGCCGCTCCCACATCCCCGGAGCCAGAGCCGTACGCCCGGCCCGGGCAAGGTCTCCAAGGCCGTCCCCGCCCAAGCTGCGGCCTATGCGCGGCGGACTCACCAGTCACCGACCACCACGCACTTGATGGCCTGCCTGAAACGCCGCTGACACGAGATGCAGGATTTAACCTTGGCTCCAGCAGCTTGAGCAGCTCCTCGTCGTTGCGGCTGGCTAACTCTGGGATCTCCACAATAAAGTAGCGGCCCTTGATAAAGAAGAACTCCTACCAAGGGGCTAAGGAACCACCACCTGCCGAGCGCTCACAACCAAACATGAGACTGCCCAGATCGTGGCCAAAAAAATTCCTAAAAGACATCTTCATAAGGTATGGCTTTCCTCAGATGATAGGGTCAGACAACGGACCTGCATTTGTGTCCAAAGTAAGCCAGAATTTAGCCACGGCCCTGGGGATTAATTGGAAATTACGTTGTGCATATAGACCCCAGAGTTCAGGACAGATAAAAATAAATAGAACTCTAAAAGAGACCTTAATTAAATTGACCTTAGAGACTGGCGGAGACTGGGTGGCTCTCCTCCCCTTTGCACTCTATGGGGTGCACAACTCCCCCTACCAGATGGAATTAACTCCTTTTGAAAACATGTCTGGCCTAAATTGCTTGCCCTCTATCCAAATAGAATACATGATTACTAAACCTAAATTTGAGTTTTCAGCTTCCTATTGCAGAAAAAGTAAAACTATTTGGACCTTTTAAAAATAGTTTAAAAACTCTAATGTAAACACCTCTCAATTGGTTACTAAGTCCTCAATTGGAGACTAAGGTTTCCTAAGTTAAAATTCTGCTAAGTGTACTCAAGACTGATAGAAAATAAATAAAGCAATCTTGTATGTAGGAAACTGAGATATATATAAAAAGGATGTAAGAAATGAAAATACATTTTTGTTGAGGATAAAAGAAAATAATTTTGTCCTAAATAAGACTAGTTACTTAGAGAAAAATGGTTTTGGGACAAAGTTTAAAGGCAAAGGAAAGTGTAGAAGGTCCATGAAGGGAAATCTTTAAAAAGAATTCTATGTGTGCTCAGGATAGACTAAAGATAAAATAAATGGAATTTGAAAAGTACGCTGGTATAAGGTTAATACTCTACTTTTCTCTCTAGTCAAAAAACAAAACAAAACAAAAAAAAACAAAACACCCCACAAAGTTTTCTTGGATTGTAAATCTGCTCTTGATAACACAATGTAAACAAAGGTTTTCTCCTTTTGCTGCCAAGAAAAACCAAAGCTTTAGGTTTCATCTTTATCAGGTCTTTAATTGTATAATTAAAACTTCTCGATGTTAAAAGAGCTAGGTTTTTCTACATTCCTATTGCAGGTACCTTATTAATTGATATAGGAGGTAATTATCCCCTTATTCTGGCGCTGGTATGATGGCTGCACCCTGTGAAAGAAATTATTATAGGAACCTCTCCCTTTGTGATTATGGGAACAAACCTCTGTCTATGGCAGGTCTTGTTCTCCTTGATATTTCCCTTATTCTACTACCTTTGTTTTTCCTTCCCAAATAGCACTGTCCTTTCTAGATGGATTGCATAATTTTGTCATTAATTGTAACTTCCTTTTTTTAAGCCACATTAATTGTCCTTTGTCTCTTTCCAGTCTTTTAAAAATATATAATAAAAAAGGGGGATATGCTGGGAGCCGCACCGGCCTCTCTGGATGGCAGTCACAGTAAGGAAGTGGCAATGTCTGCAGCTCCTGCCATGAGAAATGAAAACTGGTATCTTCTGCTACTATTGGCTCATGTTGGATATAAGACTACTGGTATTGACCAGGCCTCACAATATTCCATATCAGACCCATATTCTAAATACAAATACCTCATAAGGAAAAGCATATTCCTGCCTTTACAAAAGAGATTTTAGATGAAAGCTCTGTGGGTGATTGTCAAAAGGCTCTTCCTATGGGCCTTGCAGATCTGAGACTTAGGGGGTTAAGAACACAAGAATTACAATTGAGTCTGGCCCTGAGACCAAGGGCCTATTTTGGGGTTAAGAGCAAAACATAGTTGCCACATATATCTTTGCTAAATTGGTGAAACATAACAGTCCCTTCCTCAAGCCCTACTTTCCACAAACACCCTCTCTGACACTGGCAGCTGGGATGAGGATAGATAAGAGTAGCTAAAACATAACCCAGGGCAAAAGACTGACCCATTCAGGGCCCCCATGACAGTCTCCACAAACAAACCAATTCAGAAACATTCATCCTCTTGAGAGCCAGACAAAATACTCCTAGCTTATCTGTATACAATTAGACCTATATGTTATCCTGTTTTCACTAAGAACATTCTGTTATTTCCTTGGCTGGAATAATTCTGCAATTGGTATCACAAAAGGCCTCCCATTGTAAGAAATTCCTTTCTATGACTTCATCTTGTTGCTGAACCTTTAAATAAAGACATAAAGACACAAAAACCGACAGGACAGAGATGTCTGCCTAGTGATCAGAAAGAATCTCCGGGCTCTCTCACTCTCTCTCTCGCCAACACCGTTCATCCTTCAGGGACTCCTGGACCTGCTGGAGCCGGCTCGGCCTCCAACAATGGACATTTAGGCTCTTTCCATGATTTGACTATTGTTAAAGTGCTGCTATGAACATCGGGGTACATGTGCCCCTATGCATCAGCACTTCTGTGTCCCTTGGGTAAATTCCTAGCAGTGCTATTGCTGGGTCATAGCGGAGTCCTATTGTTAATGTTTCAGGAACCTCCACACTGTTTTCCAGAGGGGCTGCACAAGTTTACATTCCCACCAATAGTGTAGGAGGGTGCCTGTTTCTCCACATCCTCGGCAGCATCTGTAGTCTCCTGATTTGTTCATTATAGCCACGCTGACCGGTGTGAGGTGGTATCTCAGTGTGGTTTTGATTTGTATTTCCCTAATGATGAGTGACGTTGAGCATCGTTTCATGTGTCTGTTGGCCATCTGGATGTCCTCTTTGGAGAAGTGTCTGTTCATGTCTTCTGCCCATTTCTTCACTGGATTATTTGTTTTTCGGGTGTGGAGTTTGGTGAGTTCCTTATAGATTTTGGGTATTAGCCCTTTATCCAATATGTCATTTGCAACTATCTTTCCCTATTCCGTCTATCTTTCCCCATTCCGTCGGTTGCCTATTAGTTTTGTTGATTATTTCCTTTGCCTTGCAGAAGCTTTTAATCTTGATGAGGTCCCAGTAGTTCATTTTTGCTCTTGATTCTCCTGCCTTTGGAGATGTATTGGTAAGAAATTGCCGCGGTTGAGGTCAAGGAGGTTGTTTCCTGCTTTCTCCTCTAGGATTTTGATGGTTTCCTGTCTCACGTTCAGGTCGTTTATCCATTTTGAGTTTATTTTTGTGTATGGTGTAAGAAAGTGGTCTAGTTTCATTCTTTTGCATGTTGCTGTCCAGTTCTCCTAGCACCATCTGTTAAAGAGGCTGTCTTTTTTCCATTGGATACTCTTTCCTGCTTTGTCAAAGATTAGTTGGCCATGCATTTGTGGGTCCAATTCTGAGTTCTCAATTCTGTTCCATTGGTCTATGTGTCTGTTTTTGTGCCAATACCATACTGTCTTGATGATGACAGCTTTGTAGTAAAGGCTACAGTCTGGGATGGTGATGCCTCCCATTTTGGTTTTCTTCTTCAATATTACTTTGGCTATTCGGGGTCTTTTGTTGTTCCATACAAATTTTAGGATAGTTTGTTCTAGCTTTGAGAAGAATGCTGGTACAATTTTGATTGGGATTGCATTAAATGTGTAGATTGCTTTGGGTAGTAATGACATTTTAACTATATTTATTCTTCCGACCCATGAGCGTGGAATATTTTTCCATTTCTTTGTGTCTTCTTCAATTTTCTTCATAAGTTTCCTATAGTTTTCATCATACAGATCTTTTACATCTTTGGTTAGGTTTATTCCGAGGTATTTTATGGTTTTTTTGTGCAATTGTGAATGGGATCAGCTTCTTGATTTCTCTTTCTGTTGCTTCATCTTTGGTGTATAAAAATGCAACCAATTTCTGTACATTGATTTTGTACCCTGAGACTTTGCTGAATTCATGGATCAGTTCTAGTAGGCTTCTGGTGGAGTCTGTCGGGTTTTCCATGTAAAGTATCATGTGATCTGTGAAAAGTGAAAAATTTACTTCATCTTCACCAATTCTGATGCGTTTTATTTCCTTTTGTTGTCTGTTTGCTGATGCTGGGACTTCCAGCACTATGTTAAACAACAGTAGTGAGAGTGGACATCCCTGTCGCATTCCTGATCTCAGGGGGAATGCTCTCAGTTTTTCCCCATTGAGGATGATATTAGCTGTGGGCTTTTCATAAATGGCTTTTATGATGATTAAGTAAGTTTCTTCTATCCCGACTTTCTCGAGGGTCTTTATTAAGAAAGGATGCTGTATTTTGTCAAATGCTTTTTCTGCATCTATTGACAGGATCATATGGTTTTTGTCTTTTCTTTTTGGTTGATTTGTAAATATTGAACCAGCCCTGTAACCTTGGAATGAAACACACTTGATCATGGTGGATAATTCTTTTTATATGCTGTTGAACTCGATTTGCTAGTATCTTGTTAAGGATTTTTGCATCTGTATTCATCAAGGATATCGGCCTGTAGATCTCTTTTTTTGCTGGGTCTCTGTATGGTTTGGGAATCAAACTCATGCTGGCTTCATAGAATGAGTCTGGAAGTTTTCCTCCTATTTCTATTTTTTGGAATATCTTGAGAAGAACGGGTATTAACTCTGATTTAAATGTCTGGTAGAATTCCCCAAGGAAGCCATCTGGTCCAGAGCTCTTATTTGTTGGGAGACTTTTGATAACTGATTCAATTTCTTCACTAGTTATGGGTCTATTCAGATTTTCTATCTCTTCCTGTTTGAGCTTTGGTAGTGTGTGTGTTTAGGAATTTGTCCATTTCTTCAAAGTTGTCCAGTTTGTTGGCATATTATTTCTCATAGTATTCCCTGATAATTCCTTGTATTTCTGAGGGATTGGTTTTAATAAATCCATTTTCATTCGTGATTTTGTCTATTTGGATGCTCTCTCTTTTCTTTGAGAAGCATGGCTAGAGGTTTATCAAATTTATTTTTTAAAAAACCAACTCTTGGTTTCATTGATCTCTTCAACTGTTTCATTTTTTATTTTTTTTGGATTCTATATTGTTTATTTCTGCCCTGATCTTTATCATTTCTCTTCTTCTGCTGGGTTTGGGGTGTTCATGCTGGTCTGCTTCTAGTTCCTTTAGGTGTGCTGTTAGATTTTGTATTTGCACTTTTTCTAGTTTCTTGAAATAGGCTTGAATTGCAATATGCTTTCCTCTTAGGACTGCTTCTGCTGCATCCCAAAGAGTTTGGATTGTTGTATTTTCATTTTCATTTGTTTCCATATATTTTTAAATTTCTTCTCTAATTGCCTGATTGGCCCATTTGTTCTTTAGTAGGGTGTTCCTTAACCTCCATGTTTTTGGAGGTTTTCTAGACTTTTTCCTGTGATTGATTTCAAGTTTCATAGCATTGTGATCTGAAAGTGTGCACGGTATGATCTCAATTCTTCTATATTTATTGAGGGCTGCTTTATGACCCAGTATGTGATCTATTTTGGAGAATGTACCATGTGCACTTGAGAAGAAAGTGAATTCCATAGCCTCAGGATGTAGTTTTAAATATATCTGTCAGATCCATCTGGTCCAATGTGTCATTCAGGTTCATTGTTTCTTTAGTGATTTTTCTGTCTACTTGATCTATTCATTGCTATAAGTGGAGTAGTAAAGTCCCCTGCAATTAGCATATTCTTATCAATAAGATTGTTTATGTTTGTGATTAATTGTTCTATGTATTTGGATGCTCCCAAATTCAGTGCGTAGACATGTATAATTGTTAGCTCTTCCTGATGGATAGACCCTGTAATTATTTTATAATGCCCTTCTTCATGTCTTGTTGCTGCCTTAACTTTAATGTCCAGTTTGTCCGATACAAGTATGGCTGCCTCAGCTTTCTTTTGATTTCCCATAGCATGATAGATATTTCTCCATCCCCTCACTTTCAATCTGAAAGTGTCTTCAGGTCTAAAATGAGTCTCTTGTAGACAGCAAATAGATGGATTTTGTTTCTTTTATCCATTCTGATACCCTATGTCTTTTGATTGGAGCATTCAGTCCATTTAAATGCAGTGTTATTTAAATGCAGTGTTATTATTGAAAAATATGGGTTTAGAGTCATTGTGTTCTCTTGTAGGATTTATGCTTATGGTGGTGTCTCTGATACCTTGTGTTCCTTGCAACATTTCCCTCATAGAGTCCCCCTTAGGATTTCTTGTAGGGCTGGTTTAGTAGTGATGAATTCCTTCAATTTTTGTTTGGGAAAATCTTTATCTCTATTCTGAATGACAAGCTTGCTGGATAAAGAATTCTTGGCTGCATATTTTTTCTGTTTATACATTGAAGATTTCCTGCCATTCCTTTCTGGCCTGCTAAGTTTCAGTAGATAGGTTTGCTACTACCCTTATGTGTCTACCCTTGTAGGTTAGGGCCCTTTTATCCCTAGCTGCTTTCAGAATTCTCTTTATCCTTATATTTTGCCAGTTTCACTATGATAAGTCATGAAGAAGATTGATTCAAGTTATATCTGAGGAGAGTTCTCTGTGCCTCTTGGATTTCAATGTCTGTTTCATTCCCCAGATTGTGGAAGTTCTCAGCTATAATTTGTTCAAGTATCCCTTCAGCCCCTTTCTCTCTTTTTTCTTCTTCAGGAATTCCTATGATACGGATATTGTTTCATTTGATTGTATCACTCAGTTCTCGAATTCTCCTTTCATGCTCCTGTATCAATTTATCTCTCTTTTTCTTGGCTTCCTTTTTTCTATAATTGTGTCTTCTTCTTCTTTTTTTTTAATATTTTTATTTATTTCTAGGAGAGAGAGAGAGAGAGAGACAGCGTGAACAGGGGAGGGTCAGAGAGAGAGGGAGTCACAGACTGAAACAGGCTCCAGGCTCTGAGCTGGCAGTCAGCACAGAGCCCGACGCGGGGCTCGAACCCACGAACCGCGAGATCATGACCTAAGCGAAAGTCGGACGCTTAACCGACTAAGCCACCCAGGCGCCCCTATAATTGTGTCTTCTAATTCACCTTTTCTCCTCTCTGCCTCTTCAATCCTTGCAGCGGCCACCTCCATTTTATTATGCACCTCATTTATAGCATTTTTTAATTCATCACAACTATTTTTAAGCTCCATAATCTTTGTAGCAATAGCTTCTCTGAGGCTTTCCATGCCTTTTTCAAGCCCAGCGATTAATGTTATGACTGTTGTTCTAAATTCATGGTCGGTTATGTTGCTTATATCTGTTTTAACCAATTCTTTAACTGTCACTTCTTCCTGGAATTCTTTAGAGAAGAGTTCTTCCATTTTGTCATTTTGGCTAGCTTTCTGTCTTTCGTCAGTTTTAAAAGCTTGTTATGTGTTCTGTGCCTGTGAGTACTGCTATATTAAAGAAGGCTCATTGACTGTCCGGTGCCTGTCCATTCAGGAAGTGTTCTTTTAATGGTGTCCCCTGGTCTCTCTTGTTGTGCCTTTGGTTACTTTATTTCCCTACTTGTAGTGATATTTGGGACTCTCCACCATGTGTACTTTGGCTTGTTTCTTGAGGTAGCCCGATGAGGCCATCTTCTTAGTGGACTCCATGTCTTTTCCTCCCAGACTCTTGCAGTTCAGAGTCCTTTGGCTTCAGTCTTTCTTTGAGGGATATAGGAGGAAAGTACAGAACTCCCTATTTCTCTGCCATCTTGCCTGGCACCGGAGATTTTAAATGATGAGAAAAAAGAGTAGTCTGAGCAAGAGTTAACTATCCAGTTAGTAGCAGACAGCATTAAGAAGATCTTTATGAACATACAACCAGAGCAACAATTCAGATTGCCCATCTTTAAAGATGCTAGGTACAGATCTGAGAACTCACTCGCTATCAGATTTGAACTGCTCAGCACAGAGACTGGCCACTGAAAAAGAAAGGCATCATTTCATCACAATGAGGTACATCATGTCATCACCATGGCAACGTGTCATCACAGAACTTTCAGAGTGAATGCAGCTGCACACCATCCAACTTCTGTTATGTGGACACGTATGTCTCTACACAGACAGAGATGCCATTTGAGAATAAACTCTTCCAGGGGCGCCTGGATGGCTCAGTCGGTTGAGCGTCTGATTTGGCTCAGGCCATGATCTCAGTTTGAGTTCAAGCCCCGCGTCGGTCTCTGTGCTGATAGCTGGGAGCCTGGGGCCTGCATTGGATTCTGTGTCTCACTCTTTCTCTGCCCCTCCCCCACTTGTGCTCTCTCTCTGTCTCTCAAAGATAAATAAATGTTAAAAAAAGAAGGAGAAGAAGAAGAAGAAGAAGAAGAAGAAGAAGAAAACTGACATTTCAGAGATTAAACTCTTCTTTTTTAAAAGTTAAGGAAAATAAAAAATAAAAATAAAACCATCCTAATGGGTATGAAGTGATACCTTATTGTGGTTTTGATTTGTATCTCCCTACTGATTTGTGATTTTGAGCTTCTTTTCATGGTCATTTGTATATCTTCTTTGAGAAAATGTCCATTCAAGTTCTTTGCCCATTTTTAAATTGGGGATCTGTTGAGTTGTAGGAGTTTTATATAGAATCTGGATATTACTACTCTCTGCCTCATTAATACCCTTATCAGAGATATGATTTGCAAATATTTTCTCTCATTTCATGGGTTGCCTTTTTAATTTTTAATAATAATTTGATGCACAAATGTTTTGCATTTTGATCAAGTCCAACATACCTACTTTTTTCTATTTTTATCTGTGCTTTTGCTGTCATATCCAAAAATAATTATCACACATTCTAATGTCATGAAACTTTCTCCCTGTTTTCTTCTAAGAGTTTTGTAGTTTTAGTTCATATACTCAGGTATTTCATCAGTTTTGAAGTTTTGTATATGTAAAAAGTAGGGCTAACTTAATTTTTCTGTTTTGCATGTTGATATTTGGTTTTCCACACACCACTTATTGTAAAAACTATTCTTTCTGGGGCGCCTGGGTGGCTTAGTCGGTTAAGCGTCCGACTTTCACTTGGGTCATGATCTCGCGGTTCATGGGTTCAAGCCCCGTGTCGGGCTCTGTGCTGACTGCCAGCTCAGAGCCTGGAGCCTGTTTCAGTCTGTGACTCCCTCTCTCTCTGACCCTCCCCTGCTCACGCTGTCTCTCTCTCCTAGAAATAAATAAATAAATATTCTTTCTCCTATTGAACGATCTTGACACCCTTGTCAAAAACTACCTGAGCATACACATGAGGATACATTTCTGGGCTTTCTATTCTGTTCAATTGGTCAAGAAGTCTGTGTGTGTTGGTAATGCACTGTTTTGTAGCACTGTAACTTTGTAGCAAATTCTAAAATCAGAAAGTATGAGGCCTTCAACTTTGGTTTCTTTTTGAGATTATTTTTGGTGGTTCAGGGTGTCTTAAGATTCTTTACAAAATTTAGAATGAATTTTTACATATTTTTTAAAAATTGCTGGGACTTTGATAAAGATTGCATTGTATCTGTACATCGCTTTGGCTAGTACATAGTACATAGATGTCTTTCTGTCTTTATTTATTTCTGTCTTCTTTAGTTCTTTAGACATGGTTTCTTTTTGTTTGGACTTATTTAAATAAAATAGCTTATTTAAAAAGATCCAATATATGGGCTTCTTCTAGAGCACTTGCAATTGATTGTTTTTTTTTCCGGTGTATGAGTCATACTTCCTTGTTTCTTTGCATGCACGGATGTGTCAGAGTTGTTTTCAAAGCCCATAAGGACATCTCATTCCCCAGCCTTTCCTTCAAAACTGTTTGATTAATCTATTTTTCCCCCTCAACCGTTATTTATCTCCTCAGGCAGCTCTGACTAAAACATATGGCTGTAATTTTTTTTTTTTTTTTTTTTGACGAACGGCCTCTAATAGGATCTTAAGCAGTCAGTTCTGAGTCAAGTGAAATAAAGTCAAGTCTTTCAAGCCAGTTTCCAGGAAGCCACCAAACAGATCAAATAATGACAGTTCTTATTGATCGAGGTCTGTTCTGTTCTTTTCAGAACTAAGAATGCAGGCTCCTACTTTCAAGGCTCTGAGTTTGGGAGTGGGAGATGGTACTGGGGAAAAGCAAAATGCTAGAAAGCTCACTGTCTCACTGTGTCACTGTGTCAGCCTTTCTTCTTGAATAAGTGCTGTCAGGCAGTTAACAAGCCTTTGGTTAATTTTCAGAGTTCTAACAAAGTTGATTCTGACCGTTTTGCCTGTGTTCTCATTGCTTCAAGGAGAGGTGAAATTTCAGCATTCTTGACTCCACCATTTTTACTAATGTTGGTCTAGACCTTTTACCTTTATGGTAATTATTGATATACTAGAGCTTAAGTGTTCCAATTTTTGTTATTTGTTTTCTGTTTGTTTCCACTCTTTCTCTTTTCTAAACTACCCATGTGTTATTTCAGTGATGTTTAGGATTGATCTAGTTTTGTTTCATTTATAGTGGTTTTTTGTTTTAGTATATTGCTATATACAGTTTTCTTAGCGATTGAAATATACATGTGGAGGTATCTGGGTGGCTCAGTCAGTTAGGAGTCTGACTTCAACTGGGGTCGTGATCCCATGGTTCATGGGTTCAAGCCCCGCATCGGGCTCTGTGCTGACAGCTCAGAGCCTGGAGCTTGGAGCCTGGAGCTTGCTTCAGATTCTATGTCTGTCTCTCTCTCTGCCTCTCCCCTGCTCGTGCTCTGTCTCTCTTTCTCAAAAATAAATAAACATCGAAAGATTAAAAAAAAGAAATACATATATGTAACTTATCACAATCTGTTGGCATAAACATCTTACCATTTCAAGTGAAGTGCAGTAATCTTCCATTTAGGTTTCTTTAGTCTTCTCATTTTAAAAATATAATCGTCTTAATTATTTTCTCTACATACATTGAGCACTCTGTCCTATGGCATCATAATTTTTGTTACAACCATCAAATATGATAAGAATTAGAATGGTCTATCAGATTCACTTCTATTTTTATCCATTTTAGTGTTCCTTTTTTCTTTTCTAAACTTTCAAGCCTTCTTTTCTTATCATTTCCCTTCTGTTTAGCTACTCTTTCAGGGTTGGCTTACTGTCTACAAGTTCTCTTAGTTGCCCCGTGTCTGAGAATGTCTCTATTTCCTCTTCACTCCTGACGAATATTTTTGCCTGATATAGAATACACGGTTGACAGAGCTTTTCTTTCAGTACATGAGAAATGCTATATCACCAACTTCTGGCCTCCATAGTTTCAGATAAGACATCATTTATCATTCAAATATGTGTTTAAGGAAAGATTCCTTATTTGCTATAATTATGTATTAGTTTTCTCTTGCTTCATTCATTCATTCAAATTTGTCTCACACAAAATGCCAACTGTCTCTAGTTTGGCTTCCTTTCTGGGAAGGAAGGCCACCTCGACATGGGTGCCATTGGCAAATCTCCCACACTTTCACAGAGTGTCCCGATGAGATATGTGATGCATGTGATCGTTCTGCCTGGCTGACCTCAGTATGTCTCATCCTTCTTAGTTCACTACACACAATCCTGGCCCATTTCCAAAACTAATAAAGGCTGGGTGTTGCTCTGCTGCAGTGATCTCTGTTAGGTCTTCTGCAGCTGAGCCCTCCATTCTCTCAGGACATGTCAGTCATGAAGCCCTATTTAATGGCCATTTCCATCCTTCTGATCCTGGTTCTTAAGACTCCAGGTAACTCAGGCCTCTCTCTAAGGTTCTGAGGTCTTGCATGTGGTATTGTTACCTTAATGACCTCTGAGATGACTCCCACTCACATATCATAGGCACTACATAAATCCTTTCTGGTCTCAGATAGGTTGTGAACATCACTCCCAAGGCCCATGTCATGTTAAGATCTCCCCCGGTTCTGCTCTGCCAAGAAAAATTTAGGAGGCTGTTGCTTCTGCTCTTCCTGGGATAGTGGAGCATCAAAGCATGAAACATTTTATTTTTCATTTTTTTAAATACTTTTTTATTTATTTCTAGGAGAGAGAGAGAGACAGTGTGAGCAGGGGAGGGTCAGAGAGAGAGGGAGACACAGACTCCGAAATAGGCTCCAGGCTCTGAGCTGGCAGCCAGCACAGAGCCTGACGCGGCGCTCGAACCCACGAACCGCGAGATCATGACCTAAGCGAAAGTCGGATGCTTAACCGACTAAGCAACCCAAGCGCCCCAAAGCATGAAACATTTTAGGTGGTGCTGTCATTGGGAGGATAGACTGACTCATGCATTTGGTGTGAGAGACTGGATCCAAGTTGGGGAGCTGTCAGAGGAATCAATGGTAGTTTGGGAGAATGAGTTATGATGGGGATGGTATATGACCTCACAAATAGAGCAGTTTTGGAAAAATGAGTGGACATGAGGAGGGGGTGAGCAATTCTGTTAATAGGATTGATCTGGATTAATGTTCTGGTGTGGTCTGGAGAGGGAAGGGTATTTTTGTTGAATGGAGCTGAGGGTGAAGTTGGGTACGACTGAAAGTTAGGGTGAAGCTGGTGGTGGGGTTGTGTTTTGGACTAATGCTGTGAATTGAGGTTGGGTGGCTTGGCTAGCATCATGTTTGTGTTAAATTTTTTAACTGAGGCTTAGGTGGTTAGAGAAGAGATAGAGCTGCAAGTTGGCATTAGCTGTTTGGTTCAAATAGGTGTGTTGTTCAAGCCGGGCATATGTGGGGTTTGTCTGGACAGGGGTTGGCTTAGTCTGATTTGGGGATGATTAAGCTTGGGTAAGACAGTCATGTTCATCACAGCAGACCCCTGGCTGTTGAAATGAGGGGAATGAATGCTGTGTGAAAAATATCTGGTCATTATTTTCAAATTCTTAAAAAAGTTTCTTGAGCATGATTGTTTAGGGAGCACTGTAAAAGCAGTAATTATAACCATTGGCATTGAGGAAAAATGAAATCAGGAGGCTGGAATGTCCTTAAGTGTCTCTCAAACCTTGACATGTATAGAGAAACACCGGAATAGTCTCATCCCAGCCCCACAGAGAACCAAGGTTGTCTCTTTTCTTGGGACTGAATTCAGAATTACTGTTTCCTCCTCCCTCTCCTATTTCTCCTTCCCCTTCCCACCCTCTCCCTACTTCACTTTCTCTTACCCCTTGTTTCTCACCCTGTTTCATCCTCTTTACTTGAGAGACACTTGTTCTCATGTTCTGTAAAGTTCAGTTCCCACGTTGGAATGGTGGTAAAAACCAAAGGTAAGTTTGCAAATAACAACAAAGGAACACAAGTATTCTATGCTTCACAAGTTGTACATAGTGTTGCTTCTTTAATAACTATTTAATATTTTCACCTGGCAGAATTTACAGGCAGGAACTGTTCTGGACAAACTTTTCTGGGATAACCATTTTTCCTATCATCGCCCCTAACATAAACTTAGGAAACTAAACTGACTGAAAGCCGAGACTCTTTCTTTTAAATTTATGTATTCCTAGTATTGACTGCTTTGCACAGAGTAGGTTTACTGAATGAATGAATATATATAAATGACTTATGCCTTATATGTTATATAGACTATATAATATATGGGTATATTGGGTAGGAATATATATGGGTAGGAAGAATCTTACAAGTTGGGTGGGGAAGGATCATGTTTGGGGTGCCTACAGGGCAAAGAAATCATGTATAACATTGCTTTTGGTTTTGTGTGGAGCTGTTAGGGTCTAGAGCATATGTTTTGGTTTTGATTTCTGATATTTTAATTGGCCCTTAATACTTTAAGTCCAAAGCGGGAGAATGAGCTGAGCCGTGTCTATGGGTGAATGTGAGACGGTCAGGCAGGGTTGCGGCTCTCACTTCAAGCAGGAGGCCATATTTTCTGGGAAACTCATGCACAACATCCCTATTCCGGCCTCACTTTGGACCTATCAAGTCAGAATCTCTAGTGACTCGATGTGAGTATACTTAACAACTCCCCAGGTTGTTAGAAAGTATGACCCATCTTATTAACCTCCACCCTCACAAACACAGTTTAGATTTTCTGATTTGGTGCAAACCCTCTCATTCCCATTTCTCACATGGGATGACAGGGTACAGAGTACAGAGGGTGAGAGGCAAAGCTGATAATTTAAAATCAGATCTTTAACTTCAATTTGGAGATGGAGGGATGATCAAAGGTGGCATTAACTGGATATGGATATTACAATTTGAAATCGTATGGAGCTATATAGGGTTAGAATAGCTGCAGGACTGAGAAACTAGAAATATCTACAGCAAAACCTTTGTTTGTTGGTTCGTTTGGCCATTATAAGCAGAAACCTCCTGGGGCTGCCTTGACCTGTTTTCCCTGTGGAGAGTGTGGGAAAGACAGGTTGGATCATCTTCATTCCTGGTATTTGTGTTCCTATCCATCCTCTGGTGATTACAAAGAGGAGACCTTGGGCGCCCTGGCTTCCATCCACTGTATTTGGGAGAAAATAAAAGTCCATCAGTTCAAATGTTATCCAGGAGAATATGAGTATCACACTAGTGAGGCCCTGCAGACCCCCTCCTTTTGTAAGTAGGATGATGCCAAGAGAGGGAGAGTCCCGTGATGAGTGCGAGGATTACAGTAGGAAATGCAGCGCTACCATGACATTGCAGCATGGAGGAAGGAGTGTCATTTTTTACCTCCTTGTTCTGGTTAGCCAGCAGGCTGGCTGATGCAGCAGCAACTGAGTGCCTTCCATGGGCTGGAATGCCAATTTCAGGGGGGCAGTTCATATATATATCAGTGCCCGGATGCTATGGGATGTCTGCTATTAAGACAGCGTACTTTCGGGGTGCCTGGGTGGCTCAGTCGGTTAAGCGTCTGACTTCAGCCAGGTCATGATCTCACAGCTCGTGGGTTCGAGCCCCACACTGGGCTCTGTGCTGACAGCTAGCTCAGAGACTGGAGCCTGTTTCAGATTTTGTATCTCCCTCTCTCTCTTACCCTTCCCTGCTCACGTTGCCTCTCTCTCTCTCTCTCTCTCTCTCTCTCTCTCTCTCTCAGAAATAAATAAAACATAAAAAAAAGAGTACTTTCTACTTTCTTTCCCCTCACATTCTCTGACTTCATCTAAACTTGGGACATCTTGCTTTCTGTTGACACAAATTTAACAGGATGTTCTTTTTGCCATGCAGAGAACAAAATCGAATTTGTCCAGTTTTTATTGTGTGGGTGGGCATTGGAGACCTATGCATGCTTGGCAATGAGTATGTGGCCTAGCACAGTGTGAGTGCTGATAAATGGGTATGAAATGAGGGGATGGGTGGGTGGTTGAAAAGGTTCTTGAACGTGAAGCTATGGAGTTTGGACTATCTATTGATAGTTGAAGAAGTCTTCATACCTGAAGACATCATGCAGGAAGATGCCACCGAGTCCTAGAAGTCCTCTCATAGAGAGAGGCAATGTCACATGGAGAGGAAGGAGCATGGGCTTAGTGTCAAATAGAGAAGAAATTGAATCCTAGGCCAGGTCAAGTGTGAGGCTGTGGAAATACGGACAGAACAAGATTTCTCTGAGTCTCAATGTCTTCATCTAAAGAATAGCGGTAACAATAGGCTTTTATGAAGGTTCAGTGAGGTATCATTTGTAAAACGGCTGATACATAGGTCATGCTGGAAATTATGATATGACTGGTCGTACTGTTTTCTTTATAAAGGCTCCTTTGCCTTTGAAAATTCCAAAAAGTAACCAGTACGACTGATGACTATTAATATTTACAGAAGGCTGACTAAGTGTCAGGAACTTTGTCACTGGGGTACTTTCAGCTGAGGAGCTTATGTCCACATGCACATATCTGGCTGACTGATACATCGCTATCAGTGTTCACTGAGGGGCTTTCACCATTTGTGGAACGTGGGCAGTAGAAGTTTGTACACTGAGCACATGTGTATAATGCTTGATACGTGTGTGAATGCGGCCGTGTGTGTCTGTGCCTGTGCGTGTGCTCCAGGGTGCTACCCAGGTACACGCAGTATCTGTTTCCGTGGGGCCAAGGTACAAAGGGAAACACGTGTGGTAACGTTTGCTCAAATGCTTCAAAGTACAAAGGCTTGCAGGGGCTGGAATACGCATGTCCCGCCTCAGAGTAGAGCCTGACAGTGCTCCGTATGGACACTTGAGAATGCATCCAGTGTGTGCTCACAGGGCCAGCCCTCGATGCCCTGGACCCTCGGGAAAGGACTTTCATATCAGCAGCCCTGCCTACTATTTAATTACCCCTTACTATGTGCAAGTTACTTTTCTGAGCATACAAGAGATGCTGATCTAACATCACAAACGTTATCACACCCGTTGTGAAAATAACGCAATGGTGGGCCAGCGAACTGAAGTATCTGGCTTTAGGATGAGGAGCTATCATGACGGAGCCCACCTGTGAACTGAAGTGCTTCTGACTCAGCTCCTGTTCATATTCTCATGGAAATCATGCTTCCCCACTCCTGTTGTCACTGCTGCAAGGAAACTAAACATGGCTATGTTTTTCCCAGGTGACCTGTTCAGACCCTACTCTGGCAAGAGCCAAGAGCCTTGGATTCCATGCAGGCTGTACCATGGCACGTGCAGAAACACCTGCAGTAAAAATGAGATTTAATACTTAACCTGCCCGAGTGATCAAAGGTGCTAGCTGAAACTTTCTGTGACAATATCCCATTCTAACAATGCGAAGGATTATAAATCTGACTCCAACCTGTCAGTTACAAACATTTCAAGCTACTCTAAAATTTGAATATCACCAACCATACCACCTCTCCCCCCCAGCATAATGCTTCCCTCATTCTAGAACACTCTTTCCATAAAAACACATTCCTTCTCGGGGCGCCTGGGTGGCTTAGTCGGTTAAGCGTCCGACTTTCACTTGGGTCATGATCTCGCGGTTCAGGTTCAAGCCGCGTCGGGCTCTGTGCTGACTGACAGCTCAGAGCCTGGAGCCTGTTTCAGCCTGTGACCTCCTCTCTCTCTGACCCTCCCTGCTCACGCTGTCTCTCTCTCTCTCTAAAAATAAATAAAACATTAAAAAAATTTTTTTTTAATAAAAAAATAAATAAAAAAAACCACATTCCTTCTCATGTGTGTGTCTTTCGTCTATGAGCAGTCATCACTGGACAGGGAAAGGTTGGGCAGGAGCTGGGGACCAGCTGTACTTTCCAGAGTACTGGAAAAGACACTGGCCAAGCAAGCAAATAGGATCCTAGAGTAGCTTGTGTGTTGAGGGAGCCAAGGAAGGGAGGAGATCACATTTATGGTCTGCTTTTGTACCGCCAAGAGGGCTGTGATTCATTCTTAGTCAGCAGAGGGAAGGTGCCGGCTGTATTGAGTCTGGATTATCCAGGGAATAGGCAGAGGAGATCACTGAGTCCCCTCAGTAAACACTGTAGGATCAAAGCAAGGACAAGATGGTTGCCTTGGATATCCAGAGAACCATCCTGGTCTGTTTGGTATGAGGTGGTGTCTTCAGGAAGAACCAGAACCAGACAGATGGATGACTAGGACTGAGTGTAGGAATCTGTTGGACAAATTCGGGCAACATTTTCTAAGACGTAGAGATGTTGGAGAGGAGACTTTCCAACAGGAAAGGCTTGTTCCTGAGCATTCTCCCAGTTTTGAGTCTGGAGGACCATTTTGGGTATGAGACAGGGGTGGTTGTGGTCATGGTGTTAGAGAGGGATTTGTAACAGAAGCGGGACACTGTACTTGATAACCTTTAGGATTCCTTTCATTCCTGAGAATGTAGGGATACTGATTTTCCACTCCAAACTCAGTCACCACTAACAGTTGGGCATGCTATGGAATTTTCATTGTGTTATATAGACTCCTCATCCATGGCTAATGTTTTGTCTCTCCGCCTCTTTGGATCCAAACTTCTAGAACCGGTGTTCCCAACTAAATTCTGTATGTGCTAGATTCCTAATCTCACCTCAACTAAGAGAAATCTGACTTTTGTGCATATCACTTCACTGAAATGTCCCTGGTTTTGCTCCTCAATACATTGTTTGTTGAAGAACTTGAGCATTCTTCAGATTTTACCATTGACTACTTTGCCCCTAGCCACCATTTCAGTGTGTTGCTTTCCTTCCTTGAAGTCTCTGTTTTGTTTGCCTTGGCTTCCCTCTGAGTGTTCTTTCTTACTCATTTGGGGTTTCTTTTTCTGCCACTGGCCCCATCATATTTATTTGCCATCTTCCTTATTTTCTCTCACTTTTTCACCATAGACATTTGGTCTGCATTTCTCATTGCTAGACAAATGACAATTTCAGTCCAAATGGATCAAAGGCCATGCACTCACTAAATGACCAATTTATACAGCTGGATTTTAATTTTCATGGGACTTGGAAGTCTGATGGGAAATCTTTAAAAAACATTTTTTTAAATGTTTGTTTTTGAGAGAGAGAGACAGAGCATGAGCATGAGCATGAGCAGGGGAGGGGCAGACAGAGAAGGAGACACAGAATGTGAAGCAGGCTCCAGGCTCTGAGCTATCAGCACAGAGCCCGATGCAGGGCTTGAACCCATGAATTGTGAGATCATGACCTGAGCTGAAGGTGCTTACTGAGCCATCCAGGTGCCCCTAGTGGGAAATCTTAATGATGTTTGTGTCTTTGAGATCCACTGACATTCAGACGTGTTTGTCAGACAGAGGATAGGGGCTTGACAGAAGCTAGGTTTCAAGAAGGGAAGCAGAAATTTTTTGGGATAAGTACCACGATTGAACACATTTTTAATATTTAGAAGAATATATTGGTCCCAGGTTCAGCACAGGAGTAATATTTCAGACTTTCTACTTCAGAAGTTTTTGTAAAGGGAAAATGGTTGTGGAATTCTAGGCTTAAAGCAGATTCCCATTTCCTTAGTTTCTCCATGTCTTCAAGAAAGAAACATGAATATGGAGTCAGAAGGGTTTGTTCCCTGTTCCCCATCACTGCCCAGAAGCTGTGTGATCTTGGGCAAGTTCTATATTTACATATCAACCCAGACAACATCTCTGAGGCCCAGGCTCCCATATGAATCATGTATTTGGTAGGTTCTCATCGGTTTCTCAGCTCTCTCAGATTCAAGTGTCCTAAAATGAATTCCAATTCTGTTTGCCTGACTTTTCCCTTAGTCTTCCTTTCTGAGTCACTGACACCTACCACTCACCCTGTTGCTCAATTCAGAAACCTGGGAATCATTCTGGTTCTGCCAATTCATCTCAAGTCACCATGTCCAAACCATTAACACATGCTTTGGGTTCCAGCTCAAATTGATCTTCATTTAATGATGAAATCAGCTTTTGCATAACCAAAGGGAAAAGGTCCCCTATTTCCTTAAAGTGAAAAATCTTAACTAATTAAGAAACCCTTCATGTTTTATTCCCTTGAATGTACATTTTTTTTACACTTTTAGGGATCTTCATTGCCATCCACCTTTGCTTTTCTCAACAAGTAATGTAATTTCCTTTGTTCAAATGTGTATTTGCCTGTATTTTGATTATTAGTGCCCTTATCAAATGGTGTCTTTGATGTTTGCTATTTCATAAGGTCCACCATCAGTTTCTCTCATTGTTCCTTCTCCGGTTTCACTTTCTCCACTGCTTATCAACACAAGTCTTACAGGGATTTTTTAAGGTATATTAAGTTATAAAAGAAAGCCTTGATTTTGATGTGTTTAGCAAAGAGGGTAGAGAGTGATTCCCAGCCTCTGCCTGATAGGTATTCTTCTTCCTTCCTGAAAAACAAATCTAATAAATGGCAGACATTTATTTTAAACTTTTGAGTCTTGTCATTCTTCTGCAACAAGTTGGTGTCATTTGTAAGATCTGAGGAAGGGCGGAGGTGGAGTGGAGGATGAGGGCTGAATTTACACACAATCTTAACTCTCAGATCCTCCTCCGTATCTCCCCTCTGCGGCCCAGATGTCTGAGTTCAGAAATGCTTTGTATTTCAGGTAGGGACTATAACCTGAGTTCAACCACATATGTTTGCCGGTCTGTTAACCCTTACAACACCGATACCCGAGAAAACTCAGGTCTACTGTTTTTTAGGTGAGACTGTGTTCTGTGGGGTTCTCAGTCAAATGGTTAAAAAGAAAGTCTCGTCTCTGTTTAGCTCGTCTCATTTTAAATGACTATAACATAACGGAGTATAATGTAGAATTGGTGACCAGAGATGATCTTCAAACTAGTATTGTTTTTCTGCTTCATTCTTACAGTAGGATGTTCCAAAATATAGAAGAGAAAAATCTGGAAATCTCCCATTTGGGCCAGAAAGTAGTCATGATATTTATGGTGAGAAGAAGTTTACAAAAGGAAATAAAAATTCTAAATTCTCTCCTTCACAGATATATCTACAAGAGGTTGAAAAATGTCATTAATGAACTTCAAAAGGAATAAAAACCTTTTTTAGAAGATACACATAGAGCAAATGCTCTGACAAAATAATAATAAATAATAATAATAATAATAATAATAATAAGTTGTATTCAAAACCAACCTATTGCCAGTCTCTATATGTCTCCGATTTTTTACAGAAGGACTTCAGATACTCTATGAAATTCCTCAATATAAAATTGAGCCTTCTATTAAAAAAATTTAATAAAAAAAAAAAAAAGGGGGGGCGCCTGGGTGGCTTAGTCGGTTAAGCGTCCGACTTTCGCTTAGGTCATGATCTCGCGGTTCGTGGGTTCGAGCCCCGCGTCGGGCTCTGTGCTGACTGCCAGCTCAGGGCCTGGAGCCTGTTTCAGATTCTGTGACTCCCTCTCTCTCTGACCCTCCCCTGCTCACGCTGTCTCTCTCTCTTTCTCTCCTAGAAATAAATAAAACATTAAAAAATTTAAAAAAAAAATTGAGCCTTCTAAACATTCTTACCATATAATTTTTTTTTAATATTTAAAAGGATACCACCTAGGAATAATGGTAAATAGAACCTATTCCATTTAGACTAAATACTCCAAAGACCTTTGAGCAGATTCACTCTATGTTATGGAAATTAACTCTCCTGCTGTCCAAAATGTAATAGATCGGGGTGCCTCGGTGGCTCAGTAGGTTAAGCCTCCGACTTTGGCTCAGGTCATGATCTCACGGTTCATGGGTTCGAGCCCCACATTGGGCTCTGTGCTGACAGCTAACTCAGAGCCTGGAGCCTGCTTCGGATTCTGTGTGTCTCTCTCTGCCCCTCCCCTGCTCACGCTGTCTCTCTCTGTCTCTCTCTCTGTCTCTTTCTCTGTCTCTCTCTCTGCCTCTCTCTCTCAAATAAATAAAATAACATTAAAATAAAATTTTTTTAGGGCCGCCTGGGTGGCTTAGTCGGTTAAGCGTCCGACTTCGCTTAGGTCATGATCTCGCGGTTTGTGGGTTCGAGCCCCGCGTCGGGCTCTGTGCTGACTGCCAGCCCAGAGCCTGGAGCCTGTTTCAATCTGTGACTCCCTCTCTCTCTGACCCTCCCATGCTCACGCTGTCTCGCTCTCTCTCCTAGAAATAAATAAAAAAAACATTAAAAAAAATTTTTTTAAATGTAATAGATCAAAAAAGAGAACTTCTTCTCACAGTATGTTTAGGATTACCAAGGGCAAAAGGGTAGAGGAATTATTATATTTCAAACAACAAAAATGGGTCTAGAAGGAGGCACTGAATACATGCTAACATTAAACACATGTAACAAACAACTCTGTTCTAACACTTAAGGTAAACTCTATTTTTTAGATCAAAGGCTTTATTTTTTTCAGAGTCCAGAGTGCTAACCATTACACAATGGAACCAAGGCTTTATTTCTTTCAAAGACAAAACAAAACAAAACACCACCCCTAAGCATTTTGGAGTTTTACATATGCATTGTAAATTTTTTTTGAAATAGAAGTATGTTCAGAAAGGCACCATTCTATCAAAAGACTGTTCAGAAAAATGATCCAAGATTTGGAAATAAGTAAAAGAGATTACTGGGTGTCCTTTCAGTGGAGTGCTGGACAGGGTCTCAAAGATCCCCCTGGGATTATAAGCCTATTAGGGGTATCCACAACTAAATTGATTTTCCACTGACTAAGCTACTTAGAAATTTTGTATGGCCAGTGGTTAATTAATAGAAAACTGATATCACTGCCAAAATTCTTATGAGAGTCATACAAACTCTTCCCATCCATAGCAATGCAAAGGGACAGATGCAGTTAGATGCCCTTGACTTGTTTTTGGTGAGAAAAAGCCCTGAATGTTAGAGTTTTTTACTCTTCAGGATATTAAACAGGTTTACAAATTTATGTAAGTTTGCAAATTTATTTCATAGTTCACGTGATGGATTATATCCAGTCTTAACATCTTAATGGTTTCTTTATTCTTTATGGGTTAAATGAAATCATGTAAATGTTTTCATTTTATGTCTACATGTAACATGTTTTTAACTTTAAGAACCTTCTACTATTCTCTGTTTCATCACAACAAAGATGCACATGATGGATGTATGAAACGTGTGGAATTTGTATTTGTGGTTTTGTAAATTTTTGCAAGAAAAGCAGAGTAATACTGATGGTGTATGAAACAAAATTATAAAAATTAAATGGTTTTTAGACTAATGATACATTTTTTTCCTAGTAAAGTTATAAAATCATATGGACAATTTTAGTTTTGGCCTGAAACAACCAAGCTGTAGATCAGTAACTGACAAAGTAGTTGGGCATCCGATCAGGGTCCCCTCAATGGAGAAGACCACTCTGTGTTAGTTTGTCCGTCTTTTATTTCACAGTAGCGTTTTCTGTGTTTTTCTAAAATAAATTCTTTCTTAACACAAGGCCAGAAAGATATTAATCTATATTTCTTGAATATTTTAGTTTGCCTTGTTTATCCTTGAAGCTCCAGCTATTCCCACAAGGTCTGGAATATCGCTGGTATTCGGTACATAATTGTGGGTAAGTGAAAGAAATTAACAATTTTCAGCCTTGCTTTCATTGCCTATAAAATCTTTAAAAATTTACTTTTGATATTCAATTTTTTAAGGTTTTTTAAAATTTATTTCTGAGAGAGAGAGACAGCATGAGCAGGGGAGGGTCAGAGAGAGAGAGAGGGAGATACAGAATCTGAAACAGGCTCTAGGCTCTGAGCTAGCTGTCAGCACAGAGCCCGATGCAGGGCTCGAACCCATGAACCGTCAGATCATGACCTGGGCTGAAGTCGGACGCTTAACCAACTGAGCCACCCAGGCGCCTCTGATATTCAATTTTTAATATGGGGTATATTTTGGGGCACCTGGGTGGCTTAGTTGGTTAAGCGTCCTACTTTCGCTTAGGTCATTATCTCGCGGTTTGTAGGTTCGAGCCCCGCGTAGGGCTCTGTGCTGACTGCCAGCTCAGAGCTTGGAGCCTGTTTCAGAGTCTGTGACTCCCTCTCTCTCTGACCCTCCCCTGCTCACGCTGTCTCTCTCTCTCCTATATAAAAAAAAAACATTAAAAAAAATAGTTTATGAGAGCCATGAGTATAATTACACTTTTCTGAGAGTCAACCAAATTTATAGCTGCACTAATTATCCAGTCTTGTTTTCCCACTGATCTTCCACATAAGTCCATCATATATCAAAATTCCCTGCATGCATGGTCTATTTCTGGGCTCCCTATTGTATTCCATTGGTCATTACATTTATGCCTGCATCAATATTTCTCTATCTTAACAGCTATAGTCTCTATAGTCATATAAATAGTTCTAATATATGGTAAGTTAAGTCACCATCCTATTTATTTTCCTTCAGAAGTTTCTTGGCAATCGTAACCTTTTATCCTCTACGTAATTTTCCATTAATTTTTAAAATAAAACTATGTTGGAATTTTGGTTGATATTGCACTGAATCTGTTGAGATTTTGGTTGGCATTGCATCAAATTAGCAAACCAATTTGGGAAGAAGTTATATCTTACAAAATTATGTCTTAATATTCATGATCATGGATCATTTTTCCACTTATTTACGATCTTTTTTTTAATGCTTACTTATTTTTGAGAGAGAGAAAGTGTGGATGAGGGAGGGGCAGAGAGAGAGAGAGAGAGACAGAAGATCTGAAGTAGTCTCTGCACTGACAGCAGAGAGCCCGACGCAGAGCTTGAACTCACAAACTATGAGATCATGACCTGAGCGGAAGTTCAGATGCTCAACTGGCTGAGCCACCCAGGCGGCCCTATTTAGGATATTTTAATGACTTCTAGTGGAATCATATCTGAAGACATGGCTTGTAGGTTTGCCGAGAGGTAAGTTAAGAGAAGAACATGTAGGGCTTTAATGGCCACACCCTGGAAGTAACTTATGTAATTTCTCTCTTCATATCACTGCTTAGAAGTGCATTGCCAAGAAAACCGTAAGACTTTACTGGAGGTTCTTTGACTTTCTGAGAATTAGAACAACTTATGGTCTCTATCTTTGAGCAGAAGGCAGGCTTTAAAGACTGCATCACCTCAAAGGGAGGTATGCTCCCTGACTTCAGATGTGGCCAGGAAGGAAAATGGACAAGGCGAAATCTTGTAAAGTGAAACCAGAATCCAGAGAGAACAACAACAACAATTTTTTTCCCAGAAAGCTCATGCCTCATAAATAAAATGTCCCTATTTTTACATTGGTGGCATATGCCATGCCTGAGCTATTTGGATTCAGAGTTTGGATTCTCTGCTTCATCATTTTATATCCAGTGTGTGTATCAGGGGGAGGAGCAGAGAACTTGTTTTTGGCTTACAGGTCATGATTAAGAGCAAGTGATTGTGAAAATGGATTACCTGAAGATCCTGGAGTTTTGAGCTGGAGACAGTAACTGGAGAAGACTCTGGCTTGGTGTCCTCTAAGTGGAGGAGAATGTTCTGTACATGGAAGGCAGACACAAATACAAATTCGGTAGACTGGTGAAGAGTGGCTAAGTAATCTTGAATTCTATTTCCTCTTCCTGTGTTCATAGGAAGACTACACATTCCAGCCTCCTTTACAGTTAGTTAGCTGGGAGCCATGTAGCAACCAGCTTTGCCAATGGAATATGGACACAAATAAAATATGCCACTTTAAGGCCTTGCTCCTAAAAGCTCTGGTGAGTCATCAGCTTTCCCCCCGTCCTCCATATTATGCTACTGGAAGCCAAGTACTTAAAGATGGCACGGCCACAAATGCAACGAATCAAGATGCCTGAGTCACCCCTCGGAATCACCATCCGGAGTCACCCAGGAGGGTCAGCTGACCAGGCATGGAGTATGACGTGAGCAGAAAATTGACTCTTTTTTTCTTGAATCAATGAGTTTTTCAGGGTTGTTTGTTGTACCAACTAGTCTTTTTTTTTTTTTTAATGTTTTATTTATTTCTAGGAGAGAGAGAGACAGCGTGACCAGGGGAGGGTCAGAGAGAGAGGGACTCACAGACTGAAACAGGCTCCAGGTTCTGAGCTGGCAGTCAGCACAGAGCCCGACATGGGGCTCGAACCCATGAACCACGAGATCATGACCTAAGTGAAAGTCAGACGCTTAACAGACTAAACCACCCAGGCGACCCCCAACTAGTCTTAATAATCATCACAATCCTTGGGGCGCCTGGGTGGCTTAGTCTGTTAAGCGTCCGACTTTCGCTTAGGTCATGATCTCGCCGTTCGTGGGTTCGAGCCCCGTGTCAGGCTCTGTGCTGACTGCCAGCTCAGAGCCTGAAGCCTGTTTCAGAGTCTGTGACTCCCTCTCTCTGACCCTCCCCTGCTCACAGTGTCTCTCTCTCTCCTACAAATAAATAAAACATTTAAAAAAAATTTAAAAAAATCATCACAATCCATGTACATTAAATGGCCCATGAAGGGGATTCTAGGTATCCTAGTCAAGGATAGAGAAATTTTCCCCCATTATCTGGTTCACTCCAGGCTTGTGACATTCCATTTCTATTCGTAAGTGTGTTCTGCTGAATGCATTAGATCACCTTTATTTACAGTCTCATGAAGGAGTTACCTGTTTGGCTGGGAGGATGCACAGGGGCTGGCTGGCTGATTTTCCTGGGAGACAATGGAGTTGTTTGGGGCAGCCTATAGCTTTTCTGGCTAGAAAAATCTTCCTTTTGTCACATAAACATGTGACAAACTTAGCCATATTTTCAGTATTTTCTATAGTCTTCTTCATAAGTGTTCCAACTAGTGTTTGGTTTCTCCTGCCTGCAGAGTAGAAGGAAAGCCACAATGACTCAAAATGATCAATGAACCAATCATAATAATAAATGTAATGATGTAATAAGACATGTGAAGGATCTGTAAACTTAATAACTGTGGTCAATAAATATGATTATGTGAGTAATACATCTGGCCCAGGCCTGATATATACTTATTTCTTTGTACCTCAGACACATTTTCTTGCACATTTCAACACTTATGAACTTTGGGTGCATTGTTACCATCAACGTTAAGGCACCTTGTTAATGACCACACATTGGAATAAGTTGTAAGCTACGTGCTTAACTACATTGAGAAAAACAACCAAACACTATGGTGTTTTAATATGCCTTGAAATTGTATCGTCATTTTAAAAACTGTTAAAGAGGTCAAGGTCATTCACAGAGATTCTAAATGGTAGTTTGGGAATATGATCCTATGCATAATTGCCAGGGGCTAAAGCTTTCATTAATATTTTATTGATATCTTATACACTTTGTAAATGCTAAAAGGATATCCAAGAATGAGATTGTTCCAAAAGATAAAACTGTTGCAGGCACACAGAAAATAGGATGTGTCATAGTTAAGCCAATGGATAACTGAGTAAAATTAAGGTGTAAGTCACACTCCTTAGTATATTGATTCTGTTGAATTATTTTTGGCATTTAGCTGAACCAATTTATGGTATTTATTTATTTATTTATTTTATTTTTTGAGAAAGCGCGAGCAGGGGAGGGGCAGAGAGAGGGGGAGAGACAGAATCCAAAGACAGACTCCAGGCTCTGAGCTAGCTGTCAGTACAGAGCCCAATGCAGGGTTTGAACCCACAAACCACGAGATCATGACCTGAGCCTAAGTCGGAAACTCGACTGACTGAGCCACCCAGGCGCCCCATTAGCTGAACCAATTTAGAAGGATCCACTTTTCTATGTCTCTCCAGATTTCCTCGACCCCATGTGCTTCACAGATCTTTGGCCAGGTGCTCACAGGAGAGTCCTGACCATCACTGACATTGCCACAACTCCTATATCTGCCAGATGGAACAAGGACTGTGCTTCTGCCAAGATGCCTGGGAACATGACCAAAGCAAAGCCAGGAAGCATCTGGATGCATTCACCATTCCTGGAGAAGCACCACATCTTGGGGAATAGGGTTTGGTTTCTGCAATGCTGCTCAGAGGGGCTGTTTGATGCAGCTTAGAAGAGGAGGGGAAATAAAGCTCATGAGGCAAATTTTGATCAATAAGGGCCTTAATACAGGAAGAGGCCAGCAGGTGTGTTCCTTTCTCTTATTCCCCTGATACACTGCTCTGATTGGCCAAGCAACTGATGATGTTTTCTCTTGAAGCTGAAGCCATGGAGAGCTTGGTAAGGCATCTCTGAGGTCCATCTCTGTCCTGGGATTGTCATTCCAATGGAAGTGTTAGTATACAAGCTTTGCCTTAAATTCTGCTTTTGAAGGCAGTGGGTTTTTTTGTTTGTTTGTTTTTGTTTTGTTTTGTTAAACCCCAGATTGCTGAGCCTACCTCCAGAGTTTCTGATTCGGTAGGTCTGGGGTAGAGCCCAAGAATTGTATTTCTAGTAAATTTTTAGGTAATAATTATTGATAACAGTCCCTTATGATCCTTTTTATTTTGTGGCATCTGTTGCAATGTCTTCTTTTATTTCTGGTTTTATTTGAGTTTTCTCTTTTTTACTTAGTCTGGCTAAGGGTTTGTTGATTTGTTTATTTTTTCAAAAACAACAAATCTTAGTTTTGCTGATGATTTGTGATTGTATTTTTTCCATTCTTATTTGAATTATTCCTACTATAATCTTTATTATTTCTTCCCTTCTGCTAACTTTGGGCTTAGTTTTTTTTTTCTTTCTCTAGTTACTGGAGTTGTATTGTTAAATCATTTATTGAGATTTTTCTTCTTTTTTAATGTAGTCATTTATCACTATAAACTTCTCATTTAGTACTGTTTAGCTGAATCCTATAATTTTGATATGTTGTATTTTATTTTTGTTTATATCAAGATACATTTTACTTTGTTTATTTTATTTTATTATTTTAGAAAAAGACCGAACACAAGGAGACAGAGAGAGAGAGAATCTTAAGCAGACTCCATGCTCAGTGCCAAGCATGACACTGGGCTCGATCCATGACCCTGGGATCATGACCTGAGCCAAAATCAAGAGTCAGACAACCAACAGAGCCACTCAGGAGTCTTCATTTATATAAAAATGTTTTCAAAATTCCCTTTTGATTTTCTCTTTGATCCAACATTTGTTCAACAGTGTATTGCATAGTTTCAACTTATTAGGGAATTTTTCTTTTTTCTTGATGTTATTATTGATTTTTTATTTCATCTATTATGTTTGGGAAAGGTGCTTGGAATTATTCTGATTTCCCTAAATTAAGACTCGTGTGACATATGTGATCTGCCTGGTGACTGTTTGGTGTGCACTTAGGGATGTCTATTCCTCCACTGTTGGGTAGAAAGACCTATGTATGTCTGTTAGGTCTGCTTGGTCTGTAGGGTTCATCTCAGCTATATCTCTATTGATCTTCTGTCTAGATCTTCTATCCCTTATTGTAAGTGGGGTTTTGGAGCCCCAACTATTATTTTATTGCCATCAATTTCTACCTTCAGATCTGTTGGTAACTGCTCTTTATCTTGGTGCTCTAATATTGGGTGCAAATACATTTACAACTGTTATATCCTATTGATGAATCAACTACTTTATCACTACATAATAGTTTCTTTGTCTCTTGTGACAGTTTTTGACTTAACACCTTTTTTGTTAGATATAACCACTCTTCTTTCTTGCTTAACAATTGCACAGAATATATTTTTCCATGCGGCTTTGCTTCTTTTTCTCTCCTTCTGCCTTTCTCTCTTTGCAAGTTGTACACTTTAAATTTAATTTCAAAAATTCCCTTTGGATGACAACAGGAAGTCTGGAGAAAGCAAAGTAGTAATAATGAAGAGAAAGGAAGACGAGTACTCACAAACACGATGCCAAGTGATGGCTGCCCACTGTGCTCCCTGGCTAGGAGAAAAGTGGGATGAGTAAAGAAATGGGCAGAAGATATGAACAGACACTTCTCCAAAGAGGACATCCAGATGGCTAACAGACACATGAAACAATGCTCAGCATCTCTCCTCATCAGGGAAATACAAATCAAAACCATACCTAGATACCACCTCAGGCCAGCAAGAGTGGCTAAAATGAGCAAATCAGAGAACTCGAGATGCTGGTGAGGATGTGGAGAAACGGGCACCCTCTTACACTGTTGGTGGGAATGTAAACTGGTGCAGCCCCTCTGGAAAACAGTGTGAAGATTCCTCAAAAAATTAACAATAGAAGTCCCCTATGATCCAGCAATAGCACTGCTAGGAATTTACCCAAGGAATATAGAAATGCTGATGCATAGGAGCACATGTACCCCAATGTTCATAGCAGCACACTCAACAATAGCTAAAACATGGAAAGAGCCTAAGTGTCCATCAACTGACGAATGGATCAATAAGATGTGGTTTATCTATACGATGGAATACTACATGGCAATGAGAAACAATGAAATCTGGCCATGTGTAGCAACATGGATGGACCTTGGAATGTTATGCTGAGTGAAATAAGTCAGGCAGAGAAGGACAAATATCATATGTTTGCACGTTTAGGAGGATTAGGAGGAACTTAACAGAGGACCATGGGGGAGAAGAAGGGAGGAAATGGTGGAGGAAAGGGAGAGAGGCAAACCATGAGAGACTTTTGAATGCTGAGAAAAAACTGAGGACTGATGGGTGTGGGAGGAAGAGGGGAGATGGGCACGGAGGAGGGCATTTGTGGGGATGAGCACTGGGTGTTATATGGAAACCAACTTGACAATAAACTATTTGTAAAAAAAAGAAAGAAAGAAAGAAAGAAAGAAAGAAAGAAAGAAAGAAAGAAAAAAGAAAAGAAAAGAAAAGTAGGATGTATGGGAAAAGCAGGAAAAGGTTTTCTTGACACAAACAAGGGTCCGGGGGCATGCCGCTCTAATCCAATTGCTTAGCAATACAAGATGCAAAAAATGGAGACTGTGACATCTCAGGACCATGGAGCAGATGCACCAACATGAAAGGGAATCCTTTGGGTACCTCGCAAGGTGTCTGCAGGGTCTGAAGCATCGTAGGGTCTGTATCCATGTCCATGAGCGTGGTAGGTTAACAGCACCAGTTGGGAGGCTTACAGCAGGAGAGAGACTGAGACTCTTAGACTCTAGCACTCACTTACATGGGTGTCCATGAAGAAAGTTACTTCCTTGATGGCTGCTCTTGCAGCATAAGCCCCTCCCTCACCCTTTTGCCCTTACTTTCACCTAGGTGGGTCTTTAAATTCAATGTGAGTCTCTTGAATCTTGTTTTTATTTATTTATTTTTGTCTATTTAGCCACTCTTTGCCTTTAGGTTGAGAAGTTAATCCATTTACATTTAAAGGAATTCTTCACTATGCCATTGTGTTGTTTTCTGTTTTGCAGTTTGTCCCTCTCTTCCTCTCATGCTGTCTTCCTTTGTTATTTGCTGATTTTTTTTTATTTATTTCTAGAGAGAGATTGAGAGACAGCGTGAGCAGGGGAGGGTCAGAGAGAGAGGGAGTCACAGACTGAAACAGGCTCCAGGCTCTGAGCTGGCAGTCAGCACAGAGCCCGACGCGGGGCTCGAACCCACGAACCGCGAGATCATGACCCAAGCGAAAGTCAGACTCTTAACCGACTAAGCCACCCAGGCGCCCCTATTTGCTGATTTTTTTGATAGTGATTTGCTTTTATTTTTTTCTTTTTATCTTTTCTATATCTATTATAAGGGTTTTATCTGAGATTAGCTTAAGACTTGCATAAAATATCTTGTAGTCATGATCATTTAAGTTAATAACAACTTAACTTTAGGCTCATAAAAACTCTGTTGTTGTATCTCCCTCCACACACACTTTGTGTTCTTGTAGAGTTTGCTTCTTTTTATATTGCATATCTATCAACAAATTTTTATCTTTTAACTTTTAAATTAGTTTATATTAATTTATGGACCTCTAAAATTTTACATTATTTTTATTTGTCAATATATTTACCTTTACCAGTAAATTTTATGCTTTTCATATTTATTCTGTTTAGTGTGTTTTTATTTCAAATTGAAGAACTCCCTTATGCATTTCTTATAAGGCAGGTCTAGTGGTGAGAAACTTCCTCAGTTTTTCTTTGCCTCTTTTAGAGGATAATTTTGCTGGGTATAGTATTCCTGTATCAGTGTGGGATCTGGGCAGTTCTACTGGCTAGGGTTAGCACCGGTGAAAACTAAAGAGCAAATCTTCAGTGGCTTCAGGTGTTTCCAGTGGTAGTGAGGGCTGCTTAATTCCTTGGTGGCAAAGAGTTCTGAGAGCCTTCTTCTCTCCTTTTCCCCTGTATATGGAGGTCACTGCTGAGGAGATCCCTTTTGACACTGAGATTTGTTAGGCTGGGGGATGGGGTGATGCAGGTAAAATGCTTCCTACACTTCTATGCAGGTATCCTTGGCTTTTATACTAGCTCCACTAGTAGCTTCTTCATTGTACTCTGGAACTCCCCCTGAACTATTTGCATCAATGGAAACTTATTATATGTTGTTGTTGGGGGATGAGTGCTAGGATCTCCTAGTTTGCCATCTTACTGACATTGCTCCCTAAATTTTTTTTTACCTTCCATCTTTTCCTACCTTTCTTACCACCCCCAGTTTCTACCTCCTCATCTTTTTTCCCCTTCTTTTATTTTGATGGTTAGTACAGTGCTGGATACACATTAAGAATTACTGATAAATGTGAAATATTCCTGGTAAGAGTATAAAGAAATATATTTTTGTAAGTTTCTTTTTTTCCTTATAATTGCTAGATTTTTTTCATTGTTTAGTGGACTGATTGATTGACTCATTCCAGTTTGTTGTATGTGAAATAGAAACTGGCTCTAATCTTACTTTGTGTCTTACTGGGAAGGAAGGCCCACCTTTGTGTGGGAGCCAGCAAGCTCCTACACTCACACAGCGTGCCCAGATGAGATATATAACACATGTTATTTTTCTGCCTGGCTGACCTGAGGCATGTCCCACCCTTCTTAGTTCACTGCCCACAACCCTGGCCTACTTCTGAAACTAATAAAGCAGGCCATTGCCCTGTTGAAAAGATATCTATTCGGTTCCCTGTGTGTGCTCTTCATTTTCTCTGAACCTGTCAGTTATGAAGACCTATTTAATGATCATTGCCATCTTTCTGATCCTGGTTCTTAAGACTTCAGGTAACTCAAGCTATTTTTAAAGGTTCTGGGGTTCTGTATGTGGCTTTGCAATTTTGGTGACTTGGCATAAGTCAGCTTAGAGATGTTAACCTCAAGTGTTTATCATGCCAGGATCCTACTGGCTTTGCATTGCAACAATTCATTTAAGGGTTTAGTGCTCCTGGGTAGGGCAGTGGTGGAGAGTATTGTACATACAGTAACGTTAGGGTAGCAATGTCACTGGGATGACAGCTTGGGGCATGGTTTATGTGTGGCGAATTGAGTCCAGGTTGAGGGTCTGTAGGATCAATCAAGGGGTTACTTTGGAGACAGGGAAGTGAATTGTACAGAGAAGATGGGACTACTGTTTGGTGTAACTGTAGAAAAATAAATAGTAATTATCTGGAAGTGAGTGTTCTCATTTATGAAATTAGGATGGGCTGGGCTGGGAATATTTGTAGTTAAATTGATCTTGCAGTTAAGTTGAATCAACCTGAGAATTGAAATAGATGGTTTCAGCCCAACCATGTGGGCTGGTTGTTGGGTCGAAGCTAGGTATTGGTGTTGAGTGACTTGATTAGTGTTGTGTTTGTCTTGGGATTAGGGATTGGGTTGGCATAGGATGGAGGTCGGCTTGGGATATGGAATTAGATGCTGTCAGGTGTTTGTTTCAAGGAGACTGGATGTGAGGTTGAAATGGATAGAGTTTGCATAGGGCTGGAGTAGAGGCTGCTTGGAATTGGATCAGACATCTAATTTGATCACAGCAGAGCTGTTAATAAAATGGCAATTAGTTGGCTCTGGATTAAATATCCAATGTCCTTTTCCCATTTTTCAAAGACTTCCTTGAATGTGACTCTCACTGACCATAATAGCCCTAAATGTAAGAGAAGGCAGCGAAGGTAAATGAAATCAGGAGGTTTAAATGTTTCCAGATCTTCCAATATTGGCATTTACAGTAAACACATACACCAGAATACAACAAAAGGCAACAAAAACATAGGAGAATCTTTAAGTATCCCTATAGACAAAAACAGTTGTTGGTTCTTTCTTGGGTTTGAGCACATGACCATCATTAGCCTTTTCCCTTCTTCTTCCCCCTTCTACCTTTCCTGTTCTATCACTCTTTCCTCTTTACCACCCCATTCTTCTTACTTTCCTCTTCCTATCCCCTACTTCCTTGACCTATTTTACCTTTTTCTTTGGGGTATACTTGTTCTCAAGCGCAATAAAACAGTGTAGTAGTTATGGTCATTGCAAGTGAGTTTACAGATTAAAGAAAGTTAAAGTTTTATGCTTCAAGAATTATAAATAGTTCTGCTTCTTTAATGACCTTAATGATCATTGAACACATCCATCTTAAAGAATGTATTGGCAGGAATGGTCTTTTTTTAAGTATATAATTAAGATACAGTGTTATATTAGTTTCAGGTGTACAATATGATTCAACAATTCTATAAGTGTACTCTTAATTCTCTTTATCTATGTTCCTTACCCCCTTCACGCACCTTCCCTCTGGAATCCACCAGTTTGTTTTCTGTATTTAAGAGTCTATTTTTTTGTTTGTTTGAGAGTCTCCTTTTTCCCCTTGTTTGTTCATTTGATTATTTCTTTTTTTTTTTTAATGTTTTATTTATTTCTAGGAGAGACAGCGTGAGCAGGGGAGGGTCAGAGAGAGAGGGAGTCACAGACTGAAACAGGCTCCAGGCTCTGAGCTGGCAGTCAACACAGAGCCTGACGCGGGGCTCGAACCCACGAACCGTGAAGTCATGACCTAAGCGAAAGTCGGACGCTTAACTGACTAAGCCACCCAGGCGCCCCTGATTATTTCTTAAATCCACATATGAGTGAAATCGGATGGTATTCGTCTTTCTCTGACTGACTTATTGTACTTAGCATTCTACCCTCTAGGTCCACCATTTGTTGCAAATGGCAAGACCTCATCCATTCATCTATTGATGGACACTTCCATTGCTTCCATATCTTGGCTATTATAAATAATGCTGCAATGAACATAGGGGTGCATGTATCTTTTTGAATTAGTGTTTTCATTTTCTTTGGGTAAATATCCAGTAGTTGAATTACTGGATCATCTTGTATTTCTATTTTTAACTTTTTAAGGAGGCTCCATACTGTCTTTCACAGTGGCTGCACCAATTTGCATCCCACCAATAGTGCACGAGGGTTGCCAAGAACTATTTTCGGACAATCTCTTCCCATAAGAAAATCAAAGGGCATATGTGCATATGTATGCTCTGGATGGAGCTCTTCTTAGAAAGGGCACATTGCAGGTTTTTTGGTTGTTGATGTTAGTTGTTACTTGATTTATGTTTTGTTAAATTGATCTTAAAACACAGATTGTATATAGAGAGTAAATGGTCTGAGCAATATCAAATGTGAGTGTTAGAAGGTCAGGACTAGGAAAAGTTGAGGAATTCACATCAAGTAAAGGTTTATTATAATGGGGGGGGCACTCTTGCAAGACCTCCTTCCTCTGGTCCCCGCCCTTGCTGAATGAATCTCTGGAGGAGGTGATTTGGAGTGAGGATTTAAAAAATTTCCCACAACTATTACAGTGTATTCATGCCCTTATAATTTCCTGTTCTTAACACACTTGATATCTAACCCAATTTCTGAGACAGAGACTAGTTTTAGAGAATTTATGCATTAAATCATTGTTAGAAGCCACGCTGGGATCTGAAAGCAGATTTCAACCTCCTGATCAGAAGAGGGAAGGCATTCAAAGGTGGTATTAAGGGGCGCCTGCGTGGCTCAGTGGGTTAAATGCCCAACTCTTGATTTCAGCTCAAGCAATGATCTCACAGTTCATAAGACTAAGTCACCAGTTGGGCTCTGCACTGGCAGCATGGAGCCTGCTTGGGATTTTCTCTCTCTTCTCTGACTCTGACCCCGCACACACACTCAAGTGCACTATCTCTCTCTCTCTCTTTCTCAAAATAAATAAAATTTCTTAAAAGTACTCAAAGGTGACATTAATTTTATTTGTGTATCAAAAATGCACAATCATTCAGGGCAATATGAAGTGAGAGAAGCTGGTTTGGAGCAAAAAGGAGCAAAGGCCATTTAACAAAACTTTAGGAGATTTCTTGAGGTGCCACTGTAGGCAGAATTCTCCTGGGCTGCCTTGGGTCACTCTACATTGGAGAATGAGGAAAATGTGTCCTTCCTGATACTCATTTATGGCACAGATGTTCTCACCCACCCCCTTCTGGTGACTGCAGATGAGGGAGGATAGGATGTTGCAACTTCCCTATAACGTGTTTGGAAGGGAAACACTCCAGGTGAGTTGTTAGCCAGAAACATGTGAGCATCATTCTCAGGAAGCCCCTTGCAGATCCCCTCCTGTAAGTGGGATAGTGGCAGGAGAGAGAGCTTGTCATGATGAGTGCAAATTACGGTGGAGAACACACGGGAGGTACCATGATGCTGGAGTAGGGATGAAGGGTGCAATTTTTCACTTCCTTCCTCTGTTTGATCAACAGGCTGGCTAATGTAGCAACTAAGTGCCTTCTCTAGATTTCTGGGCTAGTTTGTATATACACCAGCATCCAAATGCTATTCACTTCTTACCTTTATTTCCTTTTCTGTATCACAATCTCATCCATTCTTTTTTTTTTTTTAATGTTTATTCATTTATTTTGAGAGCAAGAGAGACAATGTGTGTGCAAGAGGAAGCAGGGGAGGGGCAGAGAGAGAGAGAGAGAGAGAGAGAGAGAGAGAGAATCCCAAGCAGGCTCCACGCTGTCAGCACAAAGCCCAACACAGGGCTCGATCCCAGAAACCGTGAGATCATGACCTGAGTAGAAATCAAGAGTTAGTCACTTAACTGACTGACACAGCCAGGCGTCCCTCATCCATTTTTTAAAAGGAATTTCCCATTCATTCTTTTCTTCCCCCAGCTTTATTGAGCTATGACATATGTAAGGTTAGGTGTACAATGTGATGATTTGATTCATGTGTATATTGCAAAATGGTCACCACAAAAAGGTTTAGTTAATACCTCTATTGCCTCACATAATTACTTCTTATGGGATGATAACATTTAGGATCTATTCTACTAACAACTTGTAATTATATAACATATTGTTGTTAATTATAGTCATGATGCTAGACATTAGGTCCCCAGAACTTCATCTTACAACCAGAAGTTTGTGCACTTTGACCAACATGTGCCCATTTCTTCCACCTCCAACCTCTGACAACCACCAGTCTACTCTTTGTTTCTTTGAGTTCAGCTGTTTTAGGTTCCACTTATAAGTGAGAACATATAGTATTTGTCTTTCTCTGTTAGAATTATTTCCCTTAGCATAATGCTCTCTATGTCCATCCATATTGTCACAAAAGGTAGTATTTCCTTCTTTTTCGGAAATAATGGCTGAATAATATTCCATTGTGTGTGTTTGTGTGTCTGTGTATGTGTGTATACATCTATTTGTCTCAATATCTTTATCCATTACTTCACTGATGGACACGTAGGTTGTTTCCATGTCTTGGCTATTGTGAATAAGCTGCAATAAATATGTGGGTGCAGATATGTTTTTAAAACAGTGATTTCATTTCCTTTGGGTATATACTTGGAAGTGGGATTGCTGGATAATATGGTAATTCCATTTTAAATTTTTGTGAGGAAATGAGTCCATCTTCGATAGTGGCAATACAAGTTTACATTCCCACCAACAGTGCACAAGTCATCCCTTTCCTCCATAGCAGTGCCAACAATTTCCATCTCTTGTATTTTGATAATAATCATTGTATCAGGGGTGAGGTGATTTTGATTTGAATTTTCCTGGATGATTAATGATGTTGAGCATCTTTTCAAGTACCTGTTGGTCATTTGTATATATTATTTGGAAAAATATCTATTCAGGTCCCCTGCCATTTTCTAATTGGGTTGTTTGTTGTTTTGCTAGTCACTTGTCTGAGTTCTTTTATTTATTTATTTTTATTTTTTATGATGATTTTTTAAAATTTATTTTTTATTTTCCATCCAAGTTAGTTAGCACAGAGTACAATAATGACTTCAGGAGTAGAACCCAGTGATCCACCCCCCATGTAAAACATCCAGTGCTCATCCGAACAATGTCTTCCTTAATTCTCCTTGCCCATGTAGCCCATCCCCCCACCCAGAACCCCTCCAGCAACCCTCAGTTTGTTCTCTGTATTTAAGAGTCTCATGTTTTGGGGCTCCTGGGTGACTTAGTCGGTTAAGTATCCGACTTTCACTTAGGTCATGATCTCGCGGTTGGTGGATTCGAGCCCCGCGTCGGGCTCTGTGCTGACTGCCAGCTCAGAGCCTGGAGCCTGTTTCAGTCTGTGACTCCCTCTCTCTCTGACCCTCCCCTGCTCACGCTGTCTCTCTCTCTCTCCTAGAAATAAATAAAACATTAAAAAAAAAAGAGTCTCATGTTTTGTCTCCCTCCTTGTTTTTATATAATTTTTGCTTTCCTTCCCTTCTGTTCATCTGTTTTGCATCTTAAATGCCTCAAATGAGTGAAGTCATATGATATTTGTCTTTCCCTGACTAACTTTGCTTAGCACAATACACTCTAGTTCCATCCATGTAGCTATTTGATTTATTTTTTTAAATTTACATCCAAGTGAGTTTGCATAGAGTGCAATAATGATTTCAGGAGTAGAATCCAGTGATTCATCCCCTATGTATAACAGCCAGGGCTCATCCCAACAAGTGTCCTCCTCAATGCCGCTTGTCCATTTAGCCCATCCCTCCACTCACAACCCCTCCAGCAACCCTCAGTTGCTGTGATCAGGTAAATGGTTTGCAAATGTTTCCTCCTATTCTGTAGATTGCCTTTATATATTGCTGACTGTTTCTTTTTAAGTGCAAGAGTTTTTAAATTTGATATAGTCCCTCCTGTTTATTTTTGCTTTTGTTGCTTGCACCGTTCGTTGTTGCCATGTCCAAAAACTTGTTACCAAAACCAGTGTCGAAGTACTTTTTCCCTATGTTTTCTTCAAGGAGTCTTACTGTTTGGGGTTTTACATTTAAGTCTTTAGTCCATTTTAGGATTTTTTTTTTTTTTTTTTTACCATTTCAGGATAATTTGTGTGAGGGGTATAACACCGGGATCCAGTTACATTCTTCCACATGTAGGTCTCCAGTTTTGCCTGCATTTATTGAAGAGACTCTCCTTTCTCCATTTAATCTTCTTGGCCCCCTTGTCAAATATTAGGTGACCCTACATGCATGGCTTATCTCTATGATCTGAATTCTATTCCATTGTGTATGCATCTTTTTCTATGGCAGCACCATACTGCTTGATTACTATGCTTTTATAATAAAATTTGAAACCAGGAATGTGATGCTCCGGTTTTGTTCCTTCTCAGGATTGCTCTGGTTATTCAGGTCTTTTGTGGTTCTATGCAAGTTTTAGGGTTGTTTTTCTATTTCTGTGAAAAAATATCATTGAGATGACTGCATTGATGGCTTTGGATAGTATGAATATTTTAACAATAGCAATTGTTTCAATTTGTAAATGGGATATCTTTCCATTTATTTGTGTTTTCTTCAATTTCTTTAACCAATGTCTTGTGATTTTCAGTGTACGGATCTTTCACTTCACTGGTTAAATTTATTCCCAATTATTTTATTGTTTTTGATACTATTGTGATTGGAATTGCTCCCTTTATATCTTTCTCAGAAGGTTTGTTAATAGCATATAAAAATACAACTGATATTTGTACATTGACTTTGTATTCTGCAACTTTATTGAATTCCTTTATTAGTTGTAACAGTTTTTTGGTGGAATCTTTAAGGGTTTCTATATGTAAGATCATATCATCTGCAAATTATGATGACTTTACTTCTTTCTGATTTGGATGATTTATTTCTTTTTCTTGTCTAACCACTGTGGCTAGGACGTCTAGTACTATAATGAATAGGAGTAGTGTGTGCCCTTTTCTTGTTCAAATCTTAGCAGAAAAGCTTTCAAACTTTCACTATTGAGTATGATGTTAGCTGTGAGGTTGTCATATGTGGACTTTATTATGGTGACATAGATTATATTCTTTCTATACTCAATGACTCAAGAGATTTTCTCATGAAAGTATTTTGAAATTTGTCAAATTCTCATTCTTCATCTACTTAACTAATCATGTGATTTTGATCCTTCATTTTATTAATGTGATGGATTTCATTTATTGAGCATTTGCATATGTTGAAGTTTCTTTGCAACCCAAAGATAAATGCCATTTGATCATGGTGTATGATCCTTTCACTGTGCTGTTAAATTTGGTTTGTGAGTATTTTGTTCAGAATTTTTGCATCTGTATTCATCAGGGATATTGATCTGTAGTTTTCTTTCTTTGCAATGTCCTTAACTCTCTTTGGTATCAGAACAATGCTGGTCTCATAAAATGAATTTGGGAGCATGCTCTCTCCTCTAGTTTTTTGGAAGAATTTGAGAAGTATTGGTGTTAAATTTTCTTTAAATGTTTGGTAGAATTAGCCAGAGAAATTATCCTGAGCTTCCTTTGTTGGAAGGTTTTTAATTACAGATTCAATCTCCCTACTTATTATTCATGTGTTCTAATTTTTTATTTCTTCATGATTCAGTCTTAGGAAGTTGGATATTTATAGGTATTTATCCATTTTTTGTAGGTTATCTAATTTGTTGGCATATAACTGTTCATAGTAGTCTCTTTTGATTCTTTGTATTTAAGTTGTGTGAGTTATAGTTTCTCTCTTTAATTTTTTATTTATTTGATTCTTCTCTCTTTTTTTCTTAGTTAATCTAGCTAAGGGTTGTCTCTTTTGCTTATCTTTTCAGAACACCAGCTTAATTTTGTTGATCTTTTCTACTTCTTTTGTGGTCTCTATTCCATTTATTCCAATCTGATGTTTGTTATTTCTTTACTTGTGCTAGTTGGGCACTTACGTTATACTTCCTGTCCCACAGGGAAAGTCTCTCTTTCTGAACTGGGTTGCCTGAGCATGAGGGAGGGATAATAGTGTAACTCTACCTTTCCTACCCTCCTCAGAGCACCTTTTCTTATTTCTGTGCTTCACCAAGTTTCTGTAATCATTCACCTGAAATCCACTGGTCCTTGTGAAGGTATTTTTGTGCACAGGTAATTGTTCAAATTGATGTTTTTGGTTTTGGGGTTTTTTTTGAACTGGGGAGAGTGGTAGAAATTCCCGTGTCTGCTGTTAAATCCCTGCAGTAACTTTCATTTCAGCTGTTGTACTTTTCAGCTCCCGATTTTCTGTTTAATCCCATTTTTACAATTTCTCTTTGTTGGTATTTTACTTTTTTCATGTGTCATTTTCCCGATTTTGTTTCGTTGTTTGTCCGTGTTCTCCTTTAGCTCCTTGAGTATATTTGAGACAGTTGTTTTAAGGTCTGTCAGTAAGTCTGAGGCCTGTGCTTCTTTGAGGTACATTTCTGGAGATTTATTTTACTTCTTTGAGTTAGCCATGTTTCCCTGTTCTCTGCACACCTTGTGATCTCTTTCTGAAAACTGGTCTTTTGGAAAAACAGCTCCCTCTTCCAGTCCTTACATACAGGGCTCCTCCATTCAGGGGTGGACATCATTTGTCTTGTGAAAACTTAAGGTCCTCACTGGCATTTGGCAAGAATATGTCCTCCCTGGGCCTATGGTGTGCTTCCCCCAACCTTGATTCTTTCATATACAGGCTGGTTTAAATGCCTTAGTTTCTTTTGGAAATTTACACCTGTTTATTGTCAAGGCCATAAGTGTTCTATGGTATTCCTCTTTCCATAATGTTTTGTCCCGAGGCTCCCATAGGACATAGTCCCCTGAAACTCTCATAAGCCAAGGTGCACTCCGTGCTTTCAGCCCTCGCCCACCTGATATCCTAACTATGCCACCATGAACTATGCCACCACTCCCATCAATGCTCTGAGTCAAGCAGGGCAGATATGAGCTCCTCAGACAGCCCCCACATAAGCCTGAATGTTGTAAGAAAATTCCACTTTTTTCCTTCCATGCTGAGGGAGGAACTGGAAATTGGAGGGTTTTCTCCTGACCATCCCACCTGGTACCAAGGAGTGGGTAGAGCAAGCATGAACAGAAATGCCACAAATGTTCCTATCGTTCTTAATGTGGCTTCTTCTTGTTTAGGTGTTCACTTGGTTGACACAACTTTTTTTTTCATATTTATTATTATTTTTTTAATTTTTAGAGAGAGAGAGAGCATGAACAGGGAAGGGGCAGAGAAAGAGGGAGAGAAAGAGAATCCCAAGTAGGATCAGTGCTACTATTGCAGAGCCTGACGTCAAACTTGAACCCATGAACTGTAAGATAATAACCTGTGCTGAAACCAAGAGTCAGATGCTTAACTGACTGAGCCACCCAGGCGCCCCAGTTGATGCAACTTCTTAACTGGTTTCTGGAATTCCCACAAAGCTACTTTGGTCCACATGATGCTTACTTGGTGTTTCTCTGGGGGAAATGAGGGCCTGGAGTTTCCTAGTCTATTGTCTTCCTGATGTCACTCCAGAGTTCTGAGTCACATAGACCAGAAATTAAACCTTGGCTCTCTTGTTTTTCAATCTGGGGACCTTAGCAGGAACAGTTCTTTCCAAGGCCCCCTCCCCCCCCCTTTTTTTTTAGAAACCCAACTCCTTCTAATGAGTATACTTCTTACAGTATACTAGCTCTATGTAGGGAACTGTACCACTAAACTATTTTCAGACAGAGGGCTTCTATACACACACACACACACACATATATCTGAGTAACTAGTTTTTTGTCCTGTGCATTGATACATGGTTGTGAACACACACCTATAGGTGTGTCCATGTTCAGTTTGTATGTGAGAGTGGATCTGTGAACAAATTGAGTTGTACACATGTATCCATGCCAAGGGCACATGGATACTCAGTACCTGTTTCTGGAAAGGTGGGCAATGCAAAGAGGGTTTCACCTGTAATACATATTTTTTTATTTCAAAGCATGGAGGCACTGATAAACATGTGTACCAAGATGCATGTGTCCTGCCTGAGAGTAGAACCTGGCTATGTCAAAGGAATTAAACATTAGAAGCTCAATCTGTCCAGGCAAATGGGAACTTGCCCCACAAGTGCTTACACAGGCAAAGTTTGTAGTCTTAAACTCCCAGGGAAATACCTTTAATAATAATAGCAATAGTAGCAACCACAACAATAACTACAACAAAGGCTGATGTGTAGGTACCTCTTAGTAAGTGCCAGACACTATTCTAGGGACTTTCCATGCATTAAGTCATTTCATGATCACAACAACCTTAAGAAGTAGTCTTTATTATTATTATTTCCATTGTTCAGATGGGAATGAAGGGACTTGTCCAAAGACCAAGATTAAGTAAATAACAGAGCCCAGATTTGAACCTAGATGGCTTTGATCCCAGCTCCTGTGCACTTCTCATTCTTTGTCTTCTGTTATCATGGTTGCATAGAGACTGACCGTAGCCATATCTTTCCCAGGAAGCATGAAAAAAGCATTCAAAAGATGGAAGATAGAAGAAACATCTAAATGTCAACAAGGCTATGGAGTATGCAGAAGTCGATGCAGAAAAGATGAAACTGAAGTTCACTTCTGTCATAACAACAGAAGGTGCTGCATTAACTCAGACTCAACCATCCTTAATCAAGTGATAGTGAATGAAGTTGTGTGGTCAAAATTAATCACCACAAGTATGCCTTTTTACTGAAGACCCTCAACAACTTCCCCTTCTGGAAGTTCCTGTCAAATATTTTCACTATAAAATTGACTTCCAGCCTCCAGTGTCTGTCTTTTAATCTATGAAGATTCATGATTGGAAGAGCGAAGTTAGGTGGGAGCTACAGACTTTGATAAAAAGGCTCCAGTCAAGAAAGCAAATAAAATTCTGGGATCGTGCTAAGTAAATGTTGAGGACACTCAGGAAGTGAGATCATATTTTACCTTGCTTGCTTACCACATAGAATGAAAAAGAATAAGCAGGCACGTCACAAAATTCGGTATCTAAATGGTCACTAAATATAGGCAGGGTGTCAATATGCATTAGTTATCAAGGAAAAGCCAAGGAAAACCTCGGCGAGATGTTACTCAGCTTATGCCAAAGTGGCTGAACACATGACAATTTCATATGTGGTGAGAATACGGAGGGACTGGGACCCTCCGATATTGCTGGTGGGTTTATAAAAGAAAATGGAACATATGAATTCCATATGCTTCACCATATCCATGTTAAGCATATATATAATGGAAACATATTTTCACCAAAAGGCATGTACAAGAATGTTCATAGAAGCATTATCTTAACTCTAAAGCATTCAAGAAGAGAATAAATATACTATATTGCAAAGAAAATAGACTGTTTCTCCACACAATAACATCAACTAATCTTAAAAACACAATGGTGAGTGAAGAAATAATTCCCTTTTATATAGAGCTTAAAAATAAGAAAAATTAATATGTCATTCGAAATCAAGATAGTGAGGGTACCTGGGTGGCTCAGTCGGTTAAGTGTTTGACTTCAGTTCAGGACATGATCACACAGTTTGTGAGTTTGAGCCCCACATCGGGCCCTGTGCTGACAGCTCAGAGCCTGGAGCCTGCTTCAGATTCTGTGTCTCCGTCTCTCTCAGTTCCTCCCTGCTTGCACTCTGTCACTCTCTCTCTCTCTCTCTCAAAAATAAATAAACATTTAAAAATTTTTTAAGTAATCAAGATAGTGATTAACTTTTGTGAAAAAAAAAATAAGATGAACTTCCATAATTCTGGTAAAGTTCTATTTCTTAACTGAGGTAATGGCTACATGAGCTTGTTCATTTTATGATAATTCATCAGACTATATACTTAGGATTTTTGCACTTTTCTGTAGATTGTTATGATTCAATTAAAATGATTATTTTAAACACAGATCTAAGAGACTTAGGTTATGCCCAGAATTCTCTGCAAGAGTATTCACACCATGCTGACCTCCAATTCTTATGGCCCTATTCTTTAAGGGTATGATTTTTTTTTCCCCTGAAACTTCTCAGTATGCAAATTAGTCACACATTCGGTCCAGGAGAGCAAGGCTTTGTCCTGCATAAATTCAGTTAAGCCAGGCCATGCGAAGTAACAAACCATGAGATCTCAATATCAAAGATTTATTTATCACTCAGAAATTGAGGCTCCAAGTGAGTTATTAATAAAAATAGTGTATTTACACTTTTCCAAAGAAGACATCCAAATGCCTAACAGACACATGAAAAGATGTGTAACATCACTCATCATCAGGGAAACACAAATCAAAACCACAATGAGATACCACCTCACACCTGTCAGAATGGCCAAAATTAACAACTCAGAAAACAACAGATGTTGGCGAGGATGTGGAGAAAGGAACCCTTTTGCACTGCTGGTGGGAGTGCAAACTGATGCAGCCACTCTGGAAAACAAGATGGAGGTTTCTCAAAAAATTAAAAAAGAACTACCCTATGACCCAGCAATGGCACTACAAGGATTTTATCCAAAGGCTACAAAAGTGCTGATTCAAAGGGGCCAAATTATGGAGAGGGCCCAAATGTCCATCATCTGATGAATGGATAAAGAAGATGTGGTATATACCATGGAATATTACTAGCGATGAAAAAGAATAAAATCTTGCCATTTGCAACAATGTGAATGGAACTAGAGGGTATTATGCTGAGCAAAATGAGTCAGTCAGAGAAAGACAGATATCATATTATTTCACTCACATGTGGAATTTGAGAAACTCAATAGATGAACATAGGGGAAGGAAAGGAAAAATAAGACAAAAACAGAGAGGGAGGCAAACCATGAGAGACTCTTAAATACAGAGAACAAACTGAGGGTTGCTAGGCAGGGGGATGGTGGGGGGTAGGTCAAATGGGTGATGGGTAATAAGGAGGGCACTTTTCTGGATGAGCACCGGGTATCTTATGTAAGAGACAAGTCACTGAGTTCTACTCTTGAAGCCAAGATTACACTGTATGCTAACTAACTTGCATTTTAAAAAATTGGTGTAAAAAAAAATTGGTGTATTTATTAAGGTGAAGAAGATCCATAAAAGAAAGTCTGTCACTATTGAAGACTGTAAAAAGCCTACAAATTCTTCCCCTCTCTGCATGGACGCCCTTGCAATGGGATAGAGTGCAGATTCTCTCGTTAAGAGGTAGAGCCTTTTTGCCATCACTTGACTGTGGGCTTGGGCAGGTGACTTACTTAGGCCAATGGAGATTAGCAAAAATAATGCAAACATAGGCTTGAAGAATTCTCATGCATTGATCTTAACCTACTGCTGCACTTGTGACACTATAAGTTTGCTCAATAGATGAATTCAAACCAAGTTGAAAAGCTATGTAGTGGAAAACTAAGGTGCCCTAGATGACAGCCAATCAAATGTCAGATATGTGAGTAATGTTACCCTAGATCATCCAACCATTCAGTCACCAGCTGAGCACAAATACATGCTAAAGCCCAGCAGAGATCACTCAAGCTTGTCCAGACCAGAAGAACTGCCAAGTCGATGCAGAGAATCCTGAGCTAAACAAAATAACTTATTCAAGTCTCTAGGTTTCATGGTGCTTTTTTATTCAGGAGAAGTTAGCTGATACATTGACCTTGCAACAGCTCATTGGAAAATAAGGGTTTGAGATCCTGATCCTAGCTACACATTTCCATCAGGGAATAGGAAGACGCTAATCCTAGCTATCTGTTGTCCTATCAAGTGCTTTCCTAATATTTGTGGACAGAGAAAAAGAACAATGGATAAAACAGTGCTGGAATAGCCAACAGGCATTGTGAATCTGTACTTAGGGCATGAGCAGGGGCAACAAGAATGAAAAAAATGAAAACATATTATTTTTTGGAGGAACAATGTCATCTTTTGACATTCAAAATGGGATAAAATTTCATGATGGACATTACTGGGACTTTGTTGTACTTCCTTGCACTTCACTTTAGATGAATATTCTTACTTTGAATTACAGGTAGCTGGTTATGAGATGTGGTTGGAGCCTCCAGAGATCTTGATCAGGGTCAGAGTGACATGATAGGATGGCAGCAGAGGACGTATGCCCATGACACATACTATCACTCACCAGTCCCATTTGGTCTTCCGGATACCTAGAAGACAATATCCCAGTCGCTTGCAGTTAGGTAGAGCAATATGTCTAATTCTGATTGGTGGAATGTGGGGAGAAGTGACTTCACAGTCAGGCTTCTAAATTCTTTCATGACATACCATGATGTGCCGCCACTTTTTTATTTTTGCTTCTGTTTGCCTGTGGTTTTGGTGTCAAATCCAAAGAACAATTGCTAAGACCAATGCCATGAAGTTTCCCACCATGTTTTCTTTCAGGAGTTTTACAGTTTGAAGTCTTACATTGAAGTCTTTAGTCTATTTTAAGTTAAATTTTTTAAAATATTTTATTTATTTTTGAGAAAGAGAGAGAGAGAGACAGCATGAGCAGGGGAGGGTCAGAGAGAGAGGGAGACACAGAATCTGAAGCAAGCTCCAGGCTCTGAGCTAGCTGTCAGCACAGAGCCCAATGCGGGGCTCGAACCCATGAACCATAAGATCATGACCTGAGCTGAGGTCGGACACTTAACTGACTAAGCCACCCAGGCACCCCTATTTTAACTTCTGTCTCTGGTCTAAGAAAGGAGTCCAACTTAATTCTTCTGCATGTAGATATCCAGTTATTCTAATACCATCTATTGAAGAGACTGTTCTTTCCTCATAATGTATTTTCAGCACTCAGGTCAAAGATCAGTTTTTCTTCCTTCCTTTCTCAGATAGTTCATTGTTAATGTATAGAAACACAACCGAATTGTGTATGTTGATTCTGTATCCTGCAATTTTTGCTGAATTCATTTACAGTTCTAAGTCTTGTGTTTGTCGAGTCTTCTGCATGAGCCCACATCTGCAAAGAGAATAATTTTACATCTTCCTTCTTGGTTTAAATGTCTTTTATTTTCTTTTCCTGTCTGATTTCTGCAGTTGGGAATTCCAGAAATACGTTGAAGTGTTGAGAGCTGGTATCCTTGCTTTGTTCTTGCTCTTAGAGATAAAGTTTTTGGTTTTTCAGGGTGGATACGAAGTTAACTGTGGGCTTTTCACTTATGACCTTTATTCTATTGAGATAATTAAAGCTTTTATTCCTAGTTTGTTGAGAGCTTTAATTGTGAAATGATATAAATTTTGTCAACTGCTTTTTGGGATCTCTTGAGATAATAATGTGATTTATTTTTATTTTTTGCTTACCTTTTACATTAAAGATTTAAAAAATTGTGCTAAAATACCCACAACAAAATTTACCATCATAAGCCATTTTTTAGTGTACAGTTCAGTAATTCAGAACTTCCCCATTCTCCCTCCCTTCAGCCCCTGGCAACTGCCATTTACACTTCCTTTCTCTATGATTTTAAGATTCATCCATGTTGTAGCACACTGCAGAATTTCCTTTTTTTTTTTAATGTTTTATTTCTAGGAGAGAGACAGAGAGAGAGACAGCATGAGCAGGGGAGGGTCAGAGAGAGAGGGAGTCACAGACTGAAACAGGCTCCAGGCTCTGAGCTGGCAGTCAGCACAGAGCCCGACGCGGGGCTCTAACCCACGAACCATGAGATCATGACCTAAGCAAAAGTCGGACCCTTAACCAGCTAAGCCACCCAGGCGCCCCAATTTCCTTCTTTTTTAAGGCTGAATAATATGCCACGGTATGTATATACCACATTTTACTTATCCATTTGTCTGTCAGTGGACACTTAGGTTTCGTTCACTATTTTTTGCTATTGGGAATAATGCTGCTATGAACATGGGTGTGCAAATATCTCCAGCAGCTGCACCATTTTATATTCCCAAAAGAACCTATAAAGTTTCCTACTTCTCATAGCCTCACTAATATTTGTTAACATCTCTCTTTTCAGATATAGTCATTATTGTGTGTACATTTTGTGATTTTAATTTTCCAAATGAACAATGACATCTTTTTACTGACCTATTTGCCATTCTCTCATCTTCTATGGTGAAATGTCTTTTCAAATATTTCCCTATATTTGAAGGGAAGTTTGGGTTGTCTTCTTACTATTGAGTTATGTGTTCTTTTCCTATTCTGGATAAAGTCTTTTATCAGAAATATAACTGGAAAATATTTACCCCAGTCAGTGGCTTGTGTTTTCCTTTTCTGGATGATGTCTTTTTTTTTTTTTAATGTTTTATTTATTTCTGAGAGAGAGAGACAGCGTGTGCAGAAGAGGGTCAGAGAGAGAGGGAGATACAGAATCTGAAACAGCCTCCAGGCTCTGAGCTAGCTGTGAGCACAGCACCCGACGCGGGGCTCGAGCCCACAGAACTGTGAGATGATGACCTGAGCCAAAGTCAGACACTTAACTGACTGAGCCACCCAGGTGCCCCTGGATGATGTCTTTTAAAGTACAAAATTTTTTATACTTAGGTCTATGACTTGTTTTGTGCTTATTTTTCAGTATGGTGTGGAGCAGTAATCTAAATTCATTTCTTTGCATATGGATAACCAACTGTACCAACTCCGTTAGTTGAAAAGACCATGCTGTTCTGCTTAAATGTCTTTCCTTTTGTCTTTTATAAAAATCCATTGACCATAAATGTCAGTGTTTATTCCGGGACTACCAATCTTGTTCTATTAATTATAGGTCTGTCCTTATGCCTATACTAAAATCTCTTGATTAATCTTTATTTTTAGTAAGCATATTTTGAAATCGTAGGTGTAATTCCTCTTTATTCTTTTCCAACATTATGTTGCCTCTTGTGTTCAATTAGTATTTATTTGTTTATTGGTTGTGAAGAATAGTTTTGCCTAACGTAGATTTTTGGTTGACCAGTTTTTTCCCCCCAGCATATTGAATATGTCATCCTACTGCCTTCTGGCTTTCATTACTTCTGATCACAACTTGCCGGAAGCTGCACCGGCCTCTCTGGATGGCAATCACAGCAAGGAAGTGGCAATGTTTGCAGCTCCTCCCTATCCCCCTTTTTTATTATATATTTTTAAAAGACCCTGTTCGGGCGCCACTATGCCGGAGGCCGGAGCCGGCTCCAGCAGGTCCAGGGGTCCCTGAAGTATGGACGGTGTCGGCGAAAGAGAGAGTGAGAGAGCCCCGGAGATTCTTTTCTGATCACCAGGCAGGAATCTCTGTCCTGTCGGTTTTTGTATCTTCATTTAAAGGTTCAGAAACAAGATGAAGTCAGAGAAAGGAATCTCTTACAATGGGAGGCCTTTTGTGATAACAATAGTAGAATTATTCCGACCAAGGAAATAACAGAATGTTCTTAGTGAAAAATAGGATAACATATAGGTCAAATTGTACACAGATAAGTTAGGAGTATTTTGTCTGGCTCTCTAGAGGATGAATGTTTCTGAATTGGTTTGTTTGTGGAGACTGTCAAGGGGGCCCTGAATGGGTCAGTCTTTTGCCCTGGGTTATGTTTTAGCTACTCTTATCTATCCTCATCCCAACTGCCAGTGTAAGGGAGGGTGTTTGTGGAAAGTAGGCCTTGAGGAAGAGACTGTTATGTTTCACCAATTAGCAAAGATATATGTGGCAACTATGTTTTGCTCTTAACCCCAAAACAGGCCCTTGGTCTCAGGGCCAGGCTCAATTGTAATTCTTGTGTTCTTGACCCTCTAAGTTTTGGATCTCCAAGGCCCATAGGAAAAGCCTTTTGACAATCGCCCATAGAGCTTTCATCTAAAGTCTCTTTCGTAAAGGCAGGAATATGCTTTTCCTTATGAGGTATCTGTATTCAGAATATGGGTCTGATACGGAATATTGGGAGGCCTGGTCAATACCAGCAGGCTTATATCCAACATGAGCCAATAGTAGCAGAAGAAGATACCAGTTTTCATTTCTCATGGCAGGAGCTGCAAACATTGCCACTTCTTGCTGTGACTGCCATCCAGAGAGGCCGGCGCGTCTCCCGGCAACAACCTAGCTGCTGGATGCCTGGGTGGCTCTGTCAGTTGAGCATCTGACACTTGATTTCAGCTCAGGTCTTGGTCTCATGGTTTGTGAGATTGAGCCCTGCACTACTGCCAAGCCTGCTTGGGATCCTCTCTCCTCTCTCTTTGACCCTCTCCCCGCTCACGTTCTCTCTCAAAAATAAATAATTAAATAAACTTTAAAATTCAGCTGTTAAACTCCTTGTGGTTCCCATGTATGTAATGAGTGGTTTTTCTTTCCCTTCTTTCAAGACTTTCTTTGTTGTTGTTGTTGTTGTTTTCCTTTCAACAGTTTGATTATGATGATGATGACTTGTTTAGGTGTGAATTTATCCTACTTGGAATTTACTGAACTTGTTTAATTTGTACATTCATGGTGTCCTCATTGTTTTAATAAAATTTAAGAAGTTTGTGACCATTATTATTTATTCTTCTTCCTCCTCTCTCCCTCTGAAACTCCCATCACAAGGACAGGTAAGTTCTTGGCCAGGAACAAGAGTGTAATGTATCCTGAGAGGGGTGAGGAACAACCCAGCAGCATAGTGATGTGTCAAGGAAGGTCGGTCTTCACTCTGATTTTATTGTCTTGGGTACGGCTGGGCCATGGACAATAAATCAGGCAAGGGCAGAGTGCTCCACCACCCATCAGCTTGTGGGTCAGCAACATAAACTGATGATCCAATGTTCAGAATCCTTCTCGAGACATCGTCTGGGCAGGTGGAAGGCATTAATTAGCTGAGGATCTACAAGTTGCTCACGAGTCTGTGACACTGTGGAGCCTTTCCTGCTCTCTCCTTGGGTAGCTTATCCCCCTCCCTTACGTTCTCACGGCTTTTCTGCTTCCTTCTTTCTGCCATAATGTGTTTCATGTTGAGTTGGGACTAAGGACTTTTCTAGTTCATTTGCCCTATCAGACAGACATGGTCAAGGGCAACTATTGACAGTGAGCCCCTGAAGGTAGGGACCTGCTATAATTTCTGTATATCCAGAGTGCGCAATGCACATTTGTTGAAAACAGTGAATTAATGAATACATGTTGGTATCCACTCATATCCTGATAGATTTAAGAACTGGCATTTCTCAGCTATGAAAATGCAGTTGCAGAGAGTGGAAGAGGGTTGTCTAGGGTCACGCTGGGAGCAAAAACAAAACAAAACAAAACCAGACTAAGACCCTCCTAACCCAGCCCATCATCCAACTCTTTAACTACGCCTTTCCTCCTTATTTCCTACTCCACATCTTTAATACTGGCTGTTTATGTGACTTTCTTAGACTCCAACCTCAAAGAATACAGCAAAAATACTCCCCCCACCCCAGATTCTCCAACAAAGAAGGTATAAAGGGGAGACTCCTTAGGTACCATCAGGAAGTGTGTGAGTCCACTGGGTTTTCTTTTTGGAGTCCTTAGTCTGTCTTATGGACATTTTACACCTTTTGATGGACCCAGGGCTCTTCTAGTCTACTCTCTTCTTCTTACAGTTGGCAGTGTTAGGGACAGCCTGGTAGATGTCAGGAGATCTGTTTTGCCCTTGATATCCAAGTAGCCCCTTCTCCAGGAAAAGCAGTGGGCGTGAAGCCATCCCCTGAAGTCTTACTGTCTTTCAGTAGCTATGGTAAGCGCTCTCCATACATGATCCCCTACAGTCCCCACAGGATCCCTGATAGGCAAATGGAATTTGCCCAGGGTTACACAGTGCTTAGGAGTGAGGTCTGGATTCAGGTTTGGCTTCCTTGTTTCAAGAGCACATGGTCTTTCTATCATCCCTGGGGATTATGGGTGAGTAACGATGGAAAGAGAGATCTCTTAACCTGAAAAGCAGTGATGGGTGGATGAGAGGTAGGGTCACTATCTTCTGAAAGACGTGTTCTATGCAGGCCTAGAGGCCAGAACCAGAAGTCTTGGCTGGAAACAGCAGCAGGGCAGGTTTTAACTAACTGGACAGACCTCTGATGACTGGAACCCTCTGAAATTGGTTGGACTGTCTGGGAGATGGGGTGGTTCCTGTGTCTAAATGCTACATATGGAGTCTGCCTGACCACTTCTCTCAGATCCTGAGGGGAGAACTGGTGAACTGGCTGGTGTGAATCTCTATACTAGACACAGCTCTAGGCACTGGGTCTGAGAGGGGAAGAAAGCAAATTCTTGCCATTCTGATGGGGGTTGGGGACTACAAATGTATACTACTACAGCCTATAGATAATATGGCAGATTGTTAAGTTTGTAAGAAGATATACAAATGACTAAAGTTTGGGCTAGGAAATTGATAAAGACCATTCTATGGAATAGACAGAAGCTCAGAAAGGTCAATTGACTTTTTTTTTTTAATGTTTTATTTATTTCTAGGAGAGAGAGAGAGAGACAGCATGAGCAGGGGAGGGCCAGAGAGAGAGGGATTTACAGACTGAAACAGGCTCCAGGCTCTGAGCTGGCAGTCAGCACAGAGCCCGATGCGGGTCCCGAACCCACGAACCATGAGATCATGACCTAAGTGAAAGTCGGACGCTTAACCGACTTAGCCACCCAGGCGCCCCACATATATCTTTTCAAATTGGGTTAATATCCAAAATATATTAAGAACTTATACAACTCAACACAAACACACAAAAAGAATAATCCAATTACAAATGGGAAGAGGACCCAAGGAGACATTTTTCCAAAGAAGACATACAAATGCCCAACAGACACATGAAAACATGCTCAGCATCACTCATCAGCAGGAAAATGCAAATCAAAACCACAATGAGATATCACCTCACACCTGTCAGAACAACTAAAGTCAAAAAGACAAACAAGTGCTGGTGAGGATGTGGAGACAAAGGAGCCCTTGCACACTGTCAGTGGGAATGCAAACTGGTGCAGCCACTGTGGAAAACAGCATGGAGGCTCCTCAGAAAATTACAAATAGAACCACCCTATGATCCAGCAATACCACTTCTGGGTGTTTACTCAGAGATAATGGAATATGTTTAGTTAATTGAATTTGGAGAGTTGTGTATGCACTCTATTCAAGTTCTTCGTGGGATATGCAGTTGGCAAATAACATCTTTCAGCCTATGATTTCTTTTAATCCTTCTCATTTTTTTCTCATTCATCATCACACATAGTTACTGTTTTCTCTTTTGATCTTTTTTTGTGGTGGAAACATTTAAGATCTACTCCATTGGCGAATTTGAAGTATGTTAAACAACAGTGCTAACTAGAGTCACGTTGTTGTACAACAGATCTTCAAGATTTCTTCATCTTGCATAATTGAAATTTTGTACCTCCTGAAGCCATCGCTCCACTTCCCCCTCCACGCAGCCCCTGGCAATCACTGTCTTCTCTCTGCTTCCATGGGTCTGACTACTGAGAGTCCACATGTAAATAAGATGTTGCGGTATTTTTCTTTTTTTCATCTGGCTTATTTCCCTTAGCATTACGTCTTATGGGTTCATGCATATTGTCCAAAAAATGGCAGAATTTCCTTCCTTTTAAAAGACTGATTATCGGGCTCGATTCAGCAGCACACATACTAGAATGATACTGAGATTAACACAGCCTCTGCACAAGGATGACCCGCAAATTCATGAAGCAAAGTCTGATTATTATTCCACTTTATATATACACACTTTCTGTATCCATTCTACTACCAACAGACATTTGGGTTATTTCCATACCTTGTCTAGAGTACTAAATGCTGTGAAGAACAGGGGAGTGCAAATATCTCTTCAAGAGAGTGATTTCATTTCATCCAGCTACATATCCAGGAGTGGGAGTCCTGGACCACACGAGAGGGCTGTTTTTCATGTTTTGGAGAAATTTCCATTCTGTTTTCCACTGTGGCTGCACAGTATTTAACAGTATTATCTTCTGTTTGTGAACACAGGATATCTTTCCATTTATTGCTGTCTTCTTCAATTTCTTTCATCAATGTTTTAGAGTTTTCAGTGTGTAGGTCTTTCATCTCTTTGAGTATTTTATTCATTTTGTGGCGATCATAAAAGAGATAGTCATTCTTGGCTCCCTCCATTCATCAACTATTTTCTATACTAAATAGCTCTGCACATATTTATAAGGTAAAAGTGGTAGAACAACTAATCAAATTGGTATGAAAATATACAAATGTACATAATGGCTTTATAGGGTACATGAGTCATTTCTATAAGTCTTTCCCTTACTCCATACTGCCACCTTCAAACGTTAGGTATATATACCTACAAATTTTTATTGCTAACTTTATTATATAAATGCTACACTAAATGTAGATGCTCAGATATATCGGATCACTTTGCAGTAAGAGAGCTTCAGCCAAGGGCCATGGGTGTGGACTATGCAGTAAAGGGGTCTACATTCCCCAAGACTACATTTCCGGAGTCACTAGAATGGGTCCTTGAGCATTTAAAATATCCTGACCGATAAAGTGTTTTTGAATACTTGAGATTTGGGCCACACACTCCTAGCAGGTGCTTTTGGCCCGTGGTTGTAAGACGGCTGCATCGCCTCCAGCAATATGACCGCGTTTCAAGCAGAAGTGGCAGGACCAAAGCTAACGGGCACAGGCCACCTGAAGCTTTGCCCCGTCCCCTTGACGTTATCTTCCAAGACACCACGCCAGAAATACTCTGCTCAACGTCACCGGCCATCATCGCATCACATTTCACCGCGCTGTGCTGGCCAAATTCGGGAAAGTTGTTCACAGGGCCGTGCCGCGGCCCCTAAACTACCATCCAGACACACCAGGTCGTGAGAAGGAGCGAAGAAGCGGAAATGCCCAGAGCAGCTCACGCCCCAGCAGCTCTCGCGAGGCACGAGGAGTTCTCCAAGAATGACGGCATCCCCGCGGGGCCAAACTAATGATCCCCTTCTTGGAACATCAAGATCTACTCGTGCGGGCAGCCTGCAGGCGCCCCCTCCCCCCCACCCCCAAGCTCCGTGGAGCATCACACAGGGTCAGGGGATGAACTGCACGCTCAGACCACCACCCGTGAGCCGAGCGGGCTGGAGTCGTGGCAGATATGGGAGCCGCGTGGACAGGTGATCCAGCGCCACTACTTGGGAGTTCAGGAAGCTGAGGCATTTGGGCAACTGATACCCATCTGCAGCCTCTGGAACGCACAGGGGCTTCTGGGACAGCCTGGCATCTCAGGACGCAGTATGTGGCCAGGCAGCACTCTTGGTGTCGGTGACAAAGTATTCAGGGTCAGAGTTCTTTTATGCGAGTGACCTTCTGCCCTGCTCACTGCTTTGGCCCCGGTCACCACCTAGGTTCCTTTTTGTCTGCTCTTGATTTAGCAAATAATTCACAATGATAGGCTCCCTACCTTCCAAATCAGAAAGTGATTACCTTGACTTACATGCAAAGATACTTTATGAAAAGTGTAAAAATAATAAATAAAATAATATCCTAAATAGATCATCTATTTTCCAGAAAACTAATGCTACAGGGTAAAATGATATATTGGACTATTGATATTATTTAATAATGACTATGATTTGCCTACATTAGTCATCATCTAGTTTCTTTCTTCTGTAGTAAATGGGTGTATCTCATATCTTATCAGTGGAAACTTATTCTTCCTTATACAATGTGAACTCATTACTTGCTAGACAGGGTACAGGGATGTCATCTTAGAATTTTCATTACTGTGGGACACCTGGGTGTCTCAGTCAGTTGAGCATCCAATTCTTGATCTTCACTCAGGTCATGATTTCACTGTTTGTGGGATGCGGCCTGCCTCGCTCCTCTCCCTCTCTCTGCCCCTCCCCTACTCGTGCTCTTTCTCTCTCTCTCTGTTTCAAATAACTAAACTTAAAAAAAAAAAAAAGAACTTTTATTATTAAACTCCTGAGCTGGCATAAATATTCTTGGGTGCTGCATTTTTCATATTTTAAAAAATTACTCCATCTTTGTGCTTATGTACTTTTTATAAAGAGAATAAAGGAGTAAATTTCAGTGCCATGCATTCCAAAAAATATGTCTTTCTATATTCATAAACACCTTAAATCAAAAGCTAACTGAGGATTGGCTTAACCACATAAAAATTGCTTACAATCACAATTCCTATTGTGTCTTTCAAGTATGGATGGGAACTCTAGGATCATCATACTTTGAGAAAAAGTTGCAATTTGACAGAAAATAAATCGAAACAATCAAGCTCTCACAGTGACTATCTGGCTAGTGCCGATGGTGACTCTCTTCAAGTCTTCCTTCCTAAAAGATCTAGTCTCTAGGGAGAGAGAATTTGACAGAGGTCAATTTCCAGACTTTATCCCAGATGATAAAAAGGTATTGGGGCACCTGGGTGACTGAGCCAGTTAAGCATCTGATTTGGGCTCAGGTCATGATCTCACAGTTTGCTGGGTTCCATACCTGCATCAGACTCGGTGCTGATGGCTCAGAGCCTGGAGCCTGCTTCCAATTCTGTGTCTCCCTCTCTCTCTGCCCCTCCCCCACTCCTGTTCTCTCCCTTCTTCCCTCTCTCTCTCTCAAAAGTGAATAAACATTTTTAAAAATTTTAAAAAAGAAAGATATCTTGCCCACTCCAGCCTGCTCTAAACTTCTTATTTCATCTAAGGAAAAAAAAAAAAAGAGGCAACAGGGAAGATATCTTCAAGGAAATACACTGGGGTTACTGTACTCAAAGAAGGGAGTAACACATAGGGAAACCAGTATAGGCTGGGAAAAGGGACAGAAATTTTGTCTGGGACAAAATCAGAAAAATGTAGATCTTTTTCCTTCTACCACCCTGTACCAATATAACAAAAAAGCTTCAGTATATTAACAGTGGATTTCAGCTGAAAGGGCTGAACACAGGCTCTTGGTATTTCTAAGCAGACTTAGATAGTTTAAAAAGATATAACAAAACCTCTAGGTCAAGCACTTAAAACAATGTAAAAATAAATTTAAATGACATGCCAAGAGACAGAGAGAAAATGCAACCTTGCAGGGCAGAAGGCCACTCGCATAAAAGAACTCTGACCCTGAATACTTTGTCACCGACACCAAGAGTGCTGCCTGGCCACATACTGCGTCCTGAGATGCCAGGCTGTCCCAGAAGCCCCAGTGCGTTCCAGAGGCTGCAGATGGGTATCAGTTGCCCAAATGCCTCAGCTTCCTGAACTCCCCAGTAGTGGCGCTGGATCACCTGTCCACTCGGCTCCCGTACCTGCCACGACTCCAGCCCTCTCGGCTCACGGGTGGTGGTCTGAGCGTGCAGTTCATCCCCTGACCCTGTGTGATGCTCCACGGAGCTTGGGGGTGGGGGGGAGGGGGCGCCTGCAGGCTGCCCGCACGAGTAGATCTTGATGTTCCAAGAAGGGGATCATTAGTTTGGCCCCGCGGGGATGCCGTCATTCTTGGAGAACTCCTCGTGCCTCGCGAGAGCTGCTGGGGCGTGAGCTGCTCTGGGCATTTCCGCTTCTTCGCTCCTTCTCACGACCTGGTGTGTCTGGATGGTAGTTTAGGGGCCGCGGCACGGCCCTGTGAACAACTTTCCCGAATTTGGCCAGCACAGCGCGGTGAAATGTGATGCGATGATGGCCGGTGACGTTGAGCAGAGTATTTCTGGCGGGGTGTCTTGGAAGATACGTCAAGGGGACGGGGCAAAGCTTCAGGTGGCCTGTGCCCGTTAGCTTTGGTCCTGCCACTTCTGCTTGAAACGCGGTCATATTGCTGGAGGCGATGCAGCCGTCTTACAACCACGGGCCAAAAGCACCTGCTAGGAGTGTGTGAAAAGAAGGGAAGATGTGGCCTGGTGCCTGATGTCGTATGAAGCTCTTATAGCGTTCCTTAATATTGTATCATATGAGAATAAAACTGTATAATTTGTATGACACCATTTTGCATGTTATTGTGTTTCACATTTCTTCCTAATTAGCAAGTCGTAGCAAAAAATGTGGGTTGCAACTAAAGTGATACTTAGAAGAAAGCTTTTATCACCAAATGCTTATAATTGAAAAGAAGAGTGCCTGGCTGGCTCAGTCAGTAGAGCATGTGACTCTGGACCTCAGGGTTGTGAGTTCAAGCCCCACACTGGTTGTGGAGGCTACTTAAAATAAAAATTAGAAGAAAAATTTTTAATTGAAAAAAGAAAAGAGGGGCCCCTGGGTGGCTCAGTCGGTTGGGTGTCTGACTTCAGCTCAGGTCATGATCTCACTGTTCATGGGTTTGAGCCCTGCATCGGACTCTGTGCTGGCAGCTAGCTCAGAGCCTGGAGCCTGTTTCGGATTCTGTGTCTCCCTCTCTCTCTGACCCTCCCCTGCTCATGCTGTCTCACTCTCTCTCTCTCTCAGAAATAAATAAAACATTAAAATTTTTTTAAAGAAAAGAAAGATCTCCATAATCTAAGATTCTATCTCAAAACTAGAAAAAGAAGAGCAAAATAAACTGAAAACAAGCAAGCAGAAGAAAGGAAATAATAAGGGCAACAGAAGGAGAAAAATAAAATTGAAAACAAACAAAAAAAAACAATAGAAAAAAAGAAAGAAACAGAAAGCTGATTCTCAAAAAAAAAAAAAAAAAAATCCGTAAGGGGCGCCTGGATGGTTCGGTCGGTTAAGCATCTGACTTTGGCTCAGGTCACGATCCCACAGTTTGTGGGTTCGAGCCCTGCATCGGGCTCTGTGCTCACAGCCAGCTTAGAGCCTGGAGCCTGTTTCAGATTCTGTATCTCCCTCTCTCTCTGACCCTCACCTGCTCACGCTGTCTCTCTCTCTCTCAGGAGAAAAAAAATTTTTTTAAATACCATAAAATTGCAAAGTCACATTTCAAAATTGACAAAGATAAGAGGAAGCAATTCAGAAACCATCAATATCCACGATGAAACATTAATATCTTTAAGATCCTACAGCCATTAATAAAGATAAGAGAGGAATGCCTGGGTGGCTCGGTCAGTTGACCTTCTGACTCTTGATTTCAGCTCAGGTCATGATCTCACAATCATGAGATCGAGCCCCAGAATGACCCCTCCCCCCGCCCCCACCGATGGGTGTGGAGCCTGCTTGAGATTCTTTCTCTCCCCCTGCCTCTGCCCCTCTGTATCTTGCATGAGCACGTGTGCTCTTTCTCTCTCTAAAACAAAAAGCAATAATAATAAAAATAAGAGAAAACCACAAGAAATTTTACTTTCAAAAATTTTACAATTTAGAGGCGCCTGGGTGGCTCAGTTGGTTAAACATCCGACTTCGGCTCAGGTCATGATCTCACAGTTTGTAAGTTCGAGCCCCATGTCGGGTTCTGTGCTGACAGCTAAGAGCCTGGAGGCTGCTTTGAATTCTGTTGTCTCTCTTTCTCTGTCCTTCCCCCACTCGCTCTGTGTCTCTCTCTGTCCCTCAAAAACAAAAAACGTTAAAAATTTTTTTTTAATTTTACAACTTAGAAAAAATAGGTCAATTCTTCAAAAACCGAAAACAATTTAAAGTCACCCTCAATGAAATAGACAACCTGAATAGTTCTGTAACCATTAAAGAAATTGAATTTCTAATTTAAAAGTTTTCAAACAGTAATCTCCAGGCCAAAACGGTTTTGCTGGAGAATTCAACTCAATATTGGTTTTCCCCACTATCTGAGAGTAGAACATTTCTATGAAAAGTTTTGTAAGCCACAGTGGCCTAAAGCAAAGATGCAATTACCATGAATTCATATGGAGAATTTGTTGAGTGTTTCCGGATCAAAAAATAACCTTTTGTAGTCTTTCTGGTATCTCGGGACACAGCCTGCTAAGGGATACACAAAATCCAGACCAAGCACAGATGCTCAGAGACATAGTTCAAAGCCATGGCATCTTGATGCTGAGATGCTGAGTGTAGTTCCCAGGGATGGAGCTGGGACGGGCTATCCTGGCTGCTCTAGGTGTGAGCTGCCTCTATAATGGCTTGAAGCAAAACAAACTGAACTGATCACTATTTTTGCTTTTCGCGTTTTGTAAAAGCAAAAATCCTCTTCAGATGTCTTTCAGTGAGCAAAAACAGGTATTAATGTAGGTCTTTCATAAAAGTGAAGCGGTGTAACCCAGACTTTCAAATAGGGAGGGATACCTGTATGTACAAAGATTTGATGTCCTCCAGGAAGTAGAAGAGGAGGGAGTGCTTCCTAACTCACTTTATGATATCAGCATTACCCTACGACTAAAACTAGAGACATTATTAAATATGAAAACCACAGGGGTGCCTGGGTGGCTCAGTCGGTTAAGCATCTGACTTCAGCTCAGGTCACGATCTCACACTTTGTGGGTTCGAGCCCCATTTGGGGCTCTGTGCTGACAGCCAGCTCAGAGTCTGGAGCCTGTTTCAGATTCTGTGTGTGTGTGTCTCTCTCTCTGACCTCCCCTGCTCATGCTGGCTGTCTCTCTCTCAGAAATAAAAAAACATTAAAAAATAATAAATAAATAAATAAATAAATAAATATGAAAGCCACAGACCAAATGCTCTTATGAACTTACATGCAAATACCTCAGAAAAATATCAGCAAATAGAACCCAGACATGTATAAAAAATTATACACCAGGACCAAGGAAAATCTATTCTCCTTGCAAGACTGGTTTTTTAATTGAAAAAAAATCAATCAACGTAACCACATCAATAAGGAAATTATAGAAAATAATATGAGTATATTGCTTGTTGGAGAGAAAGCATTTTACAAAACACCAATTCATGATAAAAATCCTTTGCAGGAGAGGAGGAGAAGGGAAGTACCTCAATTTGATAAAGAACATCTATAAAATAAATCCCTAATATTTAGTGATCAAAGACTAAATGCTTTCACATCAACATTACTAAAAGTTGTAGTCATTACAATAAAGGAAGAAATAATAGACATATAGATTTATTTATTTATATATTTATTTTTAAAATATTTTTATTTATTTCTAGGGGAGAGAGAGAGAGAGAGAGAGAATAGACATATAGATTTAAAAGGAAAAAAGAGCTGCCTATTTTCAGAAGACATGATTATCTAGGTGAAAATCCCCCCAAAAATCTATTTAAGAAATCCACAAGAATCGACCAGTGAATTCAGCTGGGTTGCAGAATAAAACACGAGACACAAAAGAATTCAGGTTTCTACCTGAATCTGTGTCTACTGAATTACAATTCTAATGGCCCAAATAAATGTTTGTTTGCTTAAAAAATTATTCAGAAGTAAATTACATTTCTATAAATTAGCAATAATCTTACAGAACCTGGACTTTAAAAGCAGTAGTAATTTTAGTCACGCCCAAATAAATGAAATACTTAGGTATACATTTAACAGAGCAAGTTTAGGGGCGCCTGGGTGGCTCAGTTGGTTAGGCGTCTGACTTTGGCTCAGGTCATGATCTCACAGTTCCTGAGTTTGAGCCCGACGTCAGGCTCTGTGCTGACAGCTCAGAGCCTGGAGCGTGCTTCGGATTCTGTGTCTCCCTCTCTCTCTGCCCCTCCCCCGCTGAGACTCTGTCTTTGTCTCTCTCAGAAATAAATAAGACATTCACAAAATTTAAGAAAAACAAGTTTAGGATCTGAATGCTGAAAATTACAAAATTCTAATGGAAGCAAACCAAACCTAATTATGCAATGAGTCATACTGTGTTCACGGATTAGAAGACTTAACATTGATCTAAAGGTTTAGTGAAATTCTTCTCTAATCTACAAGATTTTTGTAGACATAGACAAGTTTATTACAAAATTGACCCACAAGAACATCAGCCCTAGAGTAATTAAAGCCATCCTGACAGAGTATAAAGTAGGAGGTATCATTCCATCCGATATCAAGGCTTAGGTACAGCTGTGCCGTATTAGTGGAGGGATCAGTGGAACAAATTACAGAACCTAGAAATAGAACGTACAAATTTGCTCAGCTGACTTTTGGCAAGGCCAAAAGTGCATGAAAGGCAGGACCCTGATGATGATGGAAGTGTTCTGTATCTTGAGTGTTGTGGAGGACACACAAACCTATGTGTGATAAAACTGCATGGAACTGCAAACACACATACCATCACAACACACACATGTACACACAAATGATTACAAGTAAAACTGGGGCATCAGAATGAGATTGGTGGGATGCATCAAGGTCAACACCCTCGTTGTTGAGATAGTACTACAGGTTTACTGTAGGCATGGCCAAGGCATGGCCACTGGCGGACAGGAGATAAAGGACACACAGGATTGCTCTAAATTATTTCCTACAAGTACATGTGAGTCTACAATTATTTCAGTTAAAAAAATATATTGGCAGGGGCACCTCGGTGGCTCAGTCATTAAGCATCTGACTTCGGCTCAGGTCATGAGCTCACGGTTTGTGAGTTCAAGTCCCTCATTGGGAACTGAGCACTGCTTCCGGTGAGCTCTAGCCCCGCCTTGGATGAGCTCAAGCCCTGCACTGGGTGAGCTCCAGCCCTGCTGCAGGTGAGCATGAGCCCTGCTTCGGGTAAAACACGAGCCCCACTTTGAGTGAGCCCCATTTCTCTCTCTCCCTCTCTCCGTCTCTTTCTTACTCTCTCTCCCTCTTTCTCCCTCCCTCTCTCTCTGCCTCTAGTGGGATTTTCTATCTCTCTGCTCCTCACTCACTTGTGCCCTCTCTTTATCTCTCTCTCAAAAAAAAAAAAAGCTTAAAAAAATATTGGCAGATGGAATTGGACAATATATAAAAAGAATTAAAGTAATGACTAGGTGGGATTTGATGCAGAATGAAAAGTGGTTAAATATTTCAAAATCATGAATCTCACCTAACAAATCAACAGGCTAATAGAAAAAAAAACAAAAAACAAAAAACACATGATCCCACCAACTGATATATAAATGATAAAAACTAAGAATGGGGATGCCTGGTTGGCTCAGTCAGTTGAGCATCCGACTCTTGAATTTGGCTTAGGTCATGATCTCATGGTTTGTGAGGTCAAGCCCCACATCAGGCTCTGTGCTGATAGTGTGGAACCTGCTTGGGAGTCTCTCTCACTCTTTCTCTCTCTCTCTCTGTCTCTCTCAGCCCCTCCCCCGACTCATGCCCGTATACATGTGCTCTCTCTCAAAATAAATAAATAAGCATTAAAAATAAACACTAAGAATGTAGGGAAACTTTCTTTTTTTTTCAAATTTTTTATTTATTTCTAGGAGAGAGAGACAGCATGAGCAGAGGAGGGTCAGAGAGAGAGGGAGTCACAGACTGGAGAGGCTCCAGGCTCCGAGCTGGCAGTCAGTACAGAGCCCGAAGCGGGGCTTGAACCCATGTACCGTGAGATCATGACCTAAACGAAAGTAGGACACTTAACCGACTAAGCCACCCAGGCACCCCGTAGGGAAACTTTCTTAACTTGATAAAAAAAAAAAAATCTACAAAATACCTACAGCTAATGTTATACTTAATGGTAAAAGAATGAATATCTCTAAAATTGCAGAAATGCAAGGATATTCACCCTCGCCACTCTTATTTAATGTATTCTGAAAATTCTACTCAATGTGATAAGACAAGAAAAAGAAATGAAAGATAACATTTGAAAAGGAAAAGAGAAAACTATCCCTATGTGCAGCTGACATGATAGTTTACATAGAAAAGGCAAGGAATCCACACACACACAAAAAACCCTCCTAAAACTAATAACTGAGTTGACCAAGGTCTAGTATGCAAAATCAACACATAAAAATGAATTGTATTGCTGAATACTAGTAAGGGTATGTGAATGTTGACATTAAAAGTATCAAATTATACTTACGTGAATGTTGAAATTAACAGTATTGATACTTAGGTATACACTGAACAATATTTCAAATCTTGTATTCTAGAAACTACAAAACGCTGATGAAAGAAATAAATGCTAAGTGAAATAAGCCAGTTAAAGAAAGACAAATACCATATGATTTCACTCCTATGCAGAATTTAAGAAATAAAACAAAGGGACAAAGAAAAGAGAGACAAACCAGAAATGGACTTGTAACTTTATTTTTTTTAATGTTTTTATTTATTTCTGAGAGAGAGAGAGACAGAGAGAGAGAGAGGCAGTGTGAGCAGAGAGAGCAGAGAGAGGGAGACACAGAAGCCAAAACAGGCTCCAGACTCTGAGCTGTCATCACAGAGCCTGATGTGGGGCTTGAACTCATGAACTGTGAGATTGTGACCTGAGCCAAAGTTGGACGCTTAACTGACTGAACCACCCAGGCACCCTACGGACTCATAACTTTAGAGAACAAACTAGTGGATGCCAGAAGGGAAATGGATGGGGAATTGGTGAAAGAGGTGATGGGAATTAAGAGTACTTTTATCTTGATGAGCACTGAGGAATGTACAGGATGGTTGAATCACTATATTGCACGCCTGATACTAACATAACACTGTATGTTAACTATACTGGAATTAAAATTAAAATTAAAAAGAAAGAAAAAAGAAAGCAATTTTAAAAACACTTAAATGAAGTAGCATAGGCATACATGTTCATGGACTAGAAGACTCTAGGTAACAAAGAAGTCACTTCTCCCCAGACTAATACACAGGTATAACTCAATTGCTATCATAATCCCAGGAAGATCTTTCGTAGATATACATAAGACTATTCTAAGATTTGTTCATGGTTTGCCTCCCTCCCTCTCCCCGACTATTTTCTCCCCTTCTTCTCCCCCACAGTCCTCCATTAAGTTTCTCCTAATCCTCCTATATGTGCAAACATATGGTAAGATTTTTATTGAAAGGCAAAAGAACTGGTAGAGCTAAAAATTTTTTTTTTAAATAAGAATAAAGCAAGAAGAATCAGTACACTATCACAGGACGTATTATACAGCTACAGTACTCAAGAGTATGTTGTTTTGGCAGAGGAATGAGCATATGACCAATGGAACATAACAGAGAACCAAGTATGGCTAAATAACTTTTGACAAAGGTGCCAAAGCAATTCAATGGAGGAAGGATAGTACTTTTAATAAATCGTTACTGCAAAAATTGAATATGCACAGTAAAAAAATCTATCTCAAACTAAACTTCCTAACATACAAAAATTAATATAAGATGGATTTGGCAGTCGTTCAGATGGAGAGGAGGATACTCCAGTGGAAGTTATAAGTATTGGTCTGAAATAAGTGGAATCTTGACGTAGCATTCTGCTACTATTGGTGTATACATATGGTGCTATAGAGAGAGAGAGAGAAGTAACCATCTAGGGTTAAGGAGAACAACTTCCTTTGGGAGTTGTTTCTTCCATCAGACCCTATATTTCCTCAGGATTATAACTCATTTCACAAGGCCTCAGTTTCCTTTAATAGGTTCTAGAACAGAGCATGATTTTGTCATGCACACTCAGTGGTGCAAGTTAATGGTCTGGTGTTCTGGATGGCATAGCATTCTCCCCATTTCTGGTTCACCACCCATGATAGGCAAGTAAAGGTGACTATTTAGAGTCCTAGCCGGGCAAAGGGCTCTGGATTCCTCAGGACACAGAGCTCCCTCTCTGCCAGAAGCCATGAATCTCCTGATGCTGACCTTCATTATATGTGGGTTCCTAAATCCGGTGACCAAAGGTAATGGAACTCTAGAATGTAGGCACAATGGAACTAGGATGCCGTTGACCTTGAGCTTTCAGGTGTCTTGAGGGGAAATGATGGTCTGCAGGAAAACCCTTGGGCCAATGAAGAACCACAGAAATGCTCTCATGATGGGAGTTCAATATCCTTACTTCCTAAGACTCTGCTGGAGGCACCTATCATGTTGGGGTATCTTCTTCTTTTTAATCTTCTTGGCCGTGACGTATTTTTTTTTAAGTTTATTCATTTTTGAGAGACAGAGCAGAAGCAGGGGTGAGGCAGAGAGAGAGGGAAACACAGATTCTGAACCAGGCTCCAGGCTCTGAGCTGTCAGCACAGAGCCTGATATGGGGCTCAAAATCACAAACAGTGACATCATTACCTGAACCAAAGTTGGATGCTTAACTGACTGAGCTACCCAGGAGCCCCATGTTGGGGTATCTTCCGAGACATTTCTCTAAAGGCACGAATTTCCACAATCTTTTGAGCGGCTCTTCCTGGCTTTCTATTACTAACCAGTGTTAACCAGTGAAATGTAAGCTTCTCATATTAATCAATATGAACGGGCTCATTCCTGCTTTTTAGTAATGCCACTTTTGAAAATTATCCACTTTTATTGAAGAGTAATACTTGCAATTGATGCAAAGTATCAGGCGCTTGATAGGTTTCCATGAGTCTAAGTACTCACTTATTCTAGAATAACATCTCTTCAATCTTTCTTTCAGATTCCCTCAATCAATCAATCATACCAATTACTTGTATATCCTAGAAGATATAGATAGATAGATAGATAGAGAGAGAGATAGACAGATCCTAGATTTTAAAAAACCCAGTGTAAATGAACCACATGGATTCTTCTGCAAGGTTCAGCTAATATGTCTTAGAGATTTCTTATCAATATAGAAACTTACTTTGTTGTTGTTAATGGATGCATAGGACTTAAAGAGGATGGGTGAATTTCTGATTATGAACTATTTGCTGACATTTTGTAAAGTTTTTTTTTTTTTAATGCTTTATTTCTAGGAGAGAGAGAGAGAGACAGCGCGAGCAAGGGAGGGTCAGAGAGAGAGGGAGTCACAGACTGAAACAGGCTCCAGGCTCTGAGCTGGCAGTCAGCACAGAGCCCGACGCGGGGCTCGAACCCACGAACCGCTAGATCATGACCCAAGCGAAAGTCGGACGCTTAACCGACTAAGCCACCCAGGCGCCCCCATTTTGTAAAGTTTTGAAGTAGTAAAGAAGTAAAAATAAAGTTCTGTTCTGTTGCTCTCCCTCAGATTCCTTGGATGCCATGTGAATAAAAATGTGTAGCCTACTTTTAAATTTCTTATTATAATATTAGTATTTTCCCATATATTATTTTCCAACAACTGAATTTTCAAAAACTGCACAAAATTTCATTGAATGGATGCTCTGCAAATTACTTATCCAATTTGATGACTGGACATTTATGGCCTTATTTTTGCTAATAAGTATATTTATGTTACATATACAAGTTAGTTCTATAGAACCATTCTCAGACATAAATCAAAATTTTTAAATGAAGGATCATATTTAAAGAGGTAATTGTTTCTACTTCATTCAGTATGGAGAAGTCAAACTTTATATATATTTATTGTGTTTTTTAATTTTTCTACAAATTGTGTGGTTTGGCCTATTTTTCTTTTTTATTGGGGAGTTAGCTTTTATTCCTGTTGATTTATAGGTTTTCCCTTACAGGTTCCATTTTGAAATTTAACTATTTAATGTATTTGAGTTTATTTTTGTATTTTCAAGTAAGACAGCATCTGGTGGGATTTTTAAAAAAAATTTTTAATGTTTGGGGCGCCTGGGTGGCTTAGTTGGTTAAGCGTCCGACTTTTGCTTAGGTCATGATCTCACGGTTCGTGGGTTTGAGCCCCGCGTCGGGCTCTGTGCTGACTGCCAGCTCAGAGCCTGGAGCCTATTTCAGAGTCTGTGCCCGAAAAAAATTAAAATTAAAAATTTTTTTAATGTTTTATTTATTTCTGAGAGAGAGAGAGAGAGCGTGAGTAGGGGAGGGTCAGAGAGAGAGGGAGACACAGAATCTGAAACAGGCTCCAGGCTCTGAGCTGGCTGTCAACACAGAGACCAACACAGGGCTCGAACCCACGAACTGTGAGATCATGAGCTGAGCTGAAGTTGGACGCTTAACCGACTGAGCCACCCAGGTGCCCCAGCATCTGGTGGTTTTGTAAAGTAACTTTTTACCAAGCCAAACTGTCCATCAATATCCATCAATGTCAATAGCTGTAATTAACTTGAAGCCATCTGATTCTGCATCTGGTATGTTTTAGACAGAATTCACACATGGCATAATGTTTTCGCAAATGGCTTATTATTCATAGTCTTTAGTTTTATGATTTTGAGATGCTGGTGATGGAGGTCACAAGCTTTAACAACATAATTCCAGACTGCGGACCTTTGAAGAAAAAAACAAAAACTGCTGTCATTCTAGACAAAAATAACACTCAGTTACGGATTGTTCCCAATGGCCATCATCGCATTGCTTAAGCCATATTCTTAGAGTTATCTTTGGTATTTTTACCTGTGACATTTGTATCTATCAGGAAGTCTACTGGCAAATTATGTTCAGAGCCAACCAATCTCACCACCTCCACTGCTACCACTCTGGTTCAAGTCACTATCATCTCCCACTTCCTACTGCTGTAGCTTCCTCCCAGGCATCTGTCCTTCTACACTTGCCTTCTGCAATCTGCTGTCAAGATAGCAGACAGTACAACCTACTCCCACCAGAAGTCAGATAATGCACCTCTTCTGTTCAAAACTCTGCAATGGCCCCCTCTTCACTCAGAACAATAACCAGGGTCCCAACAGTGGCTCACCTGCTCTCTGTGATCTGACCCTTATGGCCTATCTCACCTCATCTTCTGCTATTCTAGTCTTTGCTCCTTTCACTGGCGCCACACTGGCTTCATTGCTCTTCCTCAAACATGCCTGGCTTGCTCAGCCCAGGCTTCTGTCTGTTTCCTCTGCTTAGATGCACTTGCCCCAGATACTAGTGTGGCTAATTCTTTACCTCCTCCAAATCATTGTTTAACTGTCACCTTCTTTCAAGCCCGATGCTAACTGCTGTTTAAGAAACTGCCAGGGGCGCCTGGGTGGCTCAGTTGGGTAAGCATCCAACTTCAGCTCAAGTCATGATCTCACGGTCTGTGGGTTCAAGCTCTGCGTTGGGCTCCGTGCTGACAGCTCAGAGCCTGGAGCCTGCTTCGGATTCTGTGTCTCCCTCACTCTCTGCCTCTCCCCAGCTCATGCTCTATGTCTCTCTTTCAAAAATAAATAAAACATTTTTAAAAATTAAAAAAAAATCCTGCCAGTCTGCCTCCATGACCCTCCAAACAGATTCTGCTGAAATCTATTCTCTCTCACTTCTGCAAACCACTATCACCTTCTTACATATAAGGTAATTGGTTTTCATTGTCTGTCTTACTCTGCTGAAATTTAAGCATCATGTGATTGTGTCTGCTTAGTTCACAAATGTACTATAAGGGCCTAGAATAAAGTCTGTATCGTGGCTAGGGGCTCACACTTTGTTGAATGAGGGGCATTCAGGAATGGATATCCTAGAGGAAAAGAAAAATTGAGAAATAATCTTTGTAGAAACAGGGAATGAAGAAGTGATGTCGAGGTTTGTCTTGGATGAAAAAAGTGGAATGTCTACACTTAAAACTTATAGAAAATTCTCACACGAGCAAAGCAAATTGGGGCCAGTAAAATAATAAGAGAATCAATCATTGGAGAAGAGGAATATGTTTCTTGACCCAGGGGAGGCAAGAAACTTTGCTCTAGCTGCTTCCTCTGCCTAGAATACACTAATCTTTATGCTTTGCAGGCAATTTGCTGAGAAATATGGTCATATGTGCTTGCCTGATAAATGATCATAAAATGGAGCAGGCTAGTTTCATTTTACCTTCATATTCTCACCCCTTGAATGAATTATCAGATTGCTTAGAAATCCTACCATATTTCTTTTGTGAGCTCATCCTTCCTCTTTCCTAGACAACTATTTTGTACTGACCTTTCTTTCTCTTTAATTCTCCTGCTCTATTTCTCTACATGACTCTCCCTCCCAGCTTATGACTTTATCCTGCACTTCAAGATTTAAAAAATTTCAATAGTCACATGAAAAGATGCTCAACACCACCAAACATCAGGGAAATGCAAATCAAAACCACAATGAGATATTACCTTACACCTGTAAGAATGGCTAAAATAAAAAAGACAAGATATAACCATGTTGGTGAGGATGTAGAGAGAAAGAAACCTTGTGCACTGCTGGTGGGAATGTAAATTGGCACAGACATTGTGGAAAATAATATGGATTTCCTCAAAAAAATAAAAATTTTAAAACAGAATACCATAGGGTGCTTGGGTGGCTCAGTTGGTTGGGCGTCCAACTCTTGATTTCAGCTCAGGTTATAATCCCAGGGAAGGGGGATGTGAGTCCTGTGGTCAGGACTCCACGTTGAAGGTGGAACCTGCTTAAGATTCCCTCTCCCTCTGTCCCACTCTCCTGCTCTCTCTCTCAAATAAAATTTTAAAAAATAGACATACCATATAATCTAATAAATCTACTACTGGATATTTACCCAAAGAAAATGAATATACTAGGGATACTTGAAAATATTTGAAAAGATATATGCTTTCCTATGTTTATTGCAGCATTATATCCAATAGTCAAGGTAGGGAAGCAACCCAAGTGTCCATGAATAGACAGGAAGGCATGCGCGCGCACGCGCACACACACACACACACACACACACACAATATTATGTAGCCATAAAAAAGTATAAGATTGTGCCATTTACAACAACATAGGTAGACTGAGAAGGGATTTTGCTAAGTGAAATAAGTCACACTGAGAAAGACAAGTACTATATGACTCCAGCCATAAGTGAAATCTAAAAAAAAAAAAAATAAGCAAAGCAAAAAAATTAAAAATTAAAATAGAACTTTTTCTTTTTACCACGGTCAACATTCATACAAGTACCCCTCTGCACCCATCTTCTCTTTCCCTCTTGACATAGCTGAGGTTGCGAGCCTTCTCTGTCTCAATCTGTCAAATGGGATTTTGATCCTTGCCAACCAGGAAGTACTGTGCCCTTCTGTTGTCTCATTTCCCTATTCTGTATTAATCTCTCCCTTTCAACTGGTTTCTTCTTAAGTGTCTTCAAACACGCTCTGTTATTTCCCATTCTTCAAACCATTCCTGAAAAGTGCTTCCTTGGTTTCATATTGTCCTCCAAGAGCCTCTCTATTTCTCCACTCTTCCTCATAGTGAGCTTCCGAAGAGTTTTGTCTCCAGGTGCTACTTCGACTTCTCTCATTCACATTTCACCAATTTCACTTCTGTTTCTTTTTCTCCTCCCACTCTGAAACTGTTCCTCTCCTGGTTACCAGTGACAGTCACCATGTTAAACACAATAGACACTTCTGCCTTTATCTTGCTCAACTTTTGTCTACAAATGTTCACACACTGTTTTAAGAAACCCTTTCCTCTCTTGCATAACCTAGTCATATCTGATACGACTTGATTTGTATCCTTTTGGCATTTACCATTTTCATGCGTCCTAGCCTGATCTGTAAGCTGCAGTTCTCCCCAAAGCATGGCTGATTGCATGAGAAATACCCCTGTACAGAAGAATCCAGAAATGAGGGAATTATGAGCTCACTCTGGGATCATCTATCAAATATTGGCTGGTCACGTGACAGATAAATACTCCCACTCCTTTCATTCTCAGGAAGGAGAACTCTGAGGCAATGGCTGCCACAGTTTCCCAGAGGATTATGCTCTAGTCAACCACAGTGGTAACTAACTGTGTAACTCACCTCTTTTTGGCCTTCTTACTTCCCTAACTACCGTGTTTCCAAACTGATTTCAGATGGAGGAGAATGCCTCTCCATTCACTCATTATACTCAAATTTGCTCCCAAGGTCTACTTTTGGAGAAATTAGTCTAATTCTCTAGTTTTATTCTGACTTACCTGGTTTTTTCTTTGAGTCTCTTTCTCCTATCTGAGCTCTCAATATTCATACTCAACAGAATTTAATCTTGGTCCCCTTTTTATCTTATGTTATTCCAACTCACTATACTTTATCCATTACTGTAGTTTTAAATATCCATAAGCAATGATTCCAAAATTTACACCTAGAGTCCGAACTTGTCTACTGAGATCTTTTGGGTATATCCCACTGCCTTCTTGACACTCTAGGTATATTATATGTTAATATGCCCTGAAGCTAATACTTGAGCCCGTCTTTGTCTCTTCCTTCCAAATCTTGTTGTTTCCTCAGTTTAACATTCGGTGAATGGCAAGTACCACTAATCTTCCCTACCTCAACAGCAATGCAGTAATGCACTTTGATTTCTCTATCTTCCTCTGACCTCAGATCCAAACAACCAATGTCTTAAATCTGCCCTTTTGTCTACAGTTCTTGAAACCCCAATTCTAGCCACCATTATATCTTACCTACCCGAAGCTTCCAACACCCCTTCCTGATTCTTTCTTTTCCCTAATCTAATTTCCATGAAATCCAAACTAACCATGTAAAGCATAAAATAAATTAGTTCGCACTGTGTTTTGAAACACAAATGCTTAATAATGGCCTAACATGACTAGGAGATGGCATTGCCACTTGCAGCTCATTTCATCTCATGCTCCTTTGCACATTACACTTCAGACTCACCAGCTTTCTCCCAATACATGATGCAGTTTCTCAGCAGTGGGACTGAGCCTTTGCTTGTCCTTTCTCTGCTTCCTTGGCTGGCTCCCTCCATCCTTCTTGCCTTGCCTTAAATATCAACTGTACATAGGTCTCCTTCTCTATCTCTCTTCCTCCTCTTCCTCTTTTGTTCTTCTGCTTTCCTTCTTTCTCTCTCTCCCCACCTAGCCCCTGTTTCCTTGATGGCATATGAAACAATATTTAATATACAGTTTCACTGTTCAGTCTCCCAATGGCTTGAAGTATTTGTCATATTGCTCTAGATGGGTAATGGGTGTTAAAATTTTGAATTAATGACTATCATATTGTTGTTAGAGTTAAAAACTTGACCTACTCATTCATTCTCTGCAGCTGGCTGGGGAGTCAAAAGATGTTGGAAGAATAACATCGGACACTGCAGAAAACGATGTTTTCATGTTGAAAGGTACAAGCTTCTTTGTATGAACAAGCTAACGTGCTGCATTCCCATAAAAGATGATCCCGGATACACTAAAATGCCACCACGTCCTGGGCCCTTTGAAGAGATAACTATTAATATTAATGATTGGGATATATCTTCTAATTCCCCCGTATCTTGGTTCAATGATGAAATGACGGTCAGCCCAACTGGAGGTATAAGAGAAATTTCTTCCAGAGCTTCAACATATTCTCCTGAGACCACTGATAGTACAACTAATTAACATTTCTTCTGGGTATGGGACACTGGAGAAAAGCAGTGGGAATAACATGCAGGGAACCAATTCTGTTGATGTTATTTCACCGGGGACAATTCCACTGGGGACTGGATGGCATGCAGATGGACATAAAGTACCCCCAAGACCAAGAGAGTTACCCTATAGTTGGAAATGCGTAAAGGGAAGTGCATAGAAGACACAGGGGTTCTGTTTATTGGGCTGAAATTCTTTATCTCTCTTCCTCTGATGTATTAAAATATATTGGTCTCAGTAAACATTTTGTGTGTGTGTGTATTTTTCCAAACCCACCGCCCCCCCAAAAAGAAGACCAGCTTGGAGCTGCCTTTATGGTTGAGACAAGGATTTTGACTTTAGTAAAGCCTGAACCACTCCTATCATATATGAAGGAACCTATGGAGTCACATAAAAAGTTCCAGATAAGTCCTCCCTTTCCCATACTCCACCCCTCCCCCTTTTATTGTAAGTTATGAATTTAATTCCCTATCTGTAACATTAGGTCAAATTTTGTGTAAGGCTTCAACTAGAAACTAACCCAGTTATCGTTAGAAACCACCTCATTCTGCACAAAGACTGTTTTAACTAGATAGAGATGAAAGTGGGGCTTGCCTTGGGGCACCTGGGTGGCTTAGTCGGTTAAGCGTCCGACTTTCGCTTAGGTCATGATCTCGCGGTTCGTGCGTTGGAGCCCCGCGTCGGGCTCTGTGCTGACTGCCAGCTCAGAGCCTGGAGCCTGTTTTGGAGTCTGTGACTCCCTCTCTCTCTGACCCTCCCCTGCTCATGCTGTCTCTCTCTCTCCTAGAAATAAATAAAACATTAAAAAAAATTTTAAAAAAAGAAAGTGGGGCTTGCCTTGAGAGCAGCATCTGAAATGAAAAGCTGCATCACAAATTCGATTCATCCTTCCCATGTTCTTTCCAACCAAAAGTCCAACTTCCCACTATGGTGATCTCACAGCATGCCTCTCCAGATCTTCACTTTGTCCGTGAATGCCTGTTATGTGTAGGGTTTCTACGGATGCCTACACCCATGTGAGTGATGTTTGTATGATGACTGGTGAGCCAGCAAGTCAACTCTTTGATATCACAGAGAAGCAATTATTAACTACAAACTTGATTGATTATTAATGTGTTGGGCTAAGTCTGGGAAGCTACTGAAAGCCACAGACTCAGGTGCCTAAATGTCTCAGAATCAAAAAGTTTTTTTCCTCTAATTCTTTTTATTTTGTCTAAGTCAAGTTGCCAGTGGCGGTGACTGCTGTTTGGATATTGGCCATCAGATCACTGACCTTTCAATAGACCTCTATTCCAATAGATCTTAGACCCCCCACACCCCAATTAGGCTGACAGGCCATCCTAGTTTGGTTAGGACTGAGGGTTGTCCCAGACCTTGAGTATCAGAGTGCCAATATCTAGAAAGTGTTTAGCAAACTAGAACAAATTGATCACCTTCTCTCTAAATTGCTCTTCTCTATTTCTTTGCATAGCTGACACCTCACCACATAGGTCATATGTTGACTCTTCACAGAGGCATCTTTTTCACTATGAAGGCCTCCCTAAACCACCAGTCTGCCTTGGCTTAGACTACTTTTTTTTCATATCTTTGCTTCAAATGTCAGCTCCTTAGAAACAATTCTTGGCCATGAGACCACTCCTCACTCCTCTATATTATTTCTTATTAGGCTCTTTGAAATTATTTTGTATATTTCTTCAGTCTCCTACTGAATTATTGAAGTATTTACTAATTTATGGCCCATCATCAACACCATAATGTCCATGTAGTCCTAATACCTTGATCTCGTTCGTGGCTGTGTCCTGAGTACTAGACCAGTACCTTGCAGATGGCGGATGCTCAATAAAAACTTGAGAACACGTGGTTCATGATTCATCTCAATAAATATGAGGTCACACAATATATATCAGTAGTCTTCAAAGTGGGATACCAGCTACAAAAAGGATTTCCAAAGTGTGCGCATTGAGAATTTAAGGAAATCAATTTTTAGACCCTCGATTTCTGTATGTCTTATGATGATCAGAGCACTCTTAATAGGCTTTTCTTTTCTATCTCCACTTTCTTAGTTTCTCTTTTCCCCGCTCTGAAAAGAAAACTTAACCTCTCATCCATCCTTTATCTGATAATCATGGATTGCCCAGAGTGCACAAAACTCCAAGTGTCAAATCAGTGGATAATTGAAATGCTTGTGCTAGTGTTCAGAAGATGAGTAATCATAGACTTTGGGTAATAAATCTTTTGGAAATCCAAGTGACTTAAAATTTTTTGTTTACCAAAGCAATGATACCAGGAAGAATCAAGCTAATGGTGGACAGAGCTTTGAAATTAAGCTTTTTAGAAGCTTAATAATAGCTTCCTAAAGAATTTTTGGTATATAATTTGTAAGGAGTTAAAAAAGCTGTGTGATCTACTTTCTGTGTATAATCTATCTATCTATCTATCTATCTATCTATCTATCTATCTATCTATCTATCTATCATCTACCTGATGCCTAATCTTCTAACTTTTCCATCTACCAATTGATGCAAATAAGATCTTCCCTACATTCTCAAAATAAAAACTGGGGGAAAAAGTGGATGCTGACTTTCATCCATTCCAGTAAAAAGTAATATTCATCCAAATAGAAAGAAAGCATGATCTATTTACTAACAAGATGCATTTATAGTAAAACAAAAAAGTTTTTTTGGTTAATAATTATTTTTCATGTTCGACATTACATTTATGCCTCTTTAATTAATTTTGTTCCAAATATTGCAATTATGGCTCAATCTTGAGTATGTTGTTAAACATTCAGAGCTTATGTTCATGAAGATGTTACAACAAATTACAATTAATTATACAATAAATTATATATCCATTTTTTGCCACAGGTAAATATGATAGATCAATAATAGACTTTTAAACATAAAAATACAGGGGCGCCTGGGTGGCTTAGTCGGTTAAGCGTCCGACTTTCGCTTAGGTCATGATCTCGCGGTTCGTGGGTTCGAGCCCCGCGTCGGGCTCTGTGCTGACTGCCAGCTCAGAGCCTGGAGCCTGTTTCAGTCTGTGACTCCCTCTGTCTCTGACCCTCCCCTGCTCACGCTGTCTCTCAATCTCTCTCTCTCCTAGAAATAAATTTTAAAAAGTAAAAAAAAGTAAACATAAAAATACATTACATTAAGATTTAATTTTGTGGGGAGAGTAGCATAAAAACTTAAACTGGTGGAATTAAAGTTTAAAGAGAAAAAATTATTTAATGTTTCTAACTGCTTTTTAGAAAGCTTCTTTATATATTTATTAAATGGATAATTGTCATTATTATGTATTCAGATTGAATTAAATACCTAAATTATAATTTTTACATGTCAATTTTTATAATATACCAGTAATCATATTTTTATTATATACATTTATGATGAAATCTTTTATTTTTCAGTTCTAAATACTGTTAGGAAAACCACACTCTAAAAATTCAAAAAAGTTTGAAGATCACTCCTAAAATTTGATATAAGGCTTCAAACATTACCTGGCACAGACTACACCAATCATTCAGTTTTTCTATAATTCCTAGATATTCCATTTTCATGAATATATGCTTTCTCCATCATTCAGCATGATAACCTTGCATTCTTTTAATCTTTGTCCTTAAGGATCCCCCGTAGCTCAATAACCCATCTGTTCACTACATGGGAATTGACCTCCAAATTGACAGTGTTTGCATTTGGTTCCTTTTTGTAGTTTCCAGCACCAGTCTGAAATACCCCATCACTTGGGGTGCCTGGGTGGCTCAGTCGGTTAAGCGTCTGACTTCAGCTTAAGTAATGATCTCACCGTTCATGGGTTCGAGCCCCTCATCGGGCTCTGTGCTGACAGCTCAGAGCCTAGAGCCTGTTTCAGATTCTGTGTCTCCCTCTCTCTGCTCTTCCCCTGCTCTCACTCTTTCTCTCTGTCTCTCTCAAAAATAAATAAACATTTTTAAAAAATTTTAATGAAATTCCCCATCTTTTGAGCTATACTGCCCATGTTACATATACGATTTGATATATTAGACATATATTTCCTCTGTTTTCTGAGTTTCTTTTTCGTTTTATTGATGGTGTCTTTTAAAATATAAGTTTTTAATTCTGATGAAGTTCCATTTATCTTTTTTGCTTTTGGTGTCATACCTAAGAAATTATTGCCTAACTTAAAGTCACGGGGATTTACACCTGTGTTTTCTTTTCAAGGTTTTATGGTTTTAGCTCCTGTGTTTACCTAATTGATCCATCTTAATTTACTTTTTTGTATGATGTCTCTTAGGTCCATTTGGTCTAAAGCATGGTTCGATTCCAATTTTTTTAATTGATTTTCTGTCTCAATGACCTATCCATTGCTGAAAATTAGGTATTGAAGTGCCCTATCATTATAATCTTGTCTATTTCTTCCTTCTGACATGTTAGTATTTGCTTAATACATTTAGGTCTTCCAATATTGGTTGTATATATATTTATAAGTATTATATCTTCTTGATGTATTGACACCTTTATGATTATATAATGACCTTCTATGTCTCTTATTACCATTTTTGGCTTACAGCCTATATCCACACTTTCTTTTGGTTTCCACTTGCATGAGACAACCTCTTCCATCCCTTCACTTTGAGCATATATGTGTTCTTAAAACTGAAGTGGGTCTCTTGTAGGCAGCATATAGCTGGGTCTTTTTCTTTTTTAGAAACATCTAGCTACTTTGTGCCTTTTTATTGGTTGATTAAATTCATTTATCTTTAGAGTAATTATTGATAAGTAAGAACTAACCACTGGCATCTTATTGATTGCTTTCTGGTTGTTTCGTATTCCCACTGCTCTTTTTCCTGTTTCTGACTACTTTTGTAAGTTGGTGATTTGCCATGGTGGTGTGCTCTGTTCTCCCTCCTTCTCCCTCCCGTTTTTTATCCTTCATGAACCTACTTTAGATGTTTGCTTTATGATTTTCTTGAGGCTTACATAAAACCTCTCAGAGATAAAACAGTCCATTTTATGGTGATAGCAGCTTAATCTGCATTCACCTATAAAGTCTCCTCCCTTTTTCTCCTTCCCTTTTATAGGTGTGATGTTGCAATTTACCTTTTATGCTGTGAATTTGTTAATTATAGTAACTATAGTTATTTTGAATACTCTTTTCTTTTAACCTTTATACTTAAGTTAAGTGGCTCATATACCAGCATTTCCCACCTTTAGGAGTGGGCTGAGTATTTTCATATGTTGTCATGTTGCTGATTAGTGTCTTTTCATTTCAGTTTGGAGAACTCCTATCAGTACCTCTTGCAACGCAAGTCTAGTGGTGAAGAACTCCCTCACCTTTTGTTTGTCTGGGGAAGTCTTTATTTCTACCTGATGTCTGAAGGACAACCTTGCCAGATATTCTGGGCAGGCAATTTTAAATCTTTCATCACTTTGCATATGTCACTCCACTGTCCCCTTAGGGATTCTGCTGAGAAATCTGCTGACCGCCTAATGGGGTTTCCTTTGTAGGTTATACTCTTCATTTACTGGATGCCTTTTGGGATTTTCTTCATATCCTTGATTTTGAATAGTTTTATTATATTATGTTTGGGAGGTCTTTTGGCCTTGAGATAATAGGGTAATCTATTTATTAGCTTTGTGAATTTGATGTCTAAGTCTTTCCCCAGGCTGGGCAGTTTTCAATTATTTCTTTAAATAAAATGTCTGTCCCCTTCTCCTTCTCTTCTCTCTCTAGATTCCCAATTATTCCATATTTCTCCTTTGATTCAGTCCCATAGAATGTATAAGTTTTCTTCACTTTATTCTCTTTTCTTTGTTCTCTTCTGTGTTCAAAATTCCTATCCCCTAAGTCACTTACAATATCTTCCATCTGCTCTCTTTTCAAAAAGATGTTTTCTCTTATATTCTCCATTTAATTCACTGAATTATTTAGCTCTCGAGTTTCTATTTGGGTCTTTTTTAAGGTCTATCTCTTTGATAAAGAGTTTATTTTGTTCATGTATTTTTTTCCCTAAGATCATTGGACTGCTTGTTAAGTTGTCTTTAGCTCATTAAGTTTCTTCAAAACAGCTATTTTGAATTCTTTATCAACTAAACTGCAGTATTCTCTAACTCTGAGCTCAGTTGTTGGAGAATTATGGATATCTTATGGTGATGGCATATTTCTTTGATTCTTCATGTCCCTGCATTTTTGCACTGCTCCTTTCACACGTGAAGCAGCAGAAACCTCCTTGGGTCTCTCCTGGTTGTCTTCCCATGTGGTACTAATCCTTGGTGTCAGTTACCTGGTGTCTCCTAGGCTGTGTATGGGTAGACCAGCACCACCCTTCTGGTTCCATCCTGTGACAGAATTCTTAAGCTTTTGTTTTCTTTTCTAACTCACCAGTCTGGCTGTTGGAAAACCTCCATTTAGATTCCAGAAGGTGGCACTGCAGCTCCAGTTTGTGGCTTCTCCTTGCCCAAAGATCCGGGTACAAACTGCTGTGGCTCTCAGGAGCACACAAAGATCTGGCCAGGGCGGGCAGGAGGTGTGGGCTTAGCACTGGGGCGTCGTGGGTGCAGGAGATTCTCCAGTGGGACACTCCCAGAGGTTTGTGGGCAGACTTCCTGGCAGAAACTGCTTTCTCTATAGCCTTTTGATACTCTTATCCGCTTTCTTCCCCGACTCTCCACCCACACCCCATCCCCAGCATGGGGTTCCTCCTCAGTACTCTTGGCTCTTCTGAAGAGAAACAAGTTTCTCCAGCCACAACCCATACAACTAGGGTAGCTGGTCACTAACTCACTGCTTTCCACCCAGCGCCCCCAAAGCTGGACGACAGCTTAGCCCTGTGCAACATCACCCTAGGTGGCTCTGGTAAAATTCCTCTCTACTGTGTCCAAACTAATATCCTTTCCACTCTGCTGCCCTGCTAAGCCCAGGCAGTTGTTTTGTGGCTTTTGTTTGTTTGGTAATGCAAGTGCCTGACTTAAGCTTTGATTGCTGAGGCATCCACTTCAAAGAGGCATCCACTCCAATAATGGCTATCCCTAATAAACGCATTGCCAGCCACAGAGCTAGAAAAAGAGCCACCACCACCCTCTTCACTGAGGTTCCTTTGTGTTAGAGATCTTGGTTGAATTTGATAACTGACCAGTTGGGACACTAGTTTTTTCTCTTCCCATGCTTTAAGTTCTTGCTTTTATGTTTTAAATTCATGTAGTGAGACCATAATACCCTAGGCCCCCACCCTCAACGCCAATGAAAGCAGAACCCCAGAACCCTGTGCATGCTCTCTTTCTACCCAAGACTTCGCTATGCAGCCTCAGGTGTGGTAGGTAATTTCCATGCCCTGTAAGTAATAAACCCTTATTTTTTTTAAGTTTCCTGATGGTTATTGCTGAAAGGCACCTTGCAATCATAACCACAAGAGCTAGTCCAACCACAACACCAGTTATTGATAGGCTGAGACTGGCACATAATACAATACACCTTCAGGTGGGCTAGATTTCTACAAATTCTCTATAGATTAGTGTGCAATTTCTACACTATCATATAAATGACATTGATCTTAGCAATGACTATTTATGTTTTTAACATTTATTTATTTTGAGAGAGACACAGAGAGTGAGCAGGGGAGGGGATGAGAGAAAGGAGACACACAGAATCAGAAGCAGGCTCCAGGCTCTGAGCTGTCAGTATAGAGCCCGACGCGGGGCTTGAACTCACAAACTGTGAGATCATGTCCTGAGCTGAGGTTGGACGCTCAACCGACTGAGCTACCCAGGCATCCCCAGCAATGATTTTTTTTAATACAACACCAAAAGAACAAGCAACAAAAGCAAAAATTAACAAGTGGGATATCAAACTCAAAAGCTTCTGCACAGCAAAAGAACCTATCAACAAAATGAAAAAGCCAACCCTATAGAATGGAAGAAGATATTTGCAAACCATTTATCGGAAAAGGGGTTAATATCCAAAATATACAAAGAATGCATACAATTCAATAACAAAAAGAATTCTAATTTTAAAATGGGGAGGGGAATTAAATAGACATGTTTCCAAAGAAGACATCCGAATGGCCAAAAGACATATGAAAAGATGTACAACCTCACTAATCATCAGGGAATACAAATCAAAACCACAATGAGATATAACCTCACACTTGTTGGAAAAGCTGTCATCAGGAAGACAAGAAATAACAAATGATGGCAAGATTCCGAGGAAAGGGAACCCTTAGGCACTGTTGGTAGGAATGTAAATTGGGATAGCCACCAGGGAAAACAGTATAGAAGTTCTCCCCAAAATTAAAAATAGAAATATCATAAAAATATGATCTAGCAATCCCACTTCTAAATATATATCCTAAGGAACTCTCATAAAGTACTGGTAAGAATGTAAAACGGTACAACCATTTGGAAAACAAGTTAGCCATTTCTCTCTCTCTTTTTTCTAAAGTAAGCACTATGGCCAACATGGGGCTTAAACTCACAACTCTGAGATCAAGAGTCACATGTTCTACCAACTGAGGCAGCCAGTTACCTGGCCATTTCTTAACAAGTAACATGTATATTTATCTTGTGACTCTACCATTCCCCTCCCAGCTGTTTATCCAAAAGAAACGAAAGCATATATCCACACAAAGACCTGCACACAAATGATCAACAGCTTTGCTTGTAGTAGCTAATATCTGGAAACAACCAAACTTACAAGATGAATGAATAAACAACTTTTTGTGTATCCATGAAATGGAATATTATCAATGAAAGTAAATTAAGTATTATTATATCCAACAACAAGGAGGAATTCAAGGTCATTACAGTGAGTGAAAGAAGACAGGCTAAGAAAAGAACGCATAGGGTGTGATTTCACTTATGTGATATTCTAGAAATTGCAAACCAATCTATTGACAGATATCAAACCACTGGTTATCTGAGAAATATGGAGGAAGGGGAAGAAAGAAATGGATTTCAGAGAAGCACAAGGAATCTTTGAAGGTTGAAGGAGGTATGTATTATCTTGATTGTGATGATAGTTTCGCTGGTATTTGGGTGTCAAACACATCAAATTGAATACTTTATTTTTTTAAGTTTATTTATTTTGAGAGAGTGCACATGCACAAAGGAGGGGGAGAGAGAGAGAGAGGGAAAGAAACAATCCCAAGCAGACTTCCACGCTGTCAGTGCAGAGCCCGAAGTGGGCCCCAATCTCATGAAATGTGAGATCATGACCTGAGCCAAAATCAAGAATCGGATGCTTAACCAATTGAGCCACCCAGGTGCCCCCAAATTGAACACATTAAATAACACAGTTTCATATATGTCAGTTACATCTCAACAAATCTGTAAAAGAAAGGGGAAAAATAAAATCTCTTCACAAAGAAGAAAATCCCTAAGATCTTCTGAATTCCAGTCACAATCCAGAGGCTCACTCATAAAATTTTAGTGCAATTAAAGTTTACTCTGACTACTTGCCTTAAACCCAGTCCCATTCAGAGGAAATAACTACTGTTAAAGTGATGTATATCCTTTTGGCTAATACTGCCCCTTTTAGCTACTACTTTTACTGACACACATACACACAAAACTGTTTTGCACAAAATAGAATCATTACTATATTGTTCTACAACACTGCTTTTGCGCTCAAAAATATATTTAGAGGGGCGCCTGGGTGGCTCAGTCAGTTAAGCGTCCGACTTCGGCTCAGGTCATGATCTCATGGTTTGTGGGTTTGAGCCCCACGTCAGGCTCTGTGCTGACAGCTCAGAGCCTGGAGCCTGTCTTCGGATTCTGTGTCTCCCTCTCTCACTCATCCTCCCCTGCTCACGCTCTCTCTCTCTCTCTCTCTCTCAGAAATAAATAAAACATTTTTAAAAATTTAAAGATATATATATCTATTTAGAAAAACAAAATCTGTTGCACTCTTCTTAAGAGACGCATGCTATTAAATCATCCAAATGCACTTCATTTAATGATATTCTGCTAATGGACTCAAAGGGGGATTTGAAGACAGCTTTGCACACTTATCTTTGATCATCGAGGTCTTTCTTTAAAAAAAAAAGTGCCTGTTATCAAAAGAGTATTCATCTGTTCATTCAACAATTACATAGGTCCTTCTCTGTACCCGGTACCAGAAAACAGAAAAGAATTATATGTAGTCAGCATCCTTAAAGACATTCCAGTTTAGAGGGAGAGACAGACAGAACAGACTGTCATAATGTGGTAAGATAAACACTAACAGAATCAACACAAGAAGCTGTGAAAAAACGAGGTGGGAGTAACCAGGCTTGCAGGATCAGAATAATTAGTCTTGCAAGCGTCCCTTCTCTCCAAATTACCATACCCTTCTTGCGCCCTCTCTTCTGTCTTTCACATTCCTTAGAGGCACGCCTAAGTACAGGCCTGAAGAGTAGTGCCTCAGTTAGGGCTGCTGGCAAATAGACCGCAGTTACGCTTGACAGTCTCCTACGCCGTACTGGTCCACTGGCTGAGTCCAGCCCCATCTAGAGAGGTTGTCACACTGAATAGAGAGTTCTGGATTTCACAGAACCCACTGTCTTTCAGCAGTCAGGAAGTCCTTATTATTCGACCTTGCAATTTGTTTCCTCTCGGCCCAGCAGGTCTCAGGTAAATAAAATCTGGGGGAAGAAGAAACACTAATCTAGAACAGGGCCCTGCACATAGGGTCCCTGTGATCAAACTGTCTGTGGGTGTGGGGACAGTATTCCCACAGGACTGGAGCCTGGGGGTTGCCCTATTTTTTCAGAACATCTCTGTTCTACCAGATCCCAAGGCTCTCACGAGAGACCAGTGTCTATGGTTGGAACTGAGGGAGAATAACGAGAATCCAAACGCAGAGGTGGTCCTGACATTCCAAACTCCCCTCTATTCTATCACTCAGGGCCAGCTCAGTACAGTCCTGCCTCGCCTCACTTTGTTGGGCATCAGGTATTATATCCCGAAGTAACAATTCTACGATATTACGTCTTCCAATATTCATGATCTTACAGAGAAGGTCTCTCTCTTTTCTATTCTTGGATGTGACTAATGGAACAGGAAAGGCTGTTTCTAAATCCCTGTAAGACTGAAAAGTGGAAAAGTGAAGGAAACCCTCCTGGGCGGCCATGGGGGAAAGATTCAGAATGGCTGGAAGTTGGAAAATTGGCTACAATTGAATAACCTCTTATATTTTCTGTTGACCAAGTCATAGACATGTTTCTAACCTGATTTTTTATGTAACATTTTATGGTGAAAAATTCTTTCGCTTAACAGACCTTTAAATCTTCCTAGAAAATCCAGTTTGCCATAGATGTTTATTATTCTATTTTTGTACAAAACTTACTTGGAAAGACCTCTATTTGTGTCAAGTTACTTTTTCCAATGTGTTGGTATTATAAAAAGTGTTACAATCTAGTTCATAAATCACTGTAGGACTTCTGATATGTAAGCAAATTTTAGAAGCTCCATTTCCAGGTTATAGCATAGTGTTTCTTTTAAGGGAACCATCACACATTTTCAAATGGTCACTTTTGATATATTAGTGTTATTCTTACTGATTTGCCTAGGTTTTACCAGATAAGTATATTAACTTTGAAATTTGAGATTTCTGCAAATGTTATGTGCTGGCTTTTTAATACCTTTATTGATATGTACTTTCATATCTATGCCACAAGGCATTATATTTTTTAAGGGAACTGGCACATATTTTCAAATGGTTACTCTTAGTATATCAGTGCTTCATTACTAATTTGTTACTTTTACCTGACAAGGGTATTAACTTTGGCATCTCATGTTTTGTAAGTTATTGTGTGTTGGTTATCTTTAACTTTAATGACATAGGATTTATATACCATATAGTTCACCTATTTAAAATGTATAAATCAGGGGCGCCTGCGTGGCTCATTTGGTTGAGCGACCGACTTCAGCTCAGGTCATGATCTCACGGTTCGTGGATTCGAGCCCCGCGTCGGGGCTCTGTGCTGACAGCTCATAGCCTGGAGCCTGTTTCACATTCTGTGTCTCCCTCTCTCTCTGACCCTCCCCCGCTCATGCTGTCTCTCTCTCTCTCTCAGAAATGAATAAAACATTTTTTAAAATGTATAACTCAATGCCTTTTAGTCTATTTAGAGAATTGTTCAATTTTCACCATAATCTCAATTTAGAACATCCTCATCATCCTAGAAAGAATCCTTGTGTCCATTAGCAGTCACTCCTCACTTGTCCCCACAAGTCCAAGACAATCACTTATTGGTCACACTTTTTAAATTTTAATTTATTGAGGTATAAAAATTTCATTTTCATATCAAATCTAGGGGTATTCTTCTTTGCATTCTCCATTAGCTTAGAAAGTTCTTCCTAGTGTTGGGAAGTTATTCATCCAGGCTTTATTATTTTCTATGGCTCTGTTTTTCTCGTTATATTTTCTATGGTTCTATGGACTATATCTCATCTGTAATTTTTTTAATGTCTATTTATTTGAGAGAAAGAGCATGCATGAGTGGGGGGTGGGGGGGAGAGAGAGGGAGACAGAGAATCCCAAGCAGGCTCTGCATTGTCAGTACTGATGTGGGGCTCGATCTTACAGACCATGAGATCGTTACCTGGGTTGAAATTAAGAGTCAGTCACTTAACTGACTGAACCACCCAGGTGCCCCCTCACCTGTAATTTTCAAATATACAGCACAAAATGTCAAACTAATTTTTTGAGGGAGAACTTCCTAACAGAAAGATAGCTGGGTTATTCTACAGCCTGCCTCCCCAGATGGTAGTCTCCATTCTCTACTACCAGTGGGCCGTTCAAATTGAAGGATATTCATCTACTCGGTCTGTGGACAATTGATTTCTCACCTTTGAGCCTAAGTTTATGAACTTGAAGAATAGAGAAAATATTATTCCCACTCAGGGTACTACTTTGAAGGTTGCTGGAGTAGTAGATTCAAATTCACTCACAGCTTAGGGACTTAGCTGTAGCAAGTTGCGGATTCCTTGAGGAAAAGCAGAAAGGCACATTTCCTGAGGGCCCCGCGCACTGGACCATGGCCGCTCTGCATGGGTATGGTGGTCATAGCTGTATTTCACCTGGGAGGAAGCTCATTACTATGCAGAGAAAAGGGTGACAGACGCTAGGATCATAGGATCTCACAGATCAGCCAGATGGGATTTTAAAGGCTCCTGGTAGAACCCACTGTGCTCTCCCCTCAGTAATCACCTTGACTGCTACCTTGAAAACACCTTTGAGCTATGATCACTGCGATGATAAGGAATAGCATCACAGTGCTACAGCCTGAAACTTAACCCTTCAGTCCTCTTCCCTGACATCCAATCCTTCTTCATTCCATGCTTGAACTTAGGTGGCAAATAACCTTTCTCTGCTTTGGGGTTTTGGGGAGAAAAGGAACCTTCACTGTCTGAGAATCCACACTGTGCCAAGCACATTGATGCACAATGCCATTAAACAAAAGCCTGGTGTAATAATTATGATAACATGATTAAAGCTGAGGAAACTGGAGCAAAGCACATCTAGTTTCTCCTTTTACTATGTTTACTTACTTTGTGTCTCTACCTCAATTTATGCATTGGTAAGACAAGTATAATCACACACGACCTCCTGGAACACGTCTGAAAAATAAAGAAGGCACTTTGAATACTGAGCACAGTCTCTGGTACTTAATGAAATGCTAAGACTTGTAGGTTAAAAAAAAAATAGGTGGTGTAAGTTATTCCCATATGAAAAACCCAAGTTCCTGCAAGAAAAGGATCTTGAACAAGAGCAGACAGCCACATTTGGGAAGCAGCTTTGTTGCTCCCAAGGCCATATCTCTAACCCATCTCATGCTAAACCTGAAGGTATCCTCAAGGCTGACTCCTAACCTGGTAGCTTTTCATCCTGCAGAGCTGTGTAGTCCTCAAGAGCGAGCTCTGAAGACCATGAAAGTTCCTCCCTGTGCCTTTAGGCTCGAGTGTCTGAATAAATCTTTGCCTTAAATAAGTTAAATGAGAGTTTGAGTTCAATGTGAGTTGGTATTTGATCCTCATGTGACATTCAAAATTTTATTCCAAGACTCATGATGACCACAAGGTATAAATGTGTAATAAAAAATACACAAAATATAAAGAGAAGGGAATCAAAGCATTACGCTACGGAAAACTGTCAAATCACAAAAGAAGATGGTAAGAGGGAAAGAAAGGAATACAGGATCTGCAAAATGCCCAGAAGACAATTAACGAAAGGGCAATAGTGTGTCCTTACTTATCAGTAATTATTCAGCCTTAAGCGTGGGGGGGTGGGGGGGAATCCTGCTACTTGCAGCAATATGGGTGAACCTAGAGTACAAGTAAAATAAGCCAGACACAGAAAGGGAAATATCTCATGATCTCACTTATATGTGAAACCTAAAAATTATTACTCTACAATAAAAAAAAAAAAAAAAGTGAACTCATAGTAACAGAGACAAGAATGGTAGTTACCAGAGGCCAGGAGCAGATGAAAGGGAGAGATAATAATCAAGGGTACAAACCTTCAATTATAAGATTAACAAGTTCTGGAGACCTAATGTGTAGCATAGTGACTTTAGTTCATAAAATGTTATCCTTGACATTTGGTAATAGAGTAGATCTCAAGTGTTCTAACCACATGTGCACATGCACGCACACACACACACACACACACACACACACACACAAATGGTAACTATATGAGATGATGGATATGTTAATTAGTTTGACTTTGGTAATCATTTCACAATGTATACATATATTAAAATACCATGTGTATCCTACATCAGTGGAACAGAATAGAGAGCCCAGAAATGGACCAACAAATGTATGGCCAACTCATCTTTGACAAAGCAGGAAATAATACCCAAAGGAAAAAAGACAGTGTCTTCAGCAAATGGTGCTGGGAAAACTAGACAGTGACATACAGAAGAATGAAACTGGACCATTTTCTTATACTATATACAAAAATAAATTCAAAATGGATGAAACACCTAAACATAAGACAGGACAATATCAAAATCCTACAGAGAAAACAGAGAAAGTGCTATCAACAATAGCTAAATTATGGAAAGAGCCTAAATGTCCATTGACCGATGAATGGATAAAGAAGATGTGTATATCCATGTGTAAATATACATATATATCCAAGCATATATACACATACGTATGGATATATACACATACACAATGGAACATTACTCAACAATCAAAAAGAATAAAATCCTGCCATTTGCACAACGTGGATGGAACTAGAGTGTATTATGTTAAGCAAAATAAGTCAGTCAGAGAAAGACAAATATCATACGATTTCACTCATATGTGGAATTTAAGAAAACAGATGAACATAGGTGAAGGGAAGGAAAAATAAGATAAAAACAGAGAGAGAGAAACAAACCATAAAAGACTATTAAATAGAGAACAAACTGAGGGTTGCTGGAGGGGAGGTAGGTAGAGGGATGGGCTAAATGGGTGAAGGGCATTAAGAAGGACACTTGTTGGGATGAGCATAGGGTATTATATGTAAGTGATGAAACACTGGGTCCTACTCCTGAAACCAATACTACAATATATGTTAACCAACTTGAATTTAAATAAAGAAATTTTAAAAAAGAACTCCTTGGAAGATAAAAATAAAAACCATGTGTATACCTTAAATATATGCAATTTTTAGGTATCAATTATATCTCAATAAAGCTGATAAAATAAAACCTTCTGAACTAAATTATATTAGAGCAGTATCAACTAAGCAATTCTTAGAGGGAAATTTATGCCATTTGATCCATATATTAGAAAAGGAGACAAGTTGAAAATTATTACAGATTCACATTGAAAAGAATAGGGAAAGTTTAGCACACTGAACTCAAATTTATAGCAAATAAACAGTAAAGGTGAAAAAAAGAAATCAATAAAATCGAAAACAAATTTTCCAGAAAGGAAGTTTTAAAAAAGTCTGACTGCTCTCCTGAGATGAGAGTAGGATCTAGGCACATAGAATTACAGAGACCAAAAAATGGTCAGTATGCAAAGAAATTAACTCACAATGGCTAATAGAAAAGCAGGACAAGTATATTAAAGTACATGAATATATGGTCTTTATTAGGTTAAACTATAAGTCATATAATTTGTGTTATTCTATCTTGCTATAAGGTCACGTTCAAAGGAAAACAGACCAGCAATCAAAAGTAAACAAAAAGGGGCGCCTGGGTGGCTCAGTCGGTTAAGTGTCAGACTTCGGCTCAGGTCATGATCTCACAGTTCGTGGGTTTGAGCCCTGCATCAGGCTCTGTGCTGACAGCTAGCTCAGAGTCTGGAGGCTGTTTCAGATTCTGTGTCTCCCTCTCTCTCTGACCCTCCCCTGCTCAAGCTGTCTCTCTCTCTCTCTCTCTCTCAGAAATTAATAAAAATATTTTTTAAAAAAAGTAAACAAAAACGCAGTCTGGTATTAACTGAGTTTATGGCTGGCCAAATGCTCAATCCCACTACATTTTATGATGTAACCATTTCATAATGAGTTATTAATTCTAAGCCATACATGTGTGATGAAACATATTCAAATATTATAGAATGAAAATAAAACTTGAACTAAAAACCCTCTGAAATATCCCCCCAAAAGGAAACATTTCTAAAGTTTGATATTTTCCTTTGAATTCTCTCCCTGTCTAAAGCGTGTCACTTCATTTCTTTACTTATGAAGTCAAAATTATACCTAGAACTCCTTGATCTGACTTGTAGGGTTTTAACTTAGTGATTCCTTCCGCATGGTCTCTCTTCTTTCTCCCACTTTTTGCTAGTAATATTATTCTTTAGTTCTCCTATTAGTTGGCTTTATGATATCACATGTCCAAATATTTTATGTCTATTAACTTTGGGCATTATTTGGGGTTCCTCATGATATTGAAGACACATCACTCCTTTCACCCAACACTCCTACCTACTTGGTCAGTTATTCGTCATGCTTCCATTGCCAAGGCTGTCAAATCTGTTGTAATGCTACAAGATTACTGTAATGTTAGAAGATGTGTCCCAAGATTCTTGGGAATGTGATGACCTGAACACGGTTCCTTTTCCCTCTACTCTGAGGAGACTATCTAATTCTCCTGTGTCAAGGAGTTGTTAACACTTCTAGACATGTGCACAAGTCAGGACTTCAGCTCCACTGGGCTATAGGCAAAGAGAAATATGAGGTTGTTTTTCGTTTTTCGTTTTTGTTTTATTTATTTTATTCATTTTTTTAATGTTTATTTATTTTTGAGAGAGAGACAGAGTGCAAGCAGGGGATGGCAGAGAGAGAAGGAGACACAGAACCTCAAGCAGGCTCCAGTCTTCGAGTGTCAGCACAGAGCTGGATGTGGGGCTATAATTCATGAAGCACGTGAGATCATGACCTGAGCCAAAGTCAGATGCTTAACCAACTGAGTCACCCAGGGCCCCTCCCCCTTTGTTTTTTCTTGGTTGAGATAGAGAAATTCCTGGCAGTCCCAAGGAAGTTCCCAGTTTTCAGAGACCAGTGGAAGCCCTGGAACATCAACATTGGCCCCAAATGAATGTATGAGGCTCACTTCCACCAAAGAGATTTCCAAGGAGATTGAATGAAGACATTCCCTGCCTTTTAGCCTGAGAATGCATAGGTACAGGTTAGCCATGAAGGTTTCTACCATGTGCCTTGAAAAAGAACTGGCAGGGCTGCCTGGGTGGCTCAGTCGGTTACGCGTCAGACTTCAGCTCAGGTCATGATCTCACAGTTCGTGGGTTTGAGCCCCACATCAGGCTCTGTGCTGACAGCTAGCTCAGAGCCTGGAGCCTGTTTCAGATTCTGTATCTCCCTCTCTCTCTGACCTTCCCCCGCTCATGCTGTCTCTCTCTCTCTCAGAAAAAAAATAAAACATGAAAAAAAAATTTTTAAAGAAAAAGAACTAGCAGACTGTTTACTCATACATAGCTAGTGAAATGGAATAGAAACTGCTTCAAATTCATATGCAAAGATCAACTTGAATTTAAAACTATTATTTCTCAAATAAAATATTTAAGGTTAAAATTTAGGAAACACTACTCAGACCCAATTTAGTGACCTGGATAATAAAGTGCTAAAAATATCTGAAAGCATTTAAAAAAAAAAATACCAACAGAGAATGGAAATAATGAGGAAGTAGATGAGAATCTGGAGGAGAGATTTTTTAAAACTTCATCAGAGTTTCAGAAAAATAAAAGATGAAAAATTGAGTTGATTTAGGAAAAAAATAATGAACAAAGTAATTCTTAAATTAAAAAAAAAAGACTTATGTCTGCAGATTTTAGTGAGCCATTTGAATATAGGATAGATTGACAATAAGAGACACTCTCCTAGGAATAACCAAGCAAAATTCCTGAAGACTAAGGGTAAGAGAGGACCTCACAAGCCTCTAATCAGAAAGAGCAAACTATTAACAAAGGAAAAAACAATTAGACCAGCAACATACATCTTATCTGCAAGATTAGGGACTAAAACATAGAACACAATTTATTTTTTTAATGTTTTTTTTGTTTTTTTAATTTCTGAGAGAGAGAGAGAGACTGTGTGAGCAGGGGAGGATCAGAGAGAGAGGGAGACACAGAATCTGAAACAGGCTCCAGGCTCTGAGTTGTCAGCACAGAGCCCGACGCAGGGCTCAAACCCACGAACCGCAAGATCATGACCTGAGCCGAAGTCGGACGCTTAACTGACTGAGCCACCCAGGTACCCCAAGAACACAATTTATGTATTGGAATGCAATGTATATCTGTGAGGACTTCTGCGAGGAAAGGGCTATACCCCAGTAATTATATATTACAATAATTATATATAATTATAGCCCAAACCAGACTTCTAATTTCAGTCCCACATGTAAAGAGTTTGTCATTCTAACATTGTCATGTTAGTAGTTGTCATTCCATCGTTAAAACAAGAAAAAGGTCATTTTGGAGTATGCCTCCTTCCCGCTACCTGTGTAGCATTGTAAATTCCCTGGCATACGTATGGATTTTGGAATCCTTTAATTTTCCAAAGCAATTCTCTCTCCAATTTTTCCTCCTAGACTTTCAATACCCTAATGCTTGCCTCAGTTGTAATTTCTGCCCCCAGGAGGCAGCAAGTTGTTCATTTTCCTTTCCAAGTGCTCAGTGAACACTCAGCTTCCGCCCTGAGTGGGTTCTGAGTTACGTAAAATGATGGTCAACATTTTGTGCAGTCCTGTAGGTTTACCTCTGATAGGTGAGAACAAATAAACACAATTCTTGAAAATAAGGGCTGCTCATCTTATTCTGCCTTACACACAGCGAATGCAGGCTGCCTGTCTTCAAGGCCGCTGATGAGTCAGGAGGACGTTATGACAGAGGAGAGAAAAAATGCTGTAAAGTTTTCCCACCATTTTAAAATTTCCTTTTCCTTGATTCAGTGTTTGCTTGGTGGCTGTAAGCCTTTGACTGCTTTCCGGGTCTCTGACAAAGTTAATTCTGATACTTCCGGCTTGATTTCTCAACATCTCTAGGTAGGGATGGGCGCTCGAAGCCACCTGCTTCATCATCTCCACTGACATCTGCCTCCCTACCCATCCTTCCATTTTCATGAATGGTAGCATATATTTGCAGCTGTGCAACTTTATCAGCTTGTTCTCTGCCTCTAGAATTTGCGGAGTTTAACAGTCTCATTTATTTCTGTCTCTGTGACTTTCAGTCCAAGCTGGGCAGTTTTTCTGCAGATCCAGCATTCCCAAAAACCTTGTGGGTTTCCTGCGTATGTCTTGGGATTCAATCCATTAGACAACCTACCCCTCCGAAGATATTTTCTGGATAATCCTATCTCTATTTGCAACTTCTGCTGAGATGGCTAAGATGATCCATTAGTCACATGCCTAATCTCTTTGAAGAAGCCTCTGGGTGATTGACCGCTATGATCCTTCTAAAGCATGAGCAAAAGGTTGTCTAACCACACCCTTAGGTTTCTTTCCAGAATATGACAGTGGATCTCCTAATTTTAGTGTCTTTTGCAACCTGAGCAGGCAGAGAATTTCCAAATTATCAAGTGCTATTTCCTTTTTGTTGAACAGTTCTTTCCATCGACCCCTTTCCTCTTGCATTTTACTATAAACTACACCAAGAATCCAGGCCATCCCTTCAGCACGGTGCTTGCAAATATCCTCATCTAAATACCCAAATGCATCAGTTACAAGTTTTGATTTCCACCTGATTGTAGAACATGATTTGGCTAATATTTTGTCACTGTATAGAACAAGGACAACTTTCCTCCAGCTTCTAATACCATTTTCCTTCTGAGTGATGGCTAGCCCCATTTTTAGTGTCTATTTCCACCAAAAGTCTGTGATGATTTAGGTGTTTTCTAGGGTGATTTAGTTTTTCTCCACCAGGTTCCTCAATCCCTTCTGAGTTTTCACTGACAAAGTTATTAACGTCCATATTCCTTCACTGTTCAGGGCAATCTAGGCTTTATGTATCATGCTCTTCATAAATCTTGTGGTCACAGCCCTTGACCCAATTCCAAAGCCACTTACACTTAACTTAGACTATAGCAACACCTCATTTCCAGGAATCAAAATCTCCACTTGTTACCTATTGCGGCTTTACTATAAATTTAGTGGCTTAAAACAAACAAACAAAAAAATGTATTACCTAAGCTTCTCAATCTTAATTTTGAGGGTAAGAGGTCCAAATAGATTTGGGTTAAAATTGAGCTGTCAGCCCAGCTGTGCTGCTTCTGGAGGTTCTAGAGAGAATTGTGTGCCCTTCCCTGTCCAGCTTCTACAGCTCACCAGCACCCCTTGCTTCATGGTCTCTGCCCCACCTTCAAAGTGCATCACTCCATCTTTGTTTTCTCTCACATCTCGTTTTTCTTCTTCCAGGACCTGCTTCCTTTTCCTGAGGACCACTGTGGTTGCATGGTTTGGCCCAGATAATCCAGGATAATCTTCCCATTTCAAGATCCTTATCTTTTTTAAATGTTTTTATTTATTTTTGAGAGAAAGAGAGACAGGACGCAAGTGGGGGTGGGGCAGAGAGAGAGAGAAGGAGGCACAGAATCCCAAGCAGGCTGAGCTGTCAGCACAGAGCCCAACATGGGGCTTGAACCCACACTCTTCCAGATCATGACCTGAGCTGAAGTTGGATGCCTAACTGACTGAGCTACCCAGGCACCCCTCAAGATTATTATCTTAATCATGTCTGTAAAGTCCATCTTTCCATAAAAAATAACATTCAAACGTTCTAGGGATGCAGACATGAACATTGCTTGGGGAAAAGGGACATTGTTTTATGTACCACATGCTCACTTCTCTTTTCATTCTTTTTTTTTTTCTCTTCAGTTTTCAATTTTTGTATATTCTATTAATCTGCTCAGTTTGCTAATCCAGTCTTCTGTCACTTTTTGAACCTTCTATTAAATCCACCTATTTTGTTCTTATTTGTCTGCATTATATTTTTCAGTTGTAGAATATCCATTTAACTCTCTTTTTTTTTAATCAGTTCCAATCAGTTGTTGAAATTCTCCATCCATCTAGCCCATCTGTATTTTTCTTCTGTTTCTTTAACACATTGATTATGGTTGTTTTAAAAGTCCTTGTTTCTTAACTCCAAATGTTGGATCATCACTGTGTCTGGTATCATTAGTTTTCCATGCAGCATAACAAATTACCACGGCTTTAGCAGCTTAGGGGGAAAACCCACACATTTGTTATTTCACAGTTTCTGTGATTCAGCAGTCTGGGCATAGTGTAGCTGGGTTCCCTGCTTAGGGCGTCATGAGGCTGATCAAACCAGAGTGTATAAGAATTTCAAGATATTGGCCAGGCTTCGTTCTAATCTGGAGACTCAACTGAGAGAAAATCAGTTACCAGCCTCACTCAGATGCTGGCCAGAATCTATTTCCTTGAACAGATGTCTTCGTTTCCTTGCTGTTTGTTGGCCAGAAGTCACCCTCAGCCCCTGGAATGTGTCCAAACACAGCCATTTACTTCATCAAGCCGTCAAGGAGAATCACTAGCATGAGTCTCTGGATGAGCTCTTATATAATGTGATGTTATTACAGGAATGACACTGTGCTGTGTCTCTTAAGTTATATTAAGGCACAGTTTCTGCACATTCTCAAAGGGTCTCAAGAGCCTGAATGTGAGACGTCATTGGTCACGGGCGATCACCTGAGGGTGTGTCCCACCGCACCGCTTCTATCGTTTGGTATCTTCCCGTTCTTCATAAGTTTTACTTTATGACATGTTATTTTTATTGTATACCAGATACTGAGTAAAACGGGTGGATTATAAAGGCTCCAAGTGATAGTATCTTCAACCAGAAAATATTCTCCCTTTCTCCAGAGAGCAAATAGAATAAGGCTCCAGAATAAGAACCAGGTACTTTGCTTGTTCAGAACTCTGTTTCAGTGTTAATAACTCCCCCTACCTCTAGTTTTCCTGCCCCCCAGATAACAACTGTCTAACCTTTTTCTTGAGATTCCGATGGGTCTTAACCACAGCCCTAAAAGAACGAGGTATTCCATCTCTGCCCTTTTGAGTTCGGATCTCTGCTCTCCAGCCCCTGAACTTAAATAGTTCTGCCATGTCGTATGGGGGAAACGATCTGTGTGCCTGAGGCGGCCTTTACTCCAATCTCTTCCCTCGATACCACGAGAGCACAAGAAACCACATTCTCCCTTTTGGAAGCTTCAGCTCTCTGGCCGCTCGCCCAGCTCTAGAATTCTGAGGCTCTACGACAAAATCAATTTGAAATCCCACCTCGGCACAAATGGTAGAAGCCCTGCCAGATCTGCTGATCCACCTACCCTACAAAGCCCTTCTTCCTGGGACAAGCCTGTTCCCCTATCTGTCCCAAAACTGGCAAAGGGAAACACAGCCAACAACCATCAGCCTTCTCTAGAAAATGAAAGCCTGCCCTCTCCAGAGCAGCAGGTCTCTGATACATGTGGCTCCCGTGGTTCTCTAATGCCTTTAAAATTATTATTTTAATGAAGTTTCACACACTTCTCTGGGTTTTGCATCATGGGTACTGGTCTGCAAGAAGCTGATGTTTACTTGGAAAGAGCAGACGTTTTCTAGCCCATTTAACTTTAATTTCATTGCTGTGTGTTTGCCTTTAAGTTGCCCGCGGTTTAATGTGATTTCTATTTCCCCAACTTCTTTATATCTCCCTTTCTCTCCTTTCTTTTAATCTTTCTGGAAAAAAAAACCTAAGTTTAAAAAAGTTTTTTCTTCCCCACTAGTTTTTAACTTATACTCTCTTTTTCCATTCTTTGTCACTCTAGAAATAACTCTTATTTCTTCTCAGATAATTCATGGAACACTGTCACTCAATATGACCCTTAACTCACTACTTGAAACGTATAGCCTATTTTTTTTACTTTGTTTCCAGCTGTTATAATAGTAACACAGTATTATTACATGCATGACAGTTAGAGATGCTTCTACTTTCTGGGTGAATCCAACATATTATTATAAAGTGACCTGCATTTCTCCAGTAGTAATTTCTGCCTTAAATGCCATTTTGTTCAACATTAAGAAGTAGTCTTATTTGGTATTTATTTGCATTTTATGTTTTTTTAATTATCTTTCACTGTCTTTTTTTTATGTTTATTTATTTGAGAGAGAGAGAGAGAGAGTGAGCCAGCGAGGGGCAGAGAGAGAGAGAAAGAATCCAAAGCAGGCTCCAGGCTCTGAGCTGTCAGCACAGAGCCCGATTAGGGGCTCGAACCCACCAACCATGAGATCATGACTTGAGCCGAAGTCAGACACTTATCTGACTGAGCCACTCAGGTGCCCCATCTCATCTTTCACATTCAATCTTTATACTGTTTGTATGTATATCTGTTGTAAAGATCATTTAATTTTCATCCACTATAAATCCATGAATTCTCCCTATATCCAAATCATACGTGGAACATAGAACACTATAATTTTACTCAATCCTCTCAATTTATTTCTTATATATTCAGAATTTTGATTCTTTAAGTATGTTTTTAAATCTCACAAACATTTTTTATTTAATCCAGCTAGTTCTTAATTTGATTTATCCACTTTTTTTTTTTTTTTTTTTTTTTTTGCTCAGATGTGTTCTCTTAACAGTTCTGGAGGCCGTAAGTCCAAAGTGTGTCTTACAGGGCTAATATCAAGGTGTCTGCAGGGCTGATTCATTCCAGACATTCTAGGAGAGATTGTTTCCTTGGCTTTTCCATCTTCCAGAGGCTGTCCCCATTCCTTGGCTGTGGCCCTTTCCTCCCCCTGCTTTCTGCATTCCCATTGCTTTTTCTCCTCTTCTGTCATCAAATCTTGTCTACCCCTTACAAGGATGCTTGTGATTTTATTATCCAGGATGATCTCCCCCATCTCAAGATCCTTAATGGAATCCTTTATGCAAATTCTTCCTGCCATATAAGGTGACATTCACAGGTTCCAGGAATTAGGACCTGGATACCGCCATTTTTGCCTGCATTTTGGAAGCAGCTCCGGGAGCCCCGCCATTTTTGCCTGCATTTTGGAAGCAGCTCCGGGAGCCCTGTAAGAATGATGCCGCAGTGCAAGGCATCAATAATTAATGAATGGATGAAGCTCAGTTCCCGAAAGAGATATGTGAGTTCCCTGACATTACACTGTTCAAAGACGCAGCGAAGGGGCGCCCAGGTGGCTTAGTCGGTTGAGCGTCGGACTTCGGCTCAGGTCATGATCTCTTGGTTCCTAAGTTCGAGCCCCGCAACAGGCTCTGTGCTGACAGCTCAGAGCCTGGAGCCTGCTTTGGATTCTGCGTCTCCCTCTCTCTCTCTCTTTTTTTTTTTTACAAATAGTTTATTGTCAAATTAGTTTCCACATAACACCCAGTGCTCATCCCCACAAGTGCCCTCCTCCATGCCCACCCCTCCTCCCCCCACATCCACCAGTCCTCAGTTTTTGTCAGCATTCAAGAGTCTCTCATGGTTTGCCTCTCCCCCTTTCCCCCACCATTTCCGCCCTTCTTCTCCCCCTTGGTCCTCTGTTAAGCTCCTCCTAATCCTCCTATACGTGCACACATATGATATTTGTCTTTCTCTGCCTGACTTATTTCGCTCAGCATCACACCCTCAAGATCCATCCATGTTGCTACACATGGCCAGATTTCATTGTTTCTCATTGCCATGTAGTATTCCATGGTATAGATAAACCACATCTTGATCCATTCATCGTCTCCCTCTCTCTCTGCTCCGTCCCCACTTAAGCTATGTCTCTCTCTCTCTCAAAAAAAAAACATTAAAAAAATTATAAAAATACTCAGTGAAGAGCCTGGCAATGTCGCACTGGTTAATATCTTCATTGTTCTCTGGCAGCCGGCACATTGCATCCTCCCCGTGCGGGAAGGAGGACATGCGCTGGGCCAGATACCCGTCTGATAGGGTGAGGAGGGCTCCAGACTCCACAGCCTGTGACCAGGAAAGCGTCCAAGTTCTCTGATTTATCCACGTTTAACACATTTTTTATTGCTTCTCCATCACAGACTTTCATCACAGAAAAATGTGATCATTTTTTTTTCAACTCAAGTGTATCCTTTAGAATTTTCTTTCATTCTTTCATGAGATTTACTGATGTCTACGCCTTTGAGAATTTTTATTTTTGGGAAAAAAAAAAACCCTGAGAAGGCTGTATTTATATTTAATCCTAAAATATATTTTGGTGGGTATGGATTTCTAGGTGCATATACTTTTTAAAAAATATGTTGAAGAAGTTATTCCATTGGTTTATGGCTTCTGCTGTTGCTGGTGAAAAATCACCTGTCAAAATAACAGGTAACAGTTACTCTGTCAAAGGTAGTAAGCATCTTGTTTTTTCCTCTAGCTGTTTTCAGCTTTTCTCTTTCTTTGCATTTTATTAGAAGATCAGCATTCTTATTTATTACATGGAATAGTGTTACTTAGAGCATTTCTGGGAAAAAAATAAGATATCCAATATCTTTTCAAATTCATATAATTTTTTATAATTCCTTTCCCTTCTTTTCTGTGTCCCACTCTTTGGAAACCAGATATTAATCAGATATCTAATTAATCAGATATTGGCTATCCTGAATTGACATTCTTTTTTTCCTTCTAAAATTTTTTAAATGTTTATTCATTTTTGCAGAGAGACAAAACACGAGCAAGGGAGGAGCAGAGACAGACAGGGAGACAGAGAATCCAAAACAGGCTCCAGGTTCTGAGCTGCCAGCACAGAGCTTGACTCAGGGCTCGAACTCAGGAACAGTGAGATCATGACCTGAGCTAAAGTTGGACACTCAACTGACTGAACCCCCCAGGGGCCCCCTTGAATTGACATTCTATGTCTCATACACTTTGCCCACACTTTCCACTTAGATTTTCATTTCAAATATTTCCTCACTCATATTTCTAATTTCCAAAAGTTTGTTCTTTCTCCTTTTCCCTTTACATAGCATTATATTATTGCTGTATAGAGAGAATGAATTCTTGAATCTATCCAAAGATACCAATTATAGTTTATTTGTCACCACTTAATTGACATTCCCGAATAACAGTTCTGATGTGACCTTATTTTTTCATTTATTTTCTGTCATATTGCGGATTTTCCTCAGGTAGCTGCTCACCCCAGATTCCCATTCATAATTAATATGTATATAAAATGGAAAACTATAAGCCATTTTTACAGTTGAGCCAAGTTTGTCCTCAGTTAGCTTTTGATTAAGTGTTAGAATATGAAGATAGAAAAAATATATTATGCTGTAATGCATGGTACTGACATTTACTTCCCACATTCTCTTTTCAAAAGAAATCACTTGAACAAAAAAAGAGGGAGTAATTGAAATTTTTTATTTTTTTTAATGTTTACTTATTTTGAGAGAGAGACAGAGAGAGAGAAGGGGAGAGGCAGAGAGAGAGGAGGAGAGAGAGATTCCAAGTAGACACCATGCTGTCAGTGTAGAGCTCAGTGCAGGGCTTGAACTCACAAACCATGAGATCGTGACCTCAGCTGAATCAAGAGTTGGAGGCTTAACCAACTGAGTCACCAGGTGCCCCCTAAAATTTTAAATATGACTTCCAAGGATATTTGTGCCTACTTAGAAGATTAGTAAATAAGGGGCTCCTGATAGTTCAGTAGTTGGGTGTCTAGCTCTTGATTTTGTCTTACAGTTCCCAGGGTTCAAGTCCTCCACTGGGCTCTGCACTGGTGGCACGGAGCCTGTTTGGGATTCTCCCTCCTTCTCTGCCCCTCTCCCACTCACACTCTCTGTCTCTTTCAAAATAAATAAATAAATTAAAAAAAAAAAAAAAGATTAGGGGGGGCGCCCGGGTGGCTTAGTCAGTTAAGCGTCTGACTTTTGCTTAGGTCATGATCTCGCGGTTCATGGGTTCGAGCCCCGCGTCGGGCTCTGTGCTGACTGCCAGCTCAGAGCCTGGAGTCTGTTTCAGAGTCTGTTACTCCCTCTCTCTCTAACCCTCCCCTGCTCACGCTGTCTCTCTCCCTCTCCTAGAAATAAATAAAACATTTAAAAAATTAAAAAAAAAAAGATTAGGAAAACAAAATTAAAGGATGACAGCTCTGTAGCCTGTATAGCAACAAGTTCACACTATAGAAGGAAGAATGAGGATACCAGAGATAGAGTATCGATAAAATACAGTCTCACCTACCATGGCTGTAAAAATAAAAATGAGGTCTAAAATTGACAAATTATGGTGGCATAATATCATTAAATAATAATAGTCAGAAATAAGTCAGGCAGAGAAGGACAAATATCATATGTTTGCACGTATAGGAGGATTAGGAGGAACTTAACAGGGGACCAATGGGGAGAAGAAGGGGGGAAATGGTGGGGAAAGGGAGAGAGGCAAACCATGAGAGACTCTTGAATGCTGACAAAAACTGAGGACTGATGGATGTGGGGGGGAGGGGGGGATGGGCATAGAGGAGGACACTTATGGGGATGAGCACTGAGTGTTATGTGGAAACTAATTTGACAATAAATTATTTGTAAAAAATAAATAAATAAATAAAATTAAAAAAATAAAAAAATAATAATAATAGTCATTTACTATTTTATTTTATTTGGTGGCATTTTTTCTCTAGAAAAATAATATTTTTTTTACCACCCTCTGTCTATTCCATGTATTTCTTTAATTTATCTTCTAGTGTCCTTGCAAGGAAACTAAGCCAATCACTTTCATATTGTAAACTTTGGAAGAGACTTGGATTGTCTTTGTCAATTATTTGCTAAAGCGAAACAAAACAACAACAACAACTACTACCAAAACAAAAAGCTTAGGTGAGATAGAGATCATAGAAATTAACTGGGAAATAGGTAGGATGCATGAAAACATTTTAACTCTGGATACTTTCTCACCAACCCTAACAATGTGCACTGCCCATATATTGTATCCTAGAAGACCAGGCTTTTGAGGAGCCCCTGTATGTTCCAGGGGAAATAGGCTGACATTACACATCAGATTTCTTCAGCTGACTTCAACTGTCAGTAGTGGCACTGACCAGCTGCCAAAGATCTCTTCTATCTGCCGTATCTCTAGCCTGCTCTTTTCGTGGCTGGTAGTCTGAACATGCAGTTCCTCTCCTGACCGTCTGTGATATTCTACAAAGTTCAGGACATGCTTGAAGGCTGCCAGCACAATTAGATCTTGATGTTCCAAGATAAACATCATTGTTGATACTTCAGGACCTTTCTTGGAGAATTCAGTGTGCTGTTTGACTAATGAGGCCAGCATACACACGCATGCAAACACAGACACACAGACACACACAGACACACACACACACACACACAGTCTAAATTGGTTAAGGCCATATTTCGAGCAGTAATGAGGTGTTTCTCCCCCTCCCAGTTAGAATGGTATCAGTAGAAGCTTCATGGGAGGCCTGAAATTTTACACCTACTCAATAGTGATGAAGGGCTCCTCCACCCTCCATGTCCACAGTGACAAGGTAGTGAACCAAGGCCTGTACCTGCACCAGGTAGAAATGAGGCTGTGGAGACTGTCCCAATGGGATGGTGCCAGAAGAGCCCTGCTAAAAGATTTTAGTAAGATCCAGAACTGCATGACGTATTATCTACAATATCCTGATTTCAATCTAAAAAGTCACTCATAATACTAAATAAACAGGAAGATCTCAACTTGAATGAGAATAGAGAATCAATGAATGCCAATACAGAAATGATATAAATGTTTGAATGATCTGACAAGGATTTGAAAGTAGCCATCATAAAAATGCTTCACCAGTCAATAATTAACAGACTTAAAACTATTTTTTATTTTTTTTTATTTTTTTATTTTTTTAAACATAGTTTATTGTCAAATTAGTTTCCACATAACACCCAGTGCTCATCCCCACAAGTGTCCTCCTCCATGCCCACCCCTCCTCCCCCCCACATCCACCAGTCCTCAGTTTTTGTCAGCATTCAAGAGTCTCTCATGGTTTGCCTCTCCCCCTTTCCCCCACCATTTCCGCCCTTCTTCTCCCCCTTGGTCCTCTGTTAAGCTTCCTCCTAATCCTCCTATACGTGCACACATATGATATTTGTCTTTCTCTGCCTGACTTATTTCGCTCAGCATCACACCCTCAAGATCCATCCATGTGGCTACACATGGCCAGATTTCATTGTTTCTCATTGCCATGTAGTATTCCATGGTATAGATAAACCACATCTTCTTGATCCATTCATCTGTTGATGGACACTTAGGCTCTTTCCAGGTTTTAGCTATTGTGGAGAGTGCTGCTATGAACATTGGGGTACATGTGCTCCTATGCATCAATTTTCTGTATCCCTTGGGTAAATTCCTAGCAGTGCTATTGCTGGGTCATAGGGGAGTTCTATTGTTAGTTTCCTGAGGAACCTCCACACTGTTTTCCAGAGGGGCTGTACCAGTTTGCATTCCCACCAACAGTGTAGGAGGGTGCCCGTTTCTCCACATCCTCGCCAGCATCTAGAGTTCTCTGATTTGCTCATTTTAGCCACTCTGACTGGCGTGAGGTGGTATCTCAGTGTGGTTTTGATTTGTATTTCCCTGATGAGGAGGGATGCTGAGCATCGTTTCATGTGTCTGTTGGCCATCTGGATGTCCTCTTTGGAGAAGTGTCTGTTCATATCTTCTGCCCATTTCTTCACTGGGTTGTTTGTTTTTCGGGCGTGTAGTTTGGTGAGTTCCTTGTAGAATCTGGATATCAACCCTTTATCTGATATGTCATTTGCAACTATCTTTTCCCATTCCGTTGGTTGCCTATTAATTTTCTGAGTTGTTTCCTTGGCTGTGCAGAAGCTTTTAATCTTGAGGAGGTCCCAACAGTTTATTTTTGCTCTTGATTCCCTTGCTTTTGGGGATGTGTCAAGTAAGTTGCTGCGGTGGAGGTCAAGGAGGTTGTTTCCTGCTTTCTCCTCTAGGGTTTTGATGGTTTTCTGTCTCACGTTCAGGTCCTTTATCCATTTTGTTTATTTTTGTGCATGGTGTGAGAAAATGATCTAGTTTCATTCTTCTGCATGTTGCTGTCCAGTTCTCCCAACACCATCTGTTAAAAAGGCTGTCTTTTTTCCATTGGATATTCTTTCCTGCTTTGTCAAAGATTAGTTGGCTGTATACTTTTGGGTCCACTTCTGAGTTCTCAATTCTGTTCCATTGGTCTATGAGTCTGTTTTTGTGCCAATACCATACTGTCTTGATGATGACAGCTTTGTAGTAGAGGCTAAAGTCTGGGATGGTGATCCCTCCCGTTTTGGTTTTATTTTTCAGGATTACTTTGGCTATTCGGGGTCTTTTGTGGTTCCATACAAATTTTGGATAGTTGTTCTAGTTTTGAGAAGTATGCTGGTGCAATTTTGATTGGAATTGCATTGAATGTGTAGAGTGCCTTAGGTAGTAATGACATCTTAACTATATTTATTCTTCCTATCCATGAACATGGAATGTTTTCCATTTCTTTGTGTCTTCTTCAATTTCCTTCATAAGTTTTCTATAGTTTTCCTCATACAGATCTCTTGTATCCTTCGTTAGGTTTATTCCGAGGTATTTTATGGTTTTTTGTGCAATTGTGAATGGGATCAGTTTCTTGATTTCTCTTTCTGTTGCTTCATTGTTGGTGTATAAAATGCAACCGATTTCTGTACGTTGATTTTGTACCCTGCAACTTGGCTGAATTCTTGGATCAGTTCTAGTAGGCTTCTGGTGGAGTCTGTCGGGTTTTCTATGTAGAGTATCATGTCATCTGCGAAGAGGGAAAGTTTGACTTCCTCTTTGCCAATTCTGATACCTTTGATTTCCTTTTGTTGTCAGATGGCTGATGCTAGGACTTCCACCACTATGTTAAACAGCAGTGGTGAGAGTGGGCATCCCTGTCGTGTTCCTGATCTCAGGGGGAAAGCTCTGAGTTTTTCCCCGTTGAGGATGATTTAAAACTATTTTTTAAAAGGAAGAAAGACTATAAACAAATGAAAAGCCTCAGCAGAGAAATAAAAGATATAAAGAAGAATCAGATGGAACTTTCAGAACTGGAAAATTCAATAACCAAAATAAATCAATAGATAGGTTCAATAGTAGGATGGAAGGGACAGAGGAAAAGATCAGTAAACTTAAACATCAGGCAGAATAATTACTCAATATAAACAACAGAGAGAAAATAGAATGAAAAATAAATGGGGGCACCTAGGGGCTCAGTCAGTTGAGCATGTGATTTGATTTCGGCTCAGGTCATACTCTCACGGTTCCTGAGTTCAAGCCCCGTATTGGGCTATGCACTGAGAAGTGCAGAACCTGCTTGAGATTCTCTCTCCTCCTCTCTCTGCACTTTCCCTTCTCTCTCTTTCTCTCTCTCAAGATAAATATATAAGCTTAAAAAAAAGAATGAAAAATAAATGAACAAAGCTTCAGTAACTTCTGGGATTATAACAAAAGGTAAACAGTTATGGCATTGGAGTTCTAGGGGAAAAAAAGAGGGGAAAAGTGTAGAATGTAAAATGATTCAAGGAAATATGGGCCCAAATCTTCCCAGTTGGAAAAAATACAAATCTACAGATTCAAGAAGATGACTAAAGTAAAAGTAAGCACACACGCACACACACTCAAAATGCACCCAAGACACATCAAATTCACTTTCCTGAAACTAAAAACAAAGAAAAAAGTCTTTATAAACACTGGAGAAAAAACCCTCATACCTATAGGGGAAAAAAAATTCATAGGACAGGATATTTCTCATACAAAGGCCAGGAGGAAGTGGCATAACACGTTTGAAGTACTGGGAAAATAATACATGTCAATCCAGAGATCTATCTATACCTTTCCAGAATAAAGAGCAAATAAACACATTCTCAGTTGAAGAAAACCTGAGGGGGCATGGGTCATAAGTAGAATGATCTCAAAGAACGGCTAAATAAGTTCTTCGCATGGAAAGGAACTGAATAAAAAAGACATCTTTCAATATGAGAAAGAACAACAGAAAGAACAAAAACATGGGTAAATACAAAAGAATCTCCTGCGAGTTTTTAGTTTTCTAAATTATGTTTGGCAGTTGAAGCAAAAATGTTAGCACTCTCTTGTGGTTCTCAATGTAGGTAGAAGAAACAGTTAAGTCAACTATGTTTTCTCATTAGGTTTTTAAGTGTTGATTCCAGTGCAATTAGCATACAGTGTTGTGTTCATTTCAGGTGTACAACACAGCAATTCAACAATTCTATATATGACTCAGTGCTCATCATGATAACTGTACTCTTAATTCCCTTAGCCTATTTCACCCATCCCCCACCTACCTCTCCTCTGGTAACCATCCATTTGTTCTCTATAGTTAAGAGTCTGTTTCCTGATTTGTCTCTCCCTTTTTTTCCTTTGTTCATTTGTTTTGCTCCTTAAATTCCACATATGAGTGAAATCATATGATATTTATCTTTCTCTGACTGACATATTTCCCTTAGCATTATACTCCCTAGCTCCATCCATGTCATTGCAAATGGCCTTCACAGACTCTTAACTATAGAGAAAAAAACTAATGGTTACCAGAGAGGATGTTGGGGGTGGGGGGAGGTTAAACAGGTGATGTGGATTAAGGAGGGCACTTGTCAGTGATGAGCACCAAGCGATGTATGGAACTGCTGAATCAGTCCATGGTCATGAGGGCTAATTGTCGTTTTCATGTCATGTCATTGCTACCTATAAGTAGATCCATACAGTTCAAAGCCTTGTTGTTCAAGGGTCAACTGTATATTTTTAATTGTCTTCCTCTTTCTCTCTTTCCACCACCTCTTTCTCACACTCACACATGCACACACACATACACACACACACACACACACACACACAATTAGACTTTCATCAGTTTGAATAACTTGACACGTTTACAATACTGAGTGTTTTAATTCTTGAACAAATTATATCCCAATTTTGGTGGCAATTTTATTTTAATGTCTTTCTTTCTTTCTTTCTTTCTTTCTTTCTTTCTTTCTTTCTTTCTTTCTTTCTTTCCTTCCTTCCTTCCTTCCTTCCTTCCTTCTTTCTTTCTTTCTTTCTGTTTCTTTCTCTCTTTCTCTCTTTCTTTCTTTCTATACATCCATCCCACATGATCAGGGAGAGGCAGAGAGAGAGAGGGAGAGAGAGAATCCCAAGCAGGCTCCACCATGCCAGTGCAAAGCGTCATGAGGGCTTGATCTCATGAACTGTGAGACCATGACCTGAGCCAAAATGAAGAGTTGGACTCTTAACCAGCTGAGTCACCCAGGCACCCCATAGAGGTGTTTTACATTCCTCTCACAAATTGTTGTTTTTAGTATAGATTTATAGAATACATCATGTTAGATTTATTCTTGGAAAGTGCATGATTCTGAAGCCACTCTAAATGTGTTTTTTATAAAAATTTCACTTTTTAACTTTTTTGTTGCTGATATGTAAAACAGAAGTTGATTATTTTATAACGATCTTGTATCAAATGACCTTACAAAATTCACTTTTACGTTCTAAGAATTTCCAAATTCTTTTCCATTTTCTACATACGTAATCACATCATTAAAGAAATAATGACAGATTTGAATGTATAATAATAGGATATCAGTAGTTTTCATCTGAGCTTCCCTAGTGACTAATTAGGTTGAGTACCTTTCCATATATTTAATGGCCATTGACACATCCTCTTTTGTTAAGTGTCTGCTCAGGCCTTTGGTCACTTTTTTTATTGGGTTGATCTTTCTCTTATAGATTAGTAAACATCTTCAAAATACTTCATATATTAGTCCTTCATCAGGCACATGTATTGTGAAGATTTGCTCCCACTCTATGTCCTTTTACTCCTTTACTGGTGTAAACTGATGACCAAAAATTCTAGATTGTAATAAATTTCAAATTCTATTTTTCCTTTATAAGTTTTACTTTCTATAGCTCAGGTCAGATGTATTGAAGACTTTCTCCTTTGCTTTCTTCTAAAATCTTTGTTCTTTTACTTATCACATTTCTATCTGCACCCAACCACTTGTACTGATTGTTTGTATAAGGTATGAAAGAAGAGTCAAGGTTAATCATCTGCTATATGCCAAATCACCCAGGCACAATTGACTGAAAACAACATTCATTATTCAGTTCACTGCAGTGTTGTCTTCGCAACAATCAGACGACTGTGTAAGAATATCCATGATTCTGTTACTGGTGTAACTACAGACTTTCTTACTATGCCCTTGTATTTTGTTATTGGACATATAGTTTCCACTTTTGTACTTTTCCTTCAATAGCTGAAGTATAAGCTATTACTTACTTTTTGAATTTTCATATTATTTTTATGATCAGATTGTCACTTCCTATTAAAGGAAAACAAACAATGGAATTTGAACACCTTGAGACTGAATTTATAGATTTATTAAATTTCTAGAATTTATAGTTTGACAATATTACAACACTGAATCGAACAATCATGTAGCATGGTATGTTCTTCCTTTAATTTCTTCAACTTTCTTTTCTTTTTAAAAAATGTTTTTAACGTTTATCTATTTGAGAGAGACAGACAGACAGACAGACAGACAGACAGACAAAGAGCTTAAGCAAGGAAGGGCCAGAGAGAGGGGGACAGAGGATCCCAAGCAGGTTCCATGCTGACAGCAGTGAGTCTGATATGGGGCTCAAAACCCACAACAATGAGATCATGACCAGAGCCAAAGTTGGACACTCAACCGAATGAGCCACACAGGTTTCCCTCTTCAATTTTCTTTTGGATATATGCCTAGATTTTGACATGTTTACTACTAGCATTTTATTTTATTTTATTTTACTACTAGCATTTTTTAAAATTTCTGATTCTACTTGTATTTGCTAATATATGGAAAACACAACTGACTTTTGTAGGTTTATAACTTCATTCATTAAATTGAATATTTTAGGGGCGCCTGTGTGGCTTAGTCAGTTGATTGTCCAACTTTGGCTTAGGTCATGATCTCATGGTTCATGGGTTCGAGCTGCGCATCGGGTTCTGTGCTGGCAGAACAGCCTGGAGCCTGTTTCAGATTCTGTGTCTCCCTCTCTCTCTGCCCCTCGCCTACTCATGCTCTGTCTCTCTCTGTCTCAAAAATAAATAAACTATTAAAAATTTTTTCTTGAATATTTTGTTTGCATATGACTTTGTATTTTCTGTTATCAGTTACTGTGAAAATTGTTTCCCATTGTAAAACCCATGTGTATATGTTGAGTTTTGATTTCTATCCCCCTTATGTAGGGACAGCATCAAAATATTTTTTTAATTAACCACAATTATCAGGTCATCAGATTAAAACTAACTTGTGTATCTAATAAAACCCACACTGAGATACCACCTCACACCAGTCTGAGTGGCTAAAATTAACAACTCAGGAAACAACAGATGTTGGCACGGATGTGGAGAAATGAGAATCCTCTTGCATTGTTGGTGGGAATGCAAACTGGTGCAGCCACTCTGGAAAGCAGTGTGGAGGTTCCTCAAAAAACTAAAAATAGAACTACCCTAAGACCCAGCAATAGCACTACTGGGAATTTACCCAAGGGATACAGGAGTGCTGATGCTAGGGGCACGTGTACCCCAATGTTCATAGCAGTGGTTTCAACAATAGCCAAATTATGGGAAAAAATCCAAATGTCTATCAACTGACGAATGGATAAAGATGTGGTGAATCTATACAATGGAATACTACATGGCAATGAGAAAGAATGAAATCCTGCCATTTGCAGCAACATGGATGGAACTGGAGGGTATTGTGCTAAGTGAAATAAGCCAGTCAGAGAAAGACAGATGTCATACATTTTCACTAAGATGTAGAACTTGAGGGGCGCCTGGGTGGCTTAGTCAGTTAAGCGTCCGACTTTCACTTAGGTCATGATCTCGCGGTTCGTGGGTTCGAGCCCCGCGTCGGGCTCTGTGCTGACTGCTAGCTCAGAGCCTGGAGCCTGTTTCAGTCTGTGACTCCCTCTCTCTCTGACCCTCCCCTGCTCACGCTGTCTCTCTCTCTCCTAGAAATAAATAAAACATTAAAAAAAAAAGATGTAGAACTTGAGAAACTTAGCAGAAGACCATGGGGGAAGGGAAGAGGGAGAAAAAATAATTACAGAGAGGGAGGGAGGCAAACCATAAGAGACTCTTAAATACAGAGAACAAACTGAGGGTTAATGGGGCAGTGGGGGGAGAGGGGAAAACGGGTGATGGGCACTGAGGAGGGCACTTGTTGGGATGAGCAGTGGGTGTTGTATGTAAGCGATGAATCACAGGAATCTACCCCCCAAACCAAGAGCACACTGTATACACTGCATACTGTTAAGCTAACTTAACAATAAATTATATTAAATAATAACAATAAAGCTTCGTCTGTATTATTAAAAAGAAGTTTTCCTTGACTATTTCTACCCCACAACATTCTTTTATCCCTCTGTATCCGACAATGATTATAATCTGTATCACACAATTTGAACTTGACCATTCTATTATTCTGTATTTTTTCTTATATTTTTTCTTGTTAAATCTTATGCAAGTTTGCTATTCTGCCCTACAAAGATAGGTACTCTTTCTTTTGTTTGGAATCTCCCAAGCATGTACAGTTATGCTGAAACCTTAAATATATCCTATTATAATGTATAGACCTGTCAAATCACTATGTTGTACACCTGAAACTAACGTAACACTGTTATCAACTATATTTCACTAGTAAAAACATGCTTTGCTATTTTCAAAAAAAAGGAAAAAAAATCTAACTTGTATATCCAACCTACTTTCTGTATTTATTTTCCTTCACTTCTGGCTCAAAATCTCTTTACTCACTTGTCAGTTCCATAATGCTTTCTAGAAAATGTAGAAAGTATTACCATGCTTTTCAGTTATTTTGGGAGAAGGGATAGAGAAAGAGTGTGCATGTGCACACATGGGGGAAGGGCAGAGAAATGGGGGGGCGGAGAGAATCTTAAGCAGGCTCCACATTCAGCACAGAGCCCAATGTGCGGCTCAGTCTAATTCCTATGAGATCATTACCTGAGCCAAAATCAAAAGTCAGACTGTTAACCGATTCAACCACCCAGGCACTCCCATACTTTTCAGTTATTTTTAATTAAAGGGTAGGTCTGAATAACCTAACCTGCCAATAATATGAAATGAGAATTCACCAAACTTATTTTTAATAAAAATCTTAGGATTTTTGCTTGTGCCAGAGATGGAATCAAAAGGATTGTATTTACTCTCTCGACTCAAACAACTAAAAATTGGGCTGAATATATGACAACAATTTCAAATCATTAGGCAATAGGAGTTTCAAGATGTGACTTCCAAGAGAAGGAAAAGTAACATGGTAAAGCCACCATTTGCCCCCAGCTAACTGCCTGCATAGATTTTCCAAGCTGCCATGCAGGGAGGGAAAAGCCAGCAAAGTTGGAGGTTTCATGAGACCCAAAGAGAGTTAAGATGCCAGTTCTTCCCAATTTCATCTACAGACTCAATGCAATTCAAATCCAAATGTCAGCAAGTTATTGTATGGATATTGACAGACTGATTCTAAAGTTTACACAGAAAGTCTAAAGACCCAGAGAAGCCAGCACAATATTGAAGAAGGAGAAGTTTGGAGAATTTACACTACCTAACTTCAAGACTTACTACCAAGCTACAGTAATTAAGACAGTCTGGTCTTGGTGAAAGACCGACAAATAGATCAATGGAAAAGAAAAAAGAGCCCATAAATAGACTGACACAAATACAGTTAACTGATCTTTTTTAAGGGAGGAAAGACTATTCACTGGAGAAAAGAAGTTCTGGAATACCTAGACTCACAAACAATGAATCGAGACACAGATCTGGCACCTTTCACAAAATGCAGCCCAAAATGGATCCTGTACCTAAATGCAAAATGTAAAAGTGCACAACTTCCAGAAGATACCATACAAGAAAACCTAGATGACCTTGGGTTTGGTGATGACTTTTTACATACAACACCAAAAGCATGATCCATGAAAGAAAAAAATTTAATGGATGTAGTTAAAATTAAAAACTGCTGCCCTGTGAAAAACCCTTTTAGGAGAATGAAAAAAAAAAAAGCTCTAGACTAAGGGAATATATTTGCAAAACATATATCTGATAAAGGACTTGTATCCAACATATACAAAGAACTCTTAAAAGTCAACAGGAAATGACATCAGTAAGATGACTGAATAAAGCATCGCCCTTTCTTGGGGCGCCTGGGTGGCTTAGTCGGTTAAGCGTCCGACTTTCGCTAAGGTCAAGACATGCTTAGGTCTGTGCTGACTGCCAGCTCAGAGCCTGGAGCCTGTTTCAGTCTGTGACTCCCTCTCTCTCTGACCCTCCCCTGCTCTTGCTGTCTCTCTCTTTCTCTCCTAGAAATAAATAAAACATTAAAAAAAACATCGCCCTCTCACATCTCCTGTGAACAAGAATTTGGCATCTATCCGTGGATAAAAATGCCTTTGTGGGAGCTTTGGGATCTGGATAGGAGATGGTGAAATCCCAGTGAAGTCAAAGATGGAACAAAGCTGTTTTAAGAACACTGGCCAACACCCAGGCAGCTGACCCACCAGCCCTGGGCCCAGCTACACACCAGAAAAAAGCTCCAACCTCTAAGGACTTATCTACAGCTCCATTCTGCTTGGTCCTGTCACCATATCAAGGAGCCCTGGTAGAGTCACACCCACTCATGCATAGGGCAATGGTCATACAGAACTCGGGTCCCGGCTGTGCCCCCAGAAAGTGCCCCTAGAACCAGCTCCAGCCCCTGCCACAGTCGTCTGGAAACCACTGGAGGTAAGCAAGCCAAACTAAGTCAGATCACAGATTCTGAAAGGGCCCTGTAGCTGGATTCTAGCCCTTCCAGCCATAGTCCACGAATATTCTGGCTGGCACAAAGACCCGGCAGGATACACTCCAGTCTGTGCCCCTGGAGTTTCCAAAAGGGCCCTATCTTTGGTGCCAGGTCCCTCACAGCCACAGGCTGTCAGCCTAAGGGTTCAGGATCCAGGTAGGAGACATTCCCATCTGCATCCTCAGAAATCTTAAACAGTCTACAGATTCAATGCAATTCCTATCAAATTTTAATGGCCTTTTTCACAGAAGTAGAAATCAATTCCAAAATTCATAAAGAACAGACAAATAGCTAAATTAGTTTGAGAAAAAAGAGCAAAGCTGGAGGCATCCCACTTCCTGATTTCGAAACATATTACAAAGTTACAGTAATTAAAACCGTTTGGTACTGGCATGAAGACAGTCATATAGACCCATGGAACAGAATCAGAAAGCTCATTAATAAATCCATGTATATATGGTCCATTGATCTTCAAGATCTTCAAGGGTGCCAAGAATATATGATGGAGAAAAATAAAACCCCCAACAAATGGTTTGAGAAAACTCTACATCCCCTTGCAGAGGGATGAAATTGGACTCTTAACTTACACCACACACAAAAATCAATTCAAAATGGATTAAAAACTTAAATGTAAGACTAGAAACTATAAAGATCCTAGTAAAAAAAATATAGGGGAAGGCTTCACCACATTGGTCTTGGCAATAACTTCATGGATATGGCATCAAAAGTACAGATAACATAAGCAAAAATAGAAAAGTGAGACACTACATCAAAGTAAAAATATTCTGTACAGGAGCACCTGTGTGGTTCAGTTGGTTGGGTGTCCGGCTTTGGTTCAGGTCACAGTCTCACAGCTCATGGCTTCAAGACCTGCATCAGGCTCTCTCGTGTTAGCACAGAGCCCACCTGAGATCCTCTGTCCTCTCCTTACCCCTCCCCTGTTCACTCTCTCTTGCTCTTGCTCTCTCTCAAAAATAAATAAATATCTTAAAAAATAAATAAAAAACTAAAAGTCTTTGTACAGTATAGGAAACAAATGGAAGAGTGAAAGGCAACCTGTGGAATAGTAGAAAATATCTGCAAACCATACACTGATAAATATCTCATGATCTGTGAGTTTGAGCCCGATATTGAGCTCTACGCTGACAGTGAAGAGCCTGCTTGGGATTCTGTGTCTCTTTCTCTCTCTCTGCCCCTCACTCCTGTCTCTTTGTCTTAAAAAAAAGGTATTTATTGGGGCGCCTGGGTGGCTCAGTTGGTTAAGCGTAAGACTTTGGCTCAGGTCATGATCTCCTGGTTCATGGGTTTGAGCCCCACGTCAGGCTCTGTGCTGACAGCTAGCTCAGAGCCTGGAGCCTGCTCCGGATTCTGTGCCTCCCTCTCTCTCTCTCTCTGACCCTCCCTTGCTTGCTCGTGCTCTCTCTCTCTCTCTCTCTCTCTCTCTCAAAAATAAATAAATAAATAACGTTAAAAAAATTTTTTTTAAGTATTTAAAAAAAAAAAGATTGATCTCCAAAATACATAAGGAGTACCTACAACTCAACAGCAAAAAAAATGAAAAAAAAAAAACCACTAACAACTTGATCTTAAAATGGGCTATAGAAGGGGTGCCTGGCTGGCTCAGTTTGTGGAGCATGCAACTCTTGATGTCAGGGTTGTGAGTTAGAGCCCTATGTTGGGTGTAGAGATAACTTGAAATAAAATAAAATCTTTTTTTAAACTTTTTAAACTTTATTTATTTATTTTGAGAGAGAAAGAGAGTGTGAGCAGGGGAGGAGCAAAGAGACAGAGAGAGAGAGACAGAGAGAATCCCAAGCAGGCTCTGCTCTGTCAGCGCAGAACCCCACTCAGAGTTGGAATCCACAAACAATGAGATCATGACCTGACCTGAAATCAAGAGTTGGACACACCCCAAAATAAAATAAAATCTTTTTTTTTTTTAATGTTTTATCCATTTCTAGGAGAGACAGCGTGAGCAGGGGAGGGCCAGAGAGAGAGGGAGCCACAGATTGAAACAGGCTCCAGGCTCCGAGCTGGCAGTCAGCACAGAGCCCGACGCGGGGCTCGAACCCACAAACCGCGAGATCATGACCTAAGCGAAAGTCGGAAAGTCGGACGCTTAACCGACCAAGCCACCCAGGCACCCCTAAAATCTTAAAAAATAATAATAATAAATAAAATGGGCTAAGGAAATACATACATACATACATACATACATACATAAAGTGGGCTAAGGAATGAATAGACATTTCCCCAAAGAATACATATAAATGGCCACAGGTATCTGAAAAAAATGCTCAACACCACTGTCAAGGAAATGCCAATCAGAACTACAATGAGGGGAACCTGGGTGGCTCAGTCAGTTGAGCGTCCAACTTCAGCTCAGGTCATGATCTCATGGTTCACTGATTCGAGCCCTGCGTCAAGCTCCGTGCTGACAGCTTGAAGCCTGGAGTTTGTTTCAGATTCTGTGTCTCTCTCTCTCTTTGCCCTACCCCACCTCACACTGTCTCTCTCCCTCTCAAAAATAAACAAAAACATTAAAAAAAATGTTTAAAGAACTACAATGACATGTCATCTCACATCTGTCAGGACAGCTATTGTCAAAAAAAAAAAAAAAAGTCAGAGAATGTAGAGGAATTAGAACCGTTACATGCTACTGGTGGAAATGAGAAATGGTGTGGCCACTATGGAGAACCCTGTGGATGTTCCTCAAATAAATAGAAATAGAACTACTGTAGGACCCAGAAATCCCACTTCTGGATATTGACCCAAAGGAACTGAAATTAGGATCTTGAAGAGATATTTGCATTGCGGATATTGTTGCCATGCTATTTACAACAGCTAAGGTGTGAATAGCCTATTCACAATTAACTAAACCACCTAAGTGTCTATCAACAGATCAGTGGACAAAGAAAATATGGCATAGGCATTATGCTCAGTGAAATAAGTCAGACAGAGAAAGACAAACACTGTATGATCTCACTTAAACGTGGGATATAAAAAAATTCAAACTCATAGCAAAAGACGTCGGATACATGGTTACCAGAGGTGACGGTGGGAGGAGGGGGAATTGGTAGTCAAAAGTACAAACTTCTAATTGTAAGACAAGTAAGTACAAAGGAGGTAATGTACAACTGCTGCGTGATATATGTGAAAGTCGTTAAGAAAGTGTACATATGAATCTAATGAATAATTAAGATGGCTATTAAATCAGTAAGGAACGAATGGATTATTTGGGAAATTGGCCACTTACTGGGCAATCATTAAAATTTCACCCGTACCTCCCATCATATGTACAAATAAGTTCAACTGGAATAAATATTTAAATGTGAAAAATAACATCACAGAAGTGGTAGGTCCAAAAAAAGGTCTAGTAGTAAAGAAATCATGATGTTGGTTTATAACACACGTATCCATCAAAATGGAGAGGGCAGAAATTGATAGACCCACTCATTCAATAGGGGATAATATCAGCAATGGTGCTGGAACAATTGGATAGCTACAAGTGAAAACAAAACGACTCATGACTCTTACCTCACACCATTTACAAATTTACTCAAAAACTGACCATAGATTTAAATGAAATAAGTAAAACTATGAATCTTCTTTCTATAAGTTTTCTTCTGAAAACGTAGATGTACGTATGTGACCTTGGGTTTAGCAACAATTTCTTAATTATGACACAAAAAGGCTCAAACTATTAAATAAAAATATAATAAACTGGATTTCATCCAAATAAAAAAAATAATTACTAAAAGAAGTGGTTATGAAAATGAAAAGACAAGCCACAGACTTGGAGAAAATATTTGCAAATCATATATCCAACAAGTTCTTGTATCTGGAATACATAAAGGAAACTCAGAATTGAATAATGAGAATGGAAACCTAATCAAAACATGGGGGAAAGATTTAAACAAGCACTTCACCAGGAAGTTATGTGGATGGTAAATATTACATGAAAAGATGATCAATATTTTTCATTGCTGGGGAAATGATATAAAAATCACAAAGAAATAACACGTTCACAAAAATGGCTAAAACTTAGAAAAGGAAAGGAAGAGGAAAGAAACTGAATATGTCAAGGGTTGGTAAAGACAGAGAGGGAAATGAATTCTCATATATTACCTGAGGGAATGTAAAATGGTACAGCTATCTGAAAAAGAATTTGGTAATTTCTTAGTAAGTGAATTATAAATCTGCCCCATGACTTAGTCATTCCACACCTATGTATTTACCAAAAAGAAATGAAAGCATTTGCCCACATGCAGACTTGCATAGAAATGATCAAAAGCAGCTTTATTTATAATAGCTAGTATCTAGAAATAATCAAAATGTTTATTTTGGGGTGGTTGGATTAAGCAGATTGTTACATATCTATAAAAGGGATAACCAATGATACAGCATGAATGAATCTCAAAATGAGTATCCTGGATGAAAGAAGCCAGGAAGAAAAGGTTGCATCCCGTATGGCTTCATTTATAAAATACTCTAGAAAATACAAATGAAGCTATAGGGACAAGTACTAGATCAGGGCTGCCCGGCTATCATGGATGTGAAGGGAGAGAAGGGTAGAGGGAGGAATGGATACTAAATGGAACATGATAAAACTTTTGAGGGTGAAGAATGTCTGCATTACGTTAATTCTGGTCATTGTTTCACAAGTGTGTGACCTGCTGACTCATCAAACTGTACACTTCAAATAATGCATTTCAAAGCACATCAATTATATCTCAGTAATTTTAACTAATAAAAAATTAAAACTCTTCACAAAGAATAAAATCTCTACAACTTTATGGCTACCACTAGCAATCGACAGGGCTACTCAAAAGAATTTTTAGCAAAACACAAATAAAATCCTCCGAAGAAAACTGTTATCAGAATGACATCTGCCTTGGCTTCTTATACTTAATGCATTTACTTACATACAACATGTATAACTTTTTCACATAAACTAGAACTATTACTCTACATGTTGTTCTGCAATATTGCTTCTTCACTCAAAAATGTTTGGAAAGCCACAATCTGTTGCACTCTTTCTAACAGATGCACAGTACTAAATTACATGTATGCACTTCATTTTACGATATTCCCGAATTCAACTGAGTTCTACGGATTCAATGCGAATTTAAAGACATCACTGTAGATATATCTTTGAGCACTGATTTATTTCTTTAAAAAATTTTTATAAATTGCCAGATTATCAACAAAGAATTAACTTTTTCATTCAACAAACAACTGGTTAGGTACTTCTCTATGCCCAGAACTAACATACAGAAAAGAATAATATGTAGTCAGTGTTAAAAAATACATTGAGGGGCGCCTGGGTGGCTTAGTCGGTTAAGCGTCCGACTTTCGCTTAGGTCATGATCTCGCGGTTCGTGGGTTCGAGCCCCGCGTCGGGCTCTGTGCTGACTGCCGGCTCAGAGCCTGGAGCCTGTTTCAGTCTGTGACTCCCTCTCTCTCTGACCCTCCCCTGCTCACGCTGTCTCTCTCTCTCTCTCCTAGAAATAAAAAATTTAAAAAAAAAATACATTGAATACATTTTAGGAAAAGAGACATCCAGGTGAATTGATGGTCACACCCAGAAGGTAAATACTCTGATAGAACCAACATAAGAGGACTGTGAAAAATCAGATAGGAGTACTCAGCTCTGGGGCAGCAGCATAAATTCTTCTTGTGTTTTTCTCTCCAAATTACCATACACTACAGTAGAGTTTGCACCTACTCTTCTTTCTCTTTCCCCCAAGGCATGCCTAGAATAGGGCTCTTGAATAGTGATGCCTCAGTTAGAGTGGTTGGTCAATGGACTGAAGTAATGTTTGGCACAGTATCCTATATGCTACTCATCTACTGGCTGTGCCCAACCCCATCTAGGGAGGGCAATAAAGACCTGTGTGCAGTCACGCTGAGTAGAGCGTTCTGGACTCCATAAAACCCACTGCCTACGTGTGTCAGGAGCCATGAAGTCCCTATTGCTCACTCTTACAAGCTTCATGCTCCTCGCCCAGTTGGTCTCAGGTAAACAGAACCTTGGGGTGGCAAAATGCAAGCCTAGAACAGGGTCTTGCCCATGGAATCCCTATTACCAAAATCCATGGGAGTTGGGGGTAGGGTTCTTGCTGGAAGGGGGTGCTGAGGTTTGCACTACCTCTTCAGGACATCTCTAGTATAAAAGACCTCAAAGCTCTCACAACCGACCAGTTTCTACGGTTGGAACTGAGCGAGAATAATGAGAATCCAAATGCAGAGATGGTCCTGACATTCCAAACTCCCCTCTATTCTATCACTCAGGGCCAGCTCAGTACAGTCCTGCCTCGCCTCACTTTGTATGGCATCAGGTATTATCTCCCGAAGTAACAATTCTATAATATTACTTCTTCCAATCTCCCTATTCTTGGCCTTGCAGAGAAGGTCTCCCACTTTTTTATTCTTCAATGTGATTAACAGGACAGGAAAAGCTGGTTCTAAATCTCTATAGGACTGTAAGGTGGAAAAGGGAAGAATATTGAGTGAACATGGGGAAAAGATTCAAGACTATTAGAAATCCTATGTCAGATCCCAGCTTTATGTGTGTCAGCATTCCTTCCTTTCAATTAATTCTATGGTTTATATTTACAAGATTAAGACACAAACACTGAAAACATTTTAGAAATAAAGAATTGGCCACCATTCCAATATTTCTCACATTTTAAAAATTGTTGCCAACTGATATATGAGTTTATCATCTGCCCTTTTTATGTTTTTTTAATTTAATGTTTCTTTATTTTTGAGACAGAGAGAAACAGAGCATGTGTGGGGGAGGAGCAGAGAGAGGGAGACACAGAATCTAAAGCAGGTTCCAGACTCTGAGCTGTCAGCACAGGCAGGCTTGAACCCACAAACAGTGAAATCACGACCTGAGCCAAAATCGGCCACTTAACCAACTGAGCCACCCAGGCGTCCGTTTTGTTTTGTTTTGTTTTTTAATTTTCTTGAGAGAGAGAGAGGGACTGAGCATGAGTGGGGCGGGGCAAAGAGAAAAGGAGACACAGAATCCAAAGCAGGCTCCACGCTCTGAGCTGTCTCCCCAGAACCCGATTGGGGCTCAAACTCATGAACTGTGAGACCATGACCTGAGCCAAAGCTGGACACTTAACCAACTGAGCCACCCAGTTGCCCCAAGATACCACTTTTTCTAAGATGCAGTCTTAATGTTATCTGTGAGACAAAAGAATGTGAGTTTTCTAATCAAGGAATTGGTGAAAAAGACAGTGCAGATGAGATACAGAATGTTCTCTCCATTGCACAGGCAGTGCATTTTGTTAATACAAATAAGCTCTTCATCTTCAAAACTCAAAGATCGATTTATCAGCCCCACTTTGTTTATATTTCTCTCTTCAGAGAGAGAGTCCGTGATCTACTTCAATAGCTCTCTAGCCAATAAGTAGGATTCCTATGTTCTTCTTTTAGTCCTTAAATTCCTTGGACACCACAATCCTACATTGATGCAATTATTGTTGTGTACATTTCTGAATTTAGATAGACAAGCGTTACTGGTGGCATTACACAAAAACATATGTTGATACTACTATAAATTCATGGAGATCACTCTCAATTAGTTCCCTACACTGTCCAGATGCTATAGTGTTGAATGCTTACAGCCAGAGCCTGGGTGAGAGGGTATGAGTGAGGGATGAGCTTAGAGATGGTTTAGAGACGGTATAATCCCCAAAAGCTTATTCTGTAGATATCAGTGTCCTGGTTGGGGTCTAAAATGAGTTTCCATGATTCAAAATGATTTACTGATGGCTTCTCGTCCTTTTGGCTAAGATCAAGTGCAAAATGATTTGCTGATTGATCTTAGTTATGAAAATGACTAAAAGCAATTCAAAGGAAAGTCTTATCTTTCAAAAGAGTTATAATGCCAGAGAAATCAAAGGCTGGGTAACAAAATAATTCATATAACTTCCTAAACGCACACTAGTAGGAAATGTGTTGTTAAAGTAGCACATCCCCCAAAAGAATTCCCCCCACCACAACCTCCTCCAAGATAGAGCCACTGATATCAATGGACAAGGGGAATCTTCCCAGAGAGGAGAACAGAAAAAATACAAATCAAAGAATTCTCTACGTTGGAAGGAAAGAAACCCTTGCTATTGTCCATCAGGACAAGGAATGTGCTGTGTTATCTCTGTCTTTCTTCCCCGTTTTTGTGGTTTCTAAATGAAATTTTATTTTAGTCAACCTATTATTTCCCTGTCATTGTATACTCCTTGACTGTGAGTAATTAAATCTATGTAGGATGTGGGGATGAAAGTGGGTTGCCATTTGGACAGACTAAAGTGACAGACACAACACTCAGAGATGCTAGACTTAATTGAATGCAATAAATGGAATACGCCTCATTGTTTATATTATTTTATTCATACTTAGATGTGAGCACATGTCTATCTTGGTCTAACAGGGCAGACAGCCAAAGTACAGAAAGCACAGATTATTCTCACCAGTGGTCTACAGCCTACAGAAAGCACCAGATCGGATGGAGTAGAACATGATGTGTCTCTGAATTCCATGTGGGGGTAAAGTGGGTAACCTCACATTTCCTGTGCCTGCCCACATGGGACAAAGTCCACAGTTCAGAAGTTTGGGAACACACTTCGTATCATACCATCTGTTCTAGTGTGGTGCATAAGAATCCAAGTCTCTGAGGAAGGCGACATGGTATGCAACTCACTGGACAGAGCTTTGGCTGACACCTCTTGTGGGAAGCCTGGCCATGAAGCTGCTCCTGATCATTGCAATTCTGCTGTTCCAGAAGTCCACAGGTAATCCCGAGCTTTCCAGGGGCTCAACTCAAATCAACAATGGGATGGAGTATTTCTAAGAACCAAGGGAATTTCATAACTCATGGTAGAAGATAGGCCCTCCTCAGGATGCCTGAAGTCTACCCAACATCACCAGAAATTCCCTCTTCCTGATGCCTTCTACCATGGTACTGTTCTTTAAAAAATAAATAAATAAAAGTATCAACAGAGCTGAAGAGAGGACATGATTTCCTCTGGGAAGGTGTCATTATAGAAAGGAATGAGCCCAATACCTAGGGCTGTCCTTATTTATTAAGATACAGTTTTTACTCTGATACCTGGCCATATTTTCTTCCACTCTAATATATATTTTAGTCTACAGTGTGTGGATAGTGGAAGAAGCACAAACTTTGAAGTCAGGTGTGAGAAATATGCCTTCAATATCTCCTGGCTTGTCAACTTTGGATAAATGGTAAAGACTCTCTGAGCCTCAGTTTCCTCATCTGTGGAGATAATGACACCTGGATCATGAGGGTTTATTAAATAATATTTGTAAAAAAAAAAAAACAAAAAACAAAACAAAAAAAAAATCCAGCATAAGGCTTGGCCCATACTAAGAACTTAAAAATTCATTCTTTCCTCTTTCAAAAGCAAATCTCTTATATTTGGCCAGGATTAGTAGTGGTCTGTTCTGAGCCCCTCAAACTCCTAAGAATCAAGAGAATTCCAGAATCCAGGGTTGGAGGCAACATCTTTTGTTTTCAGTCATCATCTTCTGGGATCTATCTCAGGGCATTATAAAAGCCCAGAAGCCAAAATCTGAACATCCTAACTCTGTAGATCACTACAAGTATTTAGGATCACTAAAGAAAAGAATATATATCAAGGTGAGCAAAGGTCTGGGACTGAACATTGGAGAAACTCTCGCTCTAGAGGTGGAAAAAGAATGAGGACTCAAAGATGGATAAAACAAGTCCAAGATAATTATGATGACATAGAACTCAAAGGAAGACATGTGTTGGCACAAATGTGCAATGCTGAGAACAGGGGAGGAATATTACTGAGGGGAAAAAAATGCCTGGCTGAACAACAAGACAGTCTTTCCTGTTCATGGTAGTGAGTATGAACCCAAGAACACAGTCTAACTCAGATATAAATACACAGTAACAAATGCTACTCTCTGGGCTTTAGATGTGGGGCAGTGGTGAAGAAGTAGTGCCTTGCAGCACCCAAATGGTGGCATGTGCTGAGGTCCCCAGATGGAGTAATAGTTCTATACCCCAAAATCAAAGATGCAGTTCCTTTATTTTCCCAACAAGAGCTGATGCTTTTGGTGGAGTCCGTCGGATGTTGGATGGGAGCCCAAAACCCAGGAGGAAATAAATATGAGTGATCAGTTAGACATAAACACTGAGGACTACCTTCTTGGAGCACCCTCCCTAGGATATGAGTAGATAATCTGTGGGTTTTCCATATACCTAAACCCTCCAAACATCCTCTGTCTCCCCCATGACTGAAGTTGCCTTTTAGTCTCATTGATCCTGGCCTATTGTTCTTTATATGCACAGTAACTGAACAACTTAAGAGATGCTGGAGTGAATATATATGAGGATATTGCAGGAAAATATGCAAAATAAGTGAAATACGTGAAGTGCTATGTGAGAATGGGAAATACTGTTGCCTCAATATTGTGGAATTGGAAGCACGTAAAAAAATTACAAAGCCACCTCGTCCAAAGCCAAGGACATATGCAATGACTTTCCCTCAAGATTATGATATAAATATAGAAAATTATTCAAGACCCAAGGCAAACTCTACATGAATCAAGTACAATTTTCTGTTCCTTTACTTCTCAACCTATTCTAATAAAGTAAGGGGAAGAGGTCCATATCTTCTTCCTTCTGATTCCCTGACCCCCCAGAACGACCTTACGGTAGATTCGAATAAAGCTCATTGCCAGTTTTCTGACTTGTTTGTTCTTTAAGCAGAGATCGAACACTCAATACACCGAGTGATGAACTGGTAAGGACAACGCAGAACCTCTCCCGTGGCAAGGGGGTATAACCAGCACATAAAAAACTCTAACAAGAAACTCAAGGGGCGCCTGGGTGGCTTAGTCGGTTAAGCGTCCGACTTTCGCTTAGGTCATGATCTCGCGGTTCGTGGGTTCGAGCCCCGCGTCGGGCTCTGTGCTGACTGCCAGCTCAGAGCCTGGAGCCTGTTTCAGTCTGTGACTCCCTCTCTCTCTGACCCTCCCCTGCTCACGCTGTCTCTCTCTCTCCTAGAAATAAATAAAACATTAAAAAAAAAAAAAAAAAAAGAAAGAAACTCAAGATAGTTGTCTTTGAATTCAGGGGAGAGAAAGGTGAAGCCAAGTATTCAGGGAAAATCGCAAGTGAATTTAAGATTAAAGGGTTGCCTTATAAAACGTGTATGATTTCAACCAGTGGTTGGTGAGGAGTGTTAGTGTTTGTGTCAGTGTCAGTGAGTGTTAGTGAGAAGGCAGTTTGCATGAACAGAACAAAATCAACGAATGGAAGGAACAGGACATTTCAGAAGACTATACATGCACTTTGGTTGATGAATAGGTTTCCAAAGGTAAACTATAGGGTAATCTAATTTATTTAGTTCCTATGCAAAAGCAGTGAGCTGTGAAGATAAAGATGAATAAAATTCCACTATTATGGAGGTCACTATATAAGGTAGAGGCAGAAATAAATATATAACTCCAAGACAGAAGTTTTTAGTTTTTCCTTTGTTGTTATTTTATGTGTTACCACTAGTAATGGATCCTTTTGGTGACTGGAGTCCTTTGAAGTTTGGAGGAAACGTAAAGGGCTTAGGAATTGGTTTAAATTGCAGTATTGCATGAGACTTTATTGTTGTCTTGATATACAAGATGACATAATGATAATTCATGTACACAGTCCACCTACTTCTTAAAAGATATACCTTCTGGGGGCGCCTAGGTGGCTTAGTCGGTTAAGTGTCCGACTTTCGCTTAGGTCATGATCTCAAGGAAACTGTGGGTTTGAGCCCGTCGGGGCTCTAGCTGACTGCCGGCTCAGAGCCTGGAGCCTGTTTCAATCTGTGACTCCCTCTCTCTGACCCTCCCCTGCTCATGCTGTCTCTTTCTCTCTCTCCTAGAAATAAATAAAACATTAAAAAAAAAGAAAAAGAAAAAAAAGATATACCTTCTGGATATGATTAACATGAAAAATTTCCTTTCCCACTACTTTTCATATTCATTTTCCAGTTTTGTTTCTTATGTCATTTCACCAGTGTAACATCCACCGCACAAATTTGTGGCATATCTTCTCTTAATTATCCTCTTCTTTGCTGTTCTAGGGCTGGGGCAGGGAATACACACAATAAGCCCAGAGCATCTTGCAATGCCAGAAAGCCAGGAAGTGTTTCAAAAATCAGAAGGCTGAGGCATGTTAATGGGACACAGGAGTCAGGTTGAAAGAATTTTGAATGACCAAAGTTGGGACGATTTGAGTGATTAAATAACATAGCATTGGATTATAAAACAATCTAGAAATAAAATCCAGGAGTCCATACTGCTCTGAATAAATAATAAATACATGAGTGAGAAAAGTCAGATCTTCTGTGCAGAAGAATTCCAAGTATTTTATGTAGACACTCCATCCTCAAGGAGGGGAACTTCGCCTCTCCCTTCAATGTGGGAGATGTGCTTAGTGACTTGCCTCCTGGGAGCAGAGTATGGAAAGGAGCAAAAAAAAGTAATTTTACAGTGGATAAGCCTGATAAAATCATCTTCAGATTCTATGGGGACATCTGTTGATAGCAGGAGCGTGTGAAATGACATCATGAGAATGGCATATCACCTGTGTGGCCATCTCCCCTAAAATCCATAACCCAGCCTAACAATCAGGACATCATCAGAGAAACCCAAACTGAGTGGAATTCTGCAAAATATCTGACCAATACTCCTCAAACATGTCAATTTTGTCAAAAAAAGAAATTTCTGAGAAATTGTCACAGACTGGAGGACGATGAGGAGCCATGACAACTAAAGGTAATGTGATATCCCAGATGGGCTCCTGGAACAGGAAGAGGACATTAAGGAAAAACTATTGAAATTCAAATAAGTGTAGAACTTAGTTAATAGTCATGTACTTACGCATAGTAGTGCATCACGTATAAGATGTTAGCAGTAAGGAGAAATTGGCTAAAGAATATACAGAAGCTCTCTGTACTATCTTTGTAATTTTTCTATAAAACTGTTCTTTAAAAAAAAGTCTATTCAGATTTTAAAAGCTAAACACAAAATCAATTTGGTCTAATTCTCTTTTTTCCTCAACTGAGATTCAACTTCTTATAGGAATTTTTTAAGTTATAGGTTAGGTTTGTTTAAAAGCTAAAAGGACAATTGTAATGTTTTTAGTCAACTCATATTTTTGTTTTTATTATTTCTCCCATTTTGTTACAATTTTTAAATGTATCAGCCTAAAATAATTTGTAATATCTTCCTTTCCTTGTTAATGCCTATAGGATATGTAGTGATGTATCCTTTTTCATTTCTGACATTGTCTATTGTTTTTTTCTTGGTAAGTCTCGCTATTTGCTTATGAATTTGATTAGTCTTTACAAAAACCAAATTTTATTTGTTAATTTTTGATCGAGTTTCCATTTCTTCAATATCTTTATTAATGTTTTTATTTTCACTTGTTTTTCAAACAACTTTCAGTGCTATAAAATTCAGTTATAGGTGTATAATAGAATCTTATTTCTTTCTCTTTTTTTAATGTTTTATTTATTTCTGAGAGAGAGAGACAGCATGAGCAGAGGAGGACCAGCGAGAGAGGGAGGCGCAGAATCCAGAGCAGGCTCCAGGCTCTGAGCTAGCTGTCAGCACAGAGCCGGATGCGGGGCTCAAACCCACCAACCATGAGATCATGACCTGAGCCGAAGTCAGACACTTAACCGACTGAGCCACCCAGGCGCCCCCAGAATGTCTTATTTCTACTTTTTTGTTTTAATATGCTTTTCTTCTTCTAACTTTTTTAGGTGATGTTTATCTCTCTTGTTTTTAGCCATTCTTTGTTTCAAATATGAGCATTATACTGTTTCAGATTCTGTGTCTCCCTCTCTTTCTGACCCTCCTCTGGTCACGCTGTCTCTCTCTTTCTCTCTTAGAAATAAATAAAACATTTTAAAAATTTCAAATATGGGCATTATAAAGCTACACATTTCCTTCTATACACAGCTTTAGCAGTGTCCCACAAATTTTTGGCATATAGTATATTCATTCTTTTTTTTTTTTTTTTAATTTCTAGGAGAGAGAGACAACGTGAGCAGGGGAGGGTCAGAGAGAGAGGGAGTCACAGACTGAAACAGGCTCCAGGCTCTGAGCTGGCAGTCAGCACAGAGCCCGATGCGGGGCACAAACCCACGAACCACGAGATCATGACCCAAGCGAAAGTCGGACGCTTAACCGACTAAGCCACCCAGGCGCCCCAGTATATTCATTCTTACATTATGAACCTCACTTTTCTCTGACGAGTACATAAATAGAAACTTGGTTATATGAAGACAATGAGGACAAATGGTGACCATGTAATTTTCTCAATTATTATTACATGTATAGTAACATTAACTTGATAATATATAAACCAAAGTCAAACAACACAACTTGAAAATAAACAAAAAAAAAATCATACACAGAAATGTTTACACACTTGTCGCTCATACAGTTTGTTCTCAATATGATCCTCTGTCCTGCCATAAGATTTTGTATGGCTTAAAACTGTCATTTGTTTTTCTTCTTGCTCTTGTTTGGGATATAATTTAGTCTCCACTTCATTTTGCCTTCTTTCTTCTTCTTTTTCCTTTTCTTTCTCCCTCTTTTTCCTTTTCTTTCTCCTCTGCCTCAACATCACTTTCCTTCTCCCTTTCCTCCTCCTTCTTTCCCTCTGCCTTCTTTTTCTCTTACTTCTTCCTCTTCTTCTTCTGCTTCTGCTTCTCCTTCCAAAGTAATCTTCCTTGAAAAGTATTATCAGGTCCCTGTCTTTGTTCTTCTGTCCAAGGATCTCAATAAACTTCTTAGATTCAATAGTATCAAACACGGCATATATTGATCCCTTAAATACTTGGTGCAATGTTCTTTTCATCTGAATATTTAGTATTTGACCTTTATCTCTGATCATTCTTTTATGTCACCAAGAGTTGCATCAGTTGGGAAGCTTTTAATACAAACACATTTTTTATATCATTTTTATGCTCATCAATCACTTCAAGATGAAGTTCACTTGGAGATCTTCTGAATTTAGCCTTAGCTTCACTTATTTCCATGAGTCCCTGCCTTTGATTTGCTCAATGCTTCTATATGGTTAGATGGTTAGATGAATTTTATCTTTATCTTTAAAAGTAACCAACCATTATTCAGTTTGATCTGTGCCTTTAAGATTTTATCACATGGAAAAGCGAAGTCACCCAAATCATATTCAATTTGAGGATAGATTTTGGCCTACAGAGCAGCTTTTTTTTTTTTCCATTTTCACCATTTTCACCTATTGTGACTATCTTTAAGGTCCCGGTCCACAGACCTGTGATCACTAACAGTGACAGCAATGTATCCACTTCCCAGCACTACCAGCTGCCCTAATGCCCATAAAGATGGGGGCCATTCTCTGTATGTTTTTTAATTGGGTTGTCTCTTTGTTATTGAGATGTAACTGCTCTTTATATATTCTAGACACAAGTCCCTTATCAGATACATGATTTGCAAATTTTCTCCCATTCCATGGATTACCTTTACATTTTCACCATGGTGTCCTTTGAAGCCCCAATGTTTCCAACTTGGGTAATGCCCAGTACTCACTGTACACTTTTTCACTTTTTAAAATAAAGATAGGCTTTGTGCAAACTGTGGCGGATGTTCTGTGTCTATGCAAGTCATTAGTTGCATATTACTTAATATATGCTTTGAGGGGGCACCTGGGTGGCTCAGTCAATTAAGTATCTGACTTGATTTAGCTCAGGTCATGATCTCACGCTTCATGGGCTTGAGCCGCCTGGCACTGACAGCATTCAAAGGCTACTTGGAATTCTTTCTCCTCTCTGCCCCTCCCCTCACTCACATGTGCACTTTCTCTCTCTCTCTCTCTCTCATAATAAAGAAATAAGCTTTAAAAAATATATATGTTTTTTCTGGGAGGGAGCTTTCCCAGGATGACAATGCTTATGCCACTATTTGTAACTAAAGAATACAGATACATTACTAAATGCATATTTTACTACTTCAAACTGGTTAGCTATACTTTAACTATACATTGTAATTCATTTTAATTTGTAGAAGCTATAGATAATTGCCTTCCAACTCTTACCAGTTTGAAAGATAGCAAAAAAAAAAAAGTGCTAAAAGACAGCCATATGATCATTTCTATGCTTCCATTTTGACATAAGATAGTGAGCGATTTCAGATGTATGTAACTCTTATGTGACCTGATTCCTGGACCCAGGAAATATTATTTAACGGCATCTGGGCTTTTCATATTTATCTGACATGTACCATTTGGGAGGGGTTATTTAATAATATCTGAATTTTCCACTAGTTTGATTGTGTTTTCTGTTTTTTTCTTGTTTATTTATTTTGAAAGAGAGAGAGAGAATGAGTGGGGGAAGGGCAGAGAGAGGGGGAAAGAGAGAATCCCAAGCAGGCTCTGTGCTGTCAGTGCAGAGCATAACCTGGGGCTCAATCCCACCACCATGAAATCATGACCTGAGCCAAAATCAAGAGTCAAACACTTAACCAACTGAGCCACCCAGGTGCCCTGAGCATGTTTTCTAACACTTACTGGCTATTTTCAGAAAGTTTGAAAAGTATCAAACTGGGATAATGAATACCTACATATTCCCCAGGGCCACTGAGTAATCAAAGCTAAATTAGAATTTATCTACAAACACAAAAATCATCATAAAGTTGCTTTGAACATGGCTTCTCTTAAGTACTTAGTTATCTCTTAAACTAGTTGTTGAAACTATTTCAGCTGCCACTATCATTATCCTAGTCTTTACTAATTAAATATTACTAATGACAAACCTTCTATTTGTAACTCTGTGCCTGAAAACTTGCCCTATGCACAATTTTGTTAAATTCTTGTTAACGTTTTATTTATTTCTGAGAGAGAGACAGCATGAGCAGGGGAGGGTCAGAAGGAGAGGGAAATAACAGAATCTGAAGCAGGCTCTAGGCTCTGAGCTAGCTGTTAGCACAGAGCCCGACACAGGGCTCAAACCCACAATCCATGAGGTCATGACCTGAGCCAAAGTCGGTCAGTCAACCGACTGAGCCACTCAGGTGCCCCCACAATTTTCATGTCTTACATATGACGCCACAGGAACATATGCCCACTCAAACCCACCTATTATAAGAAATGTTAGGAATTACATGAGGCCTAAAGGACTAGAACTAGTAACTAGAAATCTCTCTCCTCTCTCTGTCTCTCTCCTTCCCTCCCACCTTCTCTCCCTCACTCTTTCTCTGTTTCTCTCCCATCTTTTCCATTCATCAGTGCACCAGGACCCAACCTGGATATCCAATGGAGTTCAGTCTCTACATATACATCTGTCATCCACCCTGGTCCAAATACTTGTAGCCAAAATAATAAAGTTTTCTGCCTCTTCTCTCTTGACAGGGCATATTGAAATAGAGTCCCTGAGAAAGGCTACTAGCAAATTGTCTAAGAAGATGTGAGTGTGGAGAGGAAATGATTACTATCTCTGACACTTTTCATGAGCATTGTCCAAGACCCCCCCAAAGAGATGGGTGGTCCCAAATGCTGAGACTTTTTAGAAAAATATACCTGGAACATTCTGGAGATTTTACAATGTTCTAAGACTTTGGAGAATGTTCTAAGAAAAAAAAAAAACCTGGTTGATCTGATACTAAGCCAAAATGGATTCTCATATCTAATTTATCAATGGACTCATATAGAATAAAAGGACAAGATCCATCTTCATATCATGGTGACAAAATGGATCCTCCCTAAAAATGCCTCTGGTGATCCACAGCAATGGAATACTGAAAAGAGGAGCTTATGAAGTACTGCAATAAAGATAGGGCTTTCTTATCTGGGCCTTTTGAAAAAAAACCCTGAGGGTTAGACTGAAATAGTCATACATTAGTTTCTATGGTGAAACCATCAACAAAATAATTTCTAAATTTCTACAACTTACTCTGGTCCTGGTTTCCTACATGTTTCTCCAGAATTCTCAAAAGCCACAACTACTAAAAGTAAGGTCCTTGTAGATTCTTAAAATGTTAACGTATCCATCTAAATATTTGCCTCTCTGTTGTCCCAGTGAAACAAGATGGTGAGCTGCACATGGGGGAATAGGGCCCATTGGTTTCTTTATCTCAGATGAGCAAACGTTACCTCCACAGAAGTGATTTCTGGTCAATACTTTAACCAAGCACCATCAATGGATGGCACCACAAAATATTCTATTCTGCTCATCTGGAGGGCATCACTACTTACTCAAAGTTTGCCTTCCTCATGAGGAGCTTCTTAAAGATGTCTCTTTCATGTATAAGGCTTTAAATTTCATACTCTTATTTATTTTCAGTTTTTATTGGGGTTGAATTGATGGACAAGTTGTAAGATATTTACAGTGTGCATCATGGTGCTCTGATACATGTCTATGTCCTGAAAGAACTCTCTCCCCATCTATTTAATTAACACACCCCTTCCCTCTCATATTTACAGAGTGTTTTTTGGCGTCTTGGTTTTGGTTTTGTGTTTTGTTGTATGTGTGAGAGAAAGAGAAAGAGAGAGAACATTAAAGTCCTACTGTCCTAGCACATTTCAATTATACGATATAGGGTTCTCAACTATGGTCACCGAATTTCACATTCGATCCTCAGACCTCATTCACCTTGTAACTGAAAGCTTGTAAATTTCACTATGAACAAACTATTGAATGTGTAATGTTTTTATAAAGACACTAAGGGCAATGGGGCCTTAAAATTGTCAACTGAATGTTCAAATCGCTACCAAAAAAGGAGATGGAGCATACACATTAAATGAGCTTCAAATGACGTACAGGTGTCCCCCACTCTTTGAAAGTTCCCAGTTCCACCACTTCATTTTTACAAAACGCCTGCATTAGTACCTGTTTTCACTAATGGCAAGAAATCTGAAGAAGACGCTGTCTCATGCATTAAAAAGGCAAAGAGCAAAATTAGCACTTAGTGTGGGTTTTGCAGCACACCATTACAGAGCTGTAGGCACCCTGAGCAGCGGGAGTGGACCGCCCACCAAACTCCTTTCCTGGGACCTACACTCAGCATCTCAGTGTGAAACCATCATAGCTTTGAACTGTGTCTGGGAGCATCAGTGCTTTACCCTGATTTATTCTGTGCATCCATTAGCAAGAAGTGTCCAAAGTATCAGAAAAGCCTAAGAGTGGTTATTTTGGGGGTCCAGACACTCAAAAACCTTTCCATATAAGTTCAGGGTAATTGCTTCTTCACTTTACACCATTTTGGTCTATGAAAGATCTCATAGGATCACTCTACTTTTGGATAGTAGGGGTAACCTGTATTGGCGTTATCACTAGCTGTCATTACTGACCGTTAGACATGGCCAATAAATGTTATGAAAATATTCCAATATCATGCCTCCTTCTAATGAATTCTTGGTTAGCAAAACTCTCTGTATTCATCCTCCCACACACACAAAATTGGGACATTCAGATCTGCTTAGACTCAAGAAACTCATTTAAAAGAAGAGTAGGGCATGTGGGTGGCTCAGTCGGTCAAGTGTCCAATTCCTGATTTCGGCTCAGGTCATGATCTCAGGGTTGTGAGATGGAGCCCCGTGGTGGGCTGCCCACTGCGCATGAAGCCTGCTTAAGATTCTGTCTCCCTCTGCCCCTTTCCCTCTCTCTCTCTCAAAAACAAAAATAAAGAGGAGTAATACCTGAAATAGTATGAAATTGGATAGAAAATGGAGGGGCTAACTTCCACCCCTCTACCAACATGCTCTTTTCATCTCTGTATCACCCATCTTACTAGTATGATGAACGCCTGGAACATGATAACTATTCATTTATGTTTAAAGTGAATGAATGCATAAATAAATCCAGAGAAAAGCAAAAAACTTTATTATGTAGAGAATCGAGTTCACTGAAGAAGTAGATAAGTCTCTTGCCCCAGGCTGTTGGAAGAGGGGGCACTTATGATTTAGGACCAGTGGAGACCAGTGAAGAAAGTATTTGATTTACATCTGGATTGTAACAAGTGTGGTGGTGGGTAAGATAGCATAGTCCAGCTTCCCATCAGGCTGTATCAAAGAGGAAGGCGACTTTGGAGCTTTCTCGTGTTTTTTGTTTTCGCCTTCATTAACACAACATAATTTCCCATTAAGACACGCCACTTCATATATTTCCCCCATTTTGCATTTCTTCCGGCAGTAGCCTGTTATATTACTAAAGCATTTTCTGGGCCGTGCTGTATCTGTGCACAGGAAACAACATTGAACGCAGATTAGTTTCTGAGGCAGAGTAGAAGGGAAGTATGGTTCCCATAAGCTTTGGCCTCCTGTGGTTCCAAAGTGAACTATGCTGCTAAGAGAAAACTAAGAGCCTCCTCCTAGAAAATCATCCCAAATTAAGGACATCAAAACCCCAGGCTCCTAGCCAACATCCAATCATCTCTGAGAACATTAAAACTTATATGACAAAAAAGAGAGATCAACGCATGGTTATCAACTGGAGTTATGTCCCAGCCCTGGACTCTGGCAGATCTGTCTCCCATGCTCCAAAGTCAGTACTCTGTCAGCTTGACTCCAGTCCAGTGTCCCCAAAAAGTACCAACTTCCCATCGTGGCATGACTTAAAGCCAAGTTAACTTTTAAAAGAGTATGACAGACAGGACTTTTTAAGTTAAGAGAGACATTGGATTTCACACTCATTGACATGTGCAGCAGAAATCTCCCTTTGCCAAGACCTCATGGGTCTCAGCAATAAATGCTGCAGAGAACTTCCCTTATTCAGCCTCCATGTCTTCATAGTCCTCGTCATCCTCCCCCTCCCCCCCTCCCTCTCCTCCTCCTCCTCCTCCTCCTCCTCCTCCTCCTCGTCTTCTTCTTCTTCTTCTTCTTCTTCTTCTTCTTCTTCTTCTTCTTCTTCTTCTTCTCTGTCACTCTCTCTCTCTTCTGTCTCTCTCTCTCCTTTTTTTTTAATTTCAAATAAATGTGTTACCCAGGGAATCAAATTCAATTCCACATGTACCCATCTCCCTAGCGATCCAAACTTTCCCCTATCAGACTATTGTATTGAGGTCTTAAATCACCTGTTTCTAATTCTTTATTTGCCCCTGTACCCATATTTGGACAAGCTCATGGAACAAGAGAAAGAAGAGACATTTCCTCACATGAAATTCAGTCATTATGAAACTGGGCCATTATACTCAACTGACAGATGAGAAAACTGAAATTCAAAGGGAATAATTAGCTCAGTTCATACAACTAATCAGTGATCAAGATGTATTTTAATCTCACATCTACAGGATTCCAAAGCTTGTACTGTTCTCATTCCTGTTGGAGCACAAGCTGAAAATGAGATTGAATGGAAAAAGAGATGGGGAGGTCCTTGTGTAAAAATGATGTCCAATTACAAAGATAATTCTAGATGATGGGTTCATGCCTACCTTCGGAAAGGACTTCCCAGAGCACAGCCCTGATGTCTTCTTCCCACCCTGAAGGCTTTCTTCTAAGACACAGACTCAAAGAGAGGGGGTACTTTCGATGACATTGGCAAGATATCAACAATCTGAAGGCCCTGGCCCCACTCGTGCAGAGAGTAATAGCCCCATAGGATTTCACGGTACATTGGACAAGTTACCTGTTAGTAGTCCCTCAAATAGTAGCATAATGAGAACCAGAAACAGCTTCATGTTTACAGACTTCCCAAGAGAAAGAGCCGGAACAATTTCTTTACCCAGTGATCTGTGTCACACACAGTCTTTCAAGAACGAAACAAGAGTTTCTGGTGCTATCAGCATTCTGAGCTCTCATTTTAACCCACATGGACAGGTATGAAATCCAAGCCCACGCCGCCTTCATTCCCATATATGGAGTTCCCAGTTACAGAATGTTCCATCATATCACACCCACTCTTCTTCACTCGGGATGTGAGCTCCCAGAGAGCAGGAACATTCTCCAACCCGGGTCACCAGCCCGCCTGGGAAGTCATATGTCCTTATTTGTGTGAGTCGGTCCTAATGTATCCCTCTTGTTCCAATGTCTCATCCAGCTAGTGTCACCTTTTACTCACAAAAGCAACCCATTTGGAAGATTAGGTAAATCATTAACAAATCAAGGCATACATACACACTCCAATAATCATTTTTTATCATATGAAAAATATTTTTATGTATGAAACTTCCAGAAAGTCATCTAGGAGTAAGACTGCATTAAGATTTGTCAAGATAAATTGATAATATTTCAGAGTCTTCTATAAAGTCTTCCCCAGTACAGCTCAATTCTACAAATGAAGTCTTTCAAAAGAGCAAATTAAAAAAAAAAATCAGCACAGTGTTCAACTTATTATGAACTAGTTCCTGCTCATCTCTCCTAGGCATTTTTTTTTTAATGTTTCTTTATTTTTGAGAGAGAGAGACAGACAGAATGTGAGTGGGCAAGAAGCAGAGAGAGAGAGGGAGACACAATCTGAAGCAGGCTCCGGGTTCTGAGCTCTCAGCACAGAGCCTGATGCGGGGCCCGAACCCACGAACCGTGAGATCATGACCTGAGCTGAGGTCAGACACTTAACTGACTCAGCCACTCAGACGCCCCTCCTAGGCATTTTAGAGAACCACGTATGTTTCTGCCAAATTAGTGTGGGTATCTCAGCCCAACCTGTTACTTCCATACTCTGTTTCTTTGCACATTTAAATCTCTCTTCACAAACTTATATCATGCTCTCCCATCCTGTCCATCAAACTGGCCCCGTTGAACTCCTAATTTTCCTTCCAAACCAAGTTCAATCATCTCCACATCTGTGAAGGTTTCCCCTGGACCCAATTAAGTAGTGCTGCAAACTCCCTTCTCTTGTCAACACTGTATCTTGTCCATATTTTTGTTGGCGGTCACAATATGTCATGTTCCAATTATCTGTTCATCTTGTAGTATTCTATGAACCCCTCAAAGGCAGGCCACTGGCCTTGTTCAACTTGGAGTTCTTAATGCACAGCACAAAACTCATGCTATATCCTCAGTGTGTAATTATGGAATGAATGATTGCAAAGAACCAAACAAATCATTGCTATATAAGATACCCCAAGACAGAAATAAAGTTAATCAAGACATTTCCTAAAGAATTCTGTTTACCGTGTTTTTCAGTTTCCGGACACTGGAACTTTGAATTTACAGTAATGAGTAATTACAGTAATTACAGTAATTTTGAATGACAGACCACCCAAACATCTTTCTGTGACCACAAAGAATCTGGGAATATGTGAAGGCTGAATAAATATTTGTTGGTGATAATTAAACTTGTATCACAACAGAGGGTTCAGGCTAGAGCTAGGGTTAAGAATGAGTACTGTGTATAGCATATTATATTTGCCAGTAACCAGAGTGAATTAAATTTGTCAAGGAGGAGGAAGTGTCAGATGTCACTGATAATTCAAGATGAGGAGCGAGAGCTAACCAGTGGCCCCACTAGATCTGCACCAGACCCCCCATGTATCTCACTGATTTCAGCTCCACAACCTCTTACGTGTGCCTACAAGATGACAACTGCATTTTCCATACGTTCTTACTTTAAGCATTTGCACTTGCGAAGTACGAAACTAATACCTCTCTCTTTCCAGTTGGAAAGCTACAATTTAGGGAAGTGGTAATGGGCCCAATGCCACACAGCTAATAGGGAATAAACCAGGATCAACCTGGGTCTCCATGAACCTAGAAATAAAGTGCTTAGCCACCGTGCTAACTTACCTCTCCAGTTGCCTCCTTTGGGTCAGTCTTTCGGAGACTAAGACACAATGTCAAATACAAGACGTTGCTTTGTTCACAAAATTTATTGGCCATACACTTGGCTGGACACCCTCCTTCCACCTACCTCCTCATATCCTACTCACTACTCAGAGAGCAACCTATATGGAAAGAACTCACAGTTCCGATTTTCACAGATGACACAGTTGTGTCCTGGAAGGCATATCACTTGCCGGCCTTAATAGACTCCTAAGGCTTTGTTTGTCAACTCTCTGTCACCTGTGTCCACTCTTTAATATCAGAGAGACCTTCTGCAATCCCTCTGGGGCACAAAAAGCACACAGTCTCATTTTCAAAGCCCTTTGTGGCTAAGTAAGAGATTTCCCCTTGAGTAGACTGGGACGAGTAATTAAATGTTGCATTTTAGTTGTATAGTCATTAAGGACAAAAACCAGCCATCAACATTGGTTACTGCACCTCCCACTGTGACCCAGAATCATACAAATTGCTTTAATTCCTTCCTATAAATGAACTTTAAATGTGTTGTATTTCTTAGAAATATTCTCTGAATTCTACCTAAGATCTTATCTTCCCAAACTGTTGACTAGGCTAAGTCCAGGCAAGAAACAGGATTATTGATTCCCTCTTACAAAGATAGGAGGAATCAAGCAAGATTCTTTTGCTGTTCTTTGTTTAGAGACTTGAGGAGGTTGAATTAACATTTCAAGTTAGAAAAATCAGACACACAGAGAAACAAAAAGATGAGAACAGACCACCCGTACTCTTACCTCTGTTAACACACCGATGCTTAGCCTTCTAGATATTTCATTCCAAGTCATTTCTTTTGGCAACTGTGTAAGAAGTAAGATGAAACAAAGTGGCCCTTTTTGCTTGTCAGACACTCAGTTTAAAGTAAAGTCTACTTGGGGCGCCTGGGTGGCTTAGTCGGTTAAGCGTCCGACTTTCGCTTAGGTCATGATCTCGCGGTTTGTGGGTTCGAGCCCGCGTCGGGCTCTGTGCTGACTGCCAGCTCAGAGCCTGGAGCCTATTTCAGAGTCTGTGTCTCCCTCTCTCTCTGACCCTCCCCTGCTCACGCTGTCTCTCTCTCTCTCCTAGAAATAAATAAAAATACTTAAAAAAAATAAAAAATAAAAGAAATAAAGTAAAGTCTACTAGGGATGCCTGGGTGGCTTAGCTGGTTGAGCATCGGACTTCAGCTCAGGCCATGATCTCGCGGTTAATGGGTTCAAGTCCCGCATCGAGCTCTGTGCTAACAGCTAGCTCAGAGCCTGGAGCCCGCTTCAGATTCTGTGTCTCCCTCTCTCTCTCTGACCCTCCCCTGCTCACACTGTCTGTCTGTCTCTCTCTCTCTCTCTCTCAGAAATAAATAAAATATTTTTTTAAGTTTAAAAATTAATTAAATAAAATAAAATAAAGTCTACTAGTCAACACTCCCTGAGCACATGCATACTTGTATGCATACAAAGTCTACATTCATCTCTTTGATTCAAGAAATGGGCCTATTGGCAAAATAGACATGACCCAATACAGGGGAACCACATTCAGCTGCCTTGATCATCTACCATTATGCCTAAACATGTCACCAGATACTTTCAGGAAAATAAACAAGATAAGAGAAAAACTTAAATGAACAATAAGGTAAATAGCTTCAAAGGAAATAAAGCTAATAATGAGGACAGAAGAGAATTATTAACAATGATAAGAATGACAGATTTGACTCTATAAAATGCGTAACATCTTTATAACAAAATGCATGCAGGAGAGGGTTCAAGACAGTATAAGCTTAAAAGATAATCAAAGTGGGGACAACTGGGTGGCTCAGTCTCTTAAGCTTACTCTTGATTTTGGGTCAGGTCATGATCTCACAGTCGTGGGATTGGGCCTCTGTGTCAGGCTCCATGCTCATCATGGAGTCTGCTTAGGATTCTCTCTCCCTCTCTGCCTATCACTCCCCCACTCTCTCACACTCACTTTCTTGCTCTCAAAATAAATAAACTTAAAAAAAAAAAAGATAATCAGAGTAGAACAAAATTTACAAATGCATTATATACTATAAAAGGATTAATATCCATAATATATAAAGAGTGTTTACAAGTCAATAACAAAATGACAATTGACCTTGTAGAAAACAGGCAAGCAATATTATAGAAACAAAGCATGTATGCACCTCTTGCAGAAGGTTGATATAAATTTAGAAATATAATATTCATCTTAAGAGAATCTGCTTTTAATCCATAAATTGTCTCACAAAACAGATTTATCAGGTTAAGATTGAAGGACCCAATTAGGGTAGCAATTTACTGTATATTACTATTCTTTCTCATTCCACTGCACTCCTGAGACCCAAATATACTAGGAACATGTCATACTAGGAACCTTTTTTGTGTGTGTTTGGACAACAATTCTGAAACACTACACAAAAAGCATACAAATTTCTCGCATGATAATACTGGTTCACAAATGATTTTGCTTAAATACTAAAGATATAAGTGCCGGGGCACCTGAGGGACTCAGTTGGTTGAGCATCTGACTTTGGCTCAAGTCATGATCTTGCGGTTTGAGTTGGAGCCCCATATCAGGCTCTGTGCTCAGAGCCAGGAGCCTGTTTCGGATTCTGTGTCTCCCTCTCTCTCTGCCCCTCCCCTGCTCTTGCTTTCTTTCTCTCTCAAAAATAAACGTAAAAAGGGGCGCCTGGGTGGCTTAGTCAGTTAAGCGTCCGACTTTCGCTTGGGTCATGATCTCGTGGTTTGTGGGTTCGAGCCCCGCGTCGGGCTCCGTGCTGACTGCCAGCTCAGAGCCTGGAGCCTGTTTCAGTCCGTGACTCCCTCTCTCTCTGACCCTCCCCTGCTCACACTGTCTCTCTCTCTCTCCTAGAAATAAATAAAACATAAAAAAAAAAAATTTTTTTTAAATAATAAAATAAACGTAAAAAAATGTTTTAAAGATATAAATACTTTAACTTTAAATATGCCGTTTAACTATTGCTCTCCTTCCCCCCTCCCAACTATTAAAAGGTTAAAGTATATGAAATAAACAATATCATGATTTTGTCTCCTTGCTGCAGTATGTTTCAGATCGTATTATAAAATCAACAACGAATCTGAAGTTTTATTTGTTTTTGTTATTTTTTGACAGTTAAATAATACCACGAAATGTGGACAGAGATGCATCAGCAGGGGCTTTGATGCAGCATCCCTAGCATGCCAAAGTGAGAATTTTCTCCAGGTGAGATGAATGCATGTGCGTGTAGGGCTACCCATGTCTGCCCAATTCTTCGTCTTTTGTTGATAAGAACTATCAGGTCAGAGGAACATAAAAGAAAAAGAGCATGTGTTAGTAAAGAGAAAGAAAAGGTTAACTGATAATTAGTGAATCTGGTTTCAGCAGATTGGCCTTCGAGATGGTCCGAATAAGTCTCTAGTAATAATTAAGGATTGAAAAACTGAAAGTGATTTTTTTTTTTTAAAGTTAAGCTCGAAGAGTGTCAGATGGCTCAGAGTGACTCTGCTTCTGGTATGACTTGAAAGAGAAAACCACATGTAGGTCCATGATGGGTCAGCTGTGCCCAGGGCTGCATGGTCCAAATATCCTTTTATTTTGAACTCTGTTTAAAGATAAACAGAAGAGGGGAGACTGGGGAGCTCAGTCAGTTAAGCCCCTGACTTGGGCTCAGGTCATGATCTCGCAGTTCATGAGTTCGAGCCCTCTATGCTTGATGGCTTGGAGCCTGGAGCCTGCTTCGGATTCTGTGTCTCCCTCTCTCTCTGCCCCTCCCCCACGTGCACTCAGTCTCTCTTTCTCTCTCAAAAATATACAAACATTAAAAAAAATATTTTTAAAACATAAACAGAAGAAACCAGATCTGCCAATCAACCAATGACATGCCAAGCGCCTTCATGTTTCTTCTGTGTATCTAAACCCACATTGGGGCACCTGGGTGGCTCAGTAGGTTGAGCATCCGACTTTGGCTCAGGTCATGACCTCACAGTTCATGGGTTCAAGCCCCATGTCGGGCTCTCTGCTGGAAGCTCAGAGCCTGGAGCCTGCTTTGGATATTGGGTCTCCCTCTCTCTCGGTCCCTCCCCTGCTTGCACTCTGTCTCTCTCTCAAAAATAAATAAACATTTTTAAAACAATAAAAATAAACCCACGTTGATCTCAGCTACATATTTCTCTTTCCCCTCCATAATTAAAAAAAAAGTCAATGATAGTAAAAACAAACATGTTACAGAGATTTTTCTCAATTTACAATGAAGTTGCATCCCGATAAACGCATTCTAAGCTGAAAATATCATAAATCTAAAATGCATTTAATATACCTAACCTACTGGATGTCATAACTTAGCCTGGCTGACCTTCAATGTGCTCCGAACCCTTATATCAACCCGCAGTGGGCAAATCATCTAACGCAAAGCCTATTTTATAACAAAGATGGGCTGTCTCATGTAGTTTCTTGACCACTGTACTGAAGGTGAACAACAGGACGGTTGATGGTTACAAAATGGCTGTAAGTATCGGTGGTTTCCCCTGATAGTCGCTTGGCTGACTGGGTACTGAGGCTACCCAGCGTCAGGCGAAAATATCTTACCACATATCACTAGCCTGGGTGAAGATCCCAATTCAAACTCAAAGTATGGTTTCAACCGAACAAGCATCGCGCTCGCACCGTTGTAAAGTCAAAAAGCCTAAGACAAAACATTGTAACGCAGGGACCATCTGTATGCACAATTTGAGTTCTAAAGGTGGCAAAAACAAATTGCATTAATAACATTTATGGTAGGATGCGTAATGGTCCCTTAACGATGTCCACAGTCTAATTCTCAGAAGCTGTGAATATGTATTATGTGACAAGGAAGAATCATGGTTGTAGATGGAAGTAAGGTTGCCCATCAGCTGACCTTAAACTAGAGAGATTACTTTGGATTATCTGGGTGGTAACAAGGATCCTTTAAATGTAGAAGGGGGAGGTAGAAGAATCAGCATCAAAAAAAGACTTGACAGCGCTACATAGGGTCCATGACCAAAGAATCCAATCCTCTAGAAGCTGGAAAAGACAAGTAAAGATTTTCCCTTAGGAACTCCAATGGAAACACAGCCCTGCTGACACCTTGCTTTTAGCCAGGTGAGACTCATTCTGGACTAACTTCAGAACACTAAGATGGTAATACCATGTGGGCCTAAGCCACTAAATTTGTTATAATTTGTAAGAGCATCAATAGGAAACTAAGATAATACTCAATCTCATGTCAAGATGGCAGGCTTCTTCCAGTGATCTAGAACAATTCCATGACTCAGCCAAGTGATTGTAATAAAATGCATACTGTCAGAAAGGACATACTTTGCCAGCAAGCTTCCAAACCTGAACAGAGACTTTATTCGCACAGGACAACTGGTATCTTCTAGCCCAGAAAGTAAACCCTGAAATAACTCATGTGCAGGAGGTTTTCTCTAAAATCTAAAGTAGAGACACTGGGGCACCAGCCTAGCTCAGCTGGGGCATGCAACCCTTGATCTTGGGGTTGTGAGTTTGAGCCCCACATTGGGTGTAGAGATTATCTTTTAAAAAATAATAAAATCTTTAAAAAAATAAAGAAATACACTAGAGATACATTTCATCCTTTTATAGGACAACCCAGAGAGATCTGAGGTACCTCTAGGCCAAGGCACAGCCAGTTATGGAGGAAAGCCTGTGTTCGCAGAAGGAATTCACATACACCTTCAGATGTTCATAAAAATGAAAAAAAAAAGATTTTTTTCAGTCAAAATAATTTTAGGGTAAAAATGTTATTTTAAAAACTTATCTACTGAGAGAGAAAACTAGGTATGTCAGTAATGGCTCAACAAAATACCTATTTCACCTGGAGTTTTTCCTGATTGATTTAGGTTTAAAACAATAGTTACAGATAATTGTAAACTTTTTGAAGCAATAAATCGATACACTTCAGAGAGCACATATAAACTTTCAGGTTAATCAAAACTGGGTTCTTAATCCATTCCCTTTATATTAGCCCAAGAGGCAACAGAAGATTTTAGGCATGTTTTTCCCAGTTGATATACTTCATTCAGTATTCCTGCAGCCCCTGTAAAACCCACTGCAGTCACACTTCTTTCCTCTTTCTTCCATCCTTTTCACCGTCAAATCCAGATAGTTTGCATTTATCATGACAAGCACTGAGGAATATATAGAATTATTGAATCGCTATATTGTACACTTGAAACTAATGTAACAATATATGTTAGCTATTCTGGAATTAAAATAAAAAACGTAGGGGAGCCTGGGTGGCTCAGTCAGTTAAGCTTCCGACCTCTGCTGGGTCATGATCTCTCAGTTCACAAGTTAGAGCCCCGCGTCGGGCTCTGTGCTGACTGACAGCCTAGAGCCTGGAGCCTGCTGTAGATTGTATCTCCCCCTCTCTCTCCACCTGTCCCTGTCTGTGCTCTGTTGTATGTGTCTCCCTCTCAGAAATAAACATTAAAAATATTTTTCTAATCAAAAACATAAATAAAAATAAAAAATTCAAATAGTTTGGACTTAGAGCACCACCTAGTGGCCATAGCAAATCCTCTCACTAGCTATCCAAGCATTCCTAACTCCAGAACTTCAAGATAGTGCCCCAGCAGTAATGAACGTTTCTATAATTACTCTTCATGGTCCGTGGACATCTAGATACTTCAAAACATTAACAAAAGAATTTTCTAATATCCGGAAAACCCTTTAAAAAATTCAAAAGGAACTATTATAGTTTTTACCCTGTGTAGGCAACTCTCAACAAATTTATGTACATAATATCTTCTGAAATTAAAAATCATTTAAAAGGAGAGGCAAGTTGTCTCAACCACACCACTAGCCATTTTACATCAAGCAAATGCTATGTTAGGAAAACATAGAGGCGCCTGGGTGGCTCAGTCAGTTAAGCATCTGACTCTTGATTTCAGCTCAGGTCACGATCTCATGGTCATGGACTGGGCTCCACACTGGGCTAAAACTGCCTAAGGATGCTCTCTCCTTCTACTGCTCAAGTGCTCTGTCTCTCTCTTTAAAAAAAAAAAAAAAAAAAATGGAAGGAGGGGAGGGGAAGGGAGGGGGAGGAGAAGGGAGGAGAAGGGAGGGGAGGGGAGGGGGGAAGGGGAGGGAAGGGAAGGGAATACTCTAAATCAAATGGTCCTGGAGTGATTTTTTTTTAAATCCATTTTATTATACAAGATATGTATCTTTAGTTAAAGCTAGATACCCTGATTCACAAACATGTCTACCTTTGATATTGCTTTCTCAGATATGGGGTCAGGTTTCTCGGCTACGTTTTTAACAGATGACATATTCTGTTGCAAGTTAAAACTACAGTCTCGGACAATGGAAGATGCAATAGTTAAAGACGTAGATGCAAGACGCCCTAGTCATATGACCTAGATGAAGGAACTGACCTTGCTTAAGCTCTCCTTCTTAAAGTCTTTTACCTTCTAATCCCTTAACCTTCATTTTCTGCTCAATTTCTTTATTCCTCATCTTATTTCATGGGGCAATAGCTCTGCTAGGATTCTATCAATAGGGACAGGAGAAAGGGAAGGAATAAAAGAAGGCTGGGTGGCATCAAGCAGTAGGAAGCAAATATTCTACCAGCACCAACCATGCGCTGAATGCCACTTAAGTTATCACACTTAAAACGCATAACACTTTTGAGTTTGGCGTCATTGCCAGCATTTTGTAAATTAGGAAACTGAGGCTCAGAGGTTTGATAGGACTTCTCCAGGCTCTCATGAACGCGTCAGCCGTGTAAGCTGAATGAAATCTGTTCTGCCTAACTCCACCCCCTGTAATTACACCCAGTCACCTCTCCGGCTCCCTGATTTTGTTATTATGGAAGCTTTCTCCTTGAATTCATCAAGATATATACTCCCCTGAGTCAAATATATTCCATGTGTCAATCAGACTCTTCCTTCTTCGCTTTGCTTTATCAGCGTCCACTCCGTGAATCATCACTTCAATTGCTTTCTTGCCAATATCTTAAAAATCCAAGCACTATTACTTTCTGCACCTCTCTGTACGGAAAAAGTTCAATCTCAGATCCCTTTTTTTTTCTTAAATATTTCTTTGGTTTTGAGAGAGACAGACAGAGAGAGGAGGGGAGGAGCAGAGAGAGCAGGAGAGAGGACCAAAATTGGGCTCTGCACTGACACCTGGGGGCCCAATGCAGAGCTCCAACTCCTGAACCATAAGAACATGATCCAAGCTGAAGTTGGACACTTAACCAACTGAGACACCCAAGCACCCCTTCCCCAGATCCTTTTAAGTGCTTGCCTTCTCAATAAATAAGCGAGTGAGTGATTGAGTGAATGAGTAAATAAATAAATAAAACTTGATAAATAAATTAATTAATTTTAAAAACCTGATAAGAATGCTGGTGAAAATCACAAAAACTGTACAGATCAGTGGCATCTGAATCCGTCATTTTCAATTTCTCAGAGCCCTCAGCAGCAGCCATCGAACTGCCTGTATGCCTCATTTCAACAGGAGGCTGGATGAAAGTAAGAGCAATATCTGGTTTTGCTCACTATTTTAAACCACCTTAATGTAAACTCCGTGATGGTAGGAACTGCTTGCGGTACATACTACTGGCCCCTAAGACAGTTTCTAGAATATATGCTCAATAATATATGCTCAATAAATAACTAATGAAGAAATCAAGTGAATAAGAGCTTAAAATGGTCAACAGTAGTCCAGGGTTTAGAGAGATGTGCTTTGGAAGTCACAGTTAAGGAGAGACTTGAGAGATAAGTAGGAGGTCACTTATGAGAAGAGAAGAGAAAAGAAAAACTGAGAACTGAGTGGCGTTCCTCAGATCGGTCCATCACACTTTACACACCGCGTTCTGAACATTTTCTCTACTCTGAGCTCTCCCATTCTCTCCAGCCCACTGTCACTCTCATGAATACACACAGATCCAGTCTCTGTGTTGCAACCAAATGCACTTCTGTTGTTGAAGTAATCAAGACGGTGGAAGAGGAGCAAGTCCTCCTCACCGAAATACAAATTAGCAAATATACACAGACAAGATGCCTTTTTGAAAATCCCGGAACTGGAGAGCAAGGCTGAAGCGCAAAACCCAACGAAATCTCCTTTAGAAACATAAGGGGGCCAGGTTCTCTTTGGCCATCTCAGCCCTCCCCCAGGCCACCACAGTGCCACACCAAGGGTGATCTCCTGGGCCCCAAATTCCTCTGGTGGAAAAAAGAGGACCAGAAGAAGACATTGAGCCTCCCCAGCATTTCTGGGCCCTTCCCTGGAAGCCCATTTCTATCTTGGACAGCACTGGGACAACTGACAGACCTAGACCACACAAAGGCAGCTGGAGCAGAGAAGGGATGGGGCCCACGCAACCAGCAGTGACCTTGACCAAATAGAGAGGCCAGGCAGTGGCTCCTCCCACCTGTGAAGCCAAGTCAACACTCCCTCTGGCCCCGGGGAACACGGTCAGCATGTCTGTCTGGCCAGGGTCCTCAGCCAATGGTCCAACCCAGATGTAGAGCACAGACCTTGGCCCTGCTTGGCCGGGGTACACAGTTGGGGACCCTGCCCAACCAGAGACAATAGCCAGTGACTCCGCTGGGCCAGGGAACACAGCCAGCACCCCCAACCAACCCCACGGCACGACCCTCAGTCCTGCCCACATGCGGACCACAGCCAGTAGCCCCACCTGACGACGAAGCACAGCCAGCAGCTTCACTCACATAAAAATCCAGCTAGAAGCACCACTTCATCAGGGAGTACACACTGCGGTCCTGTCCAATGGGGGGGTGGCTGCAGAAACTAGCCAGTGGCCTTGCCCAGCGGCAGTGCTCCACCGAGGAGCCCAGCGAGCCCAGCAACCGGCCCTGCCTGACCATGGATCCCAACAGGCAACCCTTCTCCACAACAGAACCCAGCCAGCGGGTGGGAGGCCAGCCACCAAAGCTCACGCCACAGGCAGGAGCTCTGTCCAACCAGAGACCCCACAGCCAGCCCCACCTGCCAGTGAAAGTGTGAGCTAACCCACCCAGAACCGCAGGCTGAACTGACTTATGAAGGTCTTTCCATGCCAACTTGAACCTGTATAGACTAGAAAAGGTGACTGCGTCCTCAAATGCCCAGACACCACTACAGAGATCCAAGGATCACAAAGAATCAGGAAAAGATGACAGCACCCCAAAAAAGTAATAAGATTCCTGGGGCGCCTGGGTGGCTTAGTCGGTTAAGCGTCCGACTTTCGCTTAGGTCATGATCTCGCGGTTCGTGGGTTCGAGCCCCGCGTCGGGCTCTGTGCTGACTGCCAGCTCAGAGCCTGGAGCCTGTTTCAGTCTGTGACTCCCTCTCTCTCTGACCCTTCCCTGCTCACGCTCTCTCTCTCTCTCTTTCCTAGAAATAAATTAAAAAAAAAACATTAAAAAAAAAATAAAAAAAAATAAAAAAAAAAAAGAACCCAGCCAGCGGGTGGGAGGCCAGCCACCAAAGCTCACGCCACAGGCAGGAGCTCCGTCCAACCAGAGACCCCACAGCCAGCCCCACCTGCCAGTGAAAGGTGTGAGCTAACCCACCCAGAACCGCAGGCTGAACTGACTTGTGAAGGTCTTTCCATGCCAACTTGAACCTGTATAGACTAGAAAAGGTGACTGCGTCCTCAAATGCCCAGACACCACTACAGAGATCCAAGGATCACAAAGAATCAGGAAAAGATGACAGCACTCCAAAAAAATAATAAGATCCCTGGGGTGCCTGGGTGGCTTGGTTGGTTAAGCATCCAACTTCGGCTCAGGTCATGATCTCACAGTTCGTGGGTTTGGGCCCCACATCAGGCTCCGTGCTGACAGCTTGGAACCTGGAGCTTGTTTCAGATTCTTTCTCTCCCTGGCTGTCTGCCCCCTCCCCCATCACACTCTATCTCTCTCAAAAATAAACATTAAAAAAATGTAGTAAGACTCCAATAACCGACCCTTAAAAACAGAGATATGTGAACTGTCAACGAATTGAGAATAATCAATCCTCTTAAAGAAGTTCAGTGAGGGGCACCTGGGTGGCTCAGTCAGTTAAGTGTCCAACTTCAGCTCAGGTCATGATCTTGCTGTTCATGGGTTCAAGCCCTGCACTGGGCTCTGTGTTGACAGCTCAGAGCCTGGAGCCTGCTTCAGATTTTTGTGTGTGTCTCTCTCTCCCTGTCCCTCCCCCACTTACACTCTGTTTCTCTTTCAAAAAAAAAAAAATGAGGGCACCTGGGTGGTGGCTTAGTCGGTTAAGCGTCCGACTTTCGCTTGGGTCATGATCTCGTGGTTCGTGGGTTCGAGCCCCGCGTCGGGCTCTGTGCTGACTGCCAGCTCAGAGCCTGAAGCTTGTTTCTGACCCTCCCCTGCTCATGCTGTCTCTCTCTCTCTCTCTCCTAAAAATAAATAAAAACATTTTAAAAAATGAATAAACATTTTTTAAATTTTTAATAAAATAAAAATAAAGGTACAATAAAGACTTCCAGAACAAAAGCCGAGGGCATACATTACCACTAGACCTGCCTTACAATTAAAGCCAAAAGAAGTTCTTTAAGCTCAAATGAAAGAACACTAATGAAAAAATCTAAAGACATAGGGGCGCCTGGGTGGCTTAGTCGGTTGGGCGTCCGACTTTCGCTTAGGTCATGATCTCGCGGTTCGTGGGTTCGAGCCCCGCATTGGGCTCTGTGCTGATTGCCAGCTCGGAGCCTGGAGCCTGTTTCAGAGTCTGTGACTACCTCTCTCTCTGACCCTCCCAGGCTCACACTGTCTCTCTATCTCTCTCTCCTAGAAATAAATAAAACATTTTTTAAAAAATCTAAAGACATAAATGTATAGGGGCGCCTGGGTGGCTTAGTCGGTTAAGCGTCCGACTTTCGCTTAGGTCATGATCTCGCGGTTCGTGGGTTCGAGCCCCGCGTCGGGCTCTGTGCTGACTGCCAGCTCAGAGCCTGGAGCCTGTTTCAGTCTGTGACTCCCTCTCTCTCTGACCCTCCCCTGCTCACGCTGTCTCTCTCTCTCCTAGAAATAAAATAAAACATTTTTTAAAAATTAAAAAAAAAAAAGACATAAATGTATAAAAATCACTGGTAGAGGCACCTGGATGGCTCAGTTGGTCGAGCATCTGACTTTGGCTCAGGTCAGGATCTCACAGTTCAGTGAGTTCAAGCCCCCTGTCAGGCTCTGTGCTGACAGCTAAAGGCCTGGAGTCCACAGAAGGATTCTGTGTCTCTTTCTCTCTCTCTGCCCCATCCCCACTTGTGTTTTCTCTCTCTTTCTCTCTCTCTCAAAAATAAATATCCATTTTTTAAAAAATCACTGGTAAAGGTAAATATATAGCCAAATTCAGAATTCCTATATATTGCAATGATGTTAAAGTCCCTTTAAAAAAATGCAGGTAACTGTAACTATTATAACTCGTTAATGGATACACGATACAAAAACAAGTGATTTATAACATTAATAACCTATTTTCTGAAGAGGGGAGAGGTAAAAGTATGAAGTTTTGCAGCAAATTTAAGTTGTCATCATCTTAAAACAGGGTGTTGTAACTACAAGCTGTTTTACAGAAATTACAAAGAGTAAAGAAAAAGGAATGGAAGAATACCACTACAAAAAGTCATCAGATCCCAAAGGAAGACAGCAAAAGAGGAGAAAATGTTAAAAGTTACTAAAGGAAAGAGGAGGAGGAAGAAGAGGAAGAGAAGCAAACAATTACCAAAATACCAATCTAAAAAGCTTACTCAACAAAGGAAACAACCAATAGAGTGAAAAGGCAATCTATGGAATAGGAGAGAATATTTGTAAACTGTGTGTCTGGTAAGAAGTTAATATCCAAAATATATAAAGAACTCCTATAACTCAGTAGCAAAAGAACAATTAACTTGATTTTTAAAAACAGGTAAAGGACCTCAATAGAAATTTCTCCAAAAATATACAAATGGCCAACGAGTATATGAGGTGCTCAAAGCCACCTACCATCAGGGAAATGCACAAATCAAAATCACAATGAGATACGACTTCACACTTATTAGGCTGTCTAGTATCAAAAAAAAAAAAGTTAACAAGTGTTGGCAACAAAATGGAAAATTCTGGAACGCTTGTATACTGCTGTCGGGGCTGTAAACTGGTTCGGCCACTATGGAAAATAGTATGGAGGTTCCTCAAAAAATTAAAAACAGACCTACCACACTGATCCATCTATCCTATTCCTGGGTGTATATCCAAAGGAAGTGAAATCATGATCTCAAAGAGATATCTGCATTCATATTCACTGTCGTATTACTCACCATAGTCAAAGCATGGAGTAATCTAAATGGACACTGATGAATGAATAGATAAAGAAAATATCATATTCACATATCATAGAATATTATTCACCCTTAATAAAAAAGGAAATCCTGCCATTTATGACAAGATGGGTAAATCTGGAGGATTTTATGCTAAGTGAAATAAACCAGACACAGAAGAATAGATGCTACATAATCCTACTTAAATAAAGAACCTAAATTAATAAAACTCATAGAAGCAGAGAGTAGAGTAGTGGTTACCAGGGCCTGGCCTTGGGGCAGGGAGGGAGATGAAATGGAGAGATGTTGGTGAAAGAGTACAAAGTTTCAATTATGCAAATGTGAATAAGTACTATACAGCATGGCACCTATAGTTAACAAGACTATCTTGTGTACTTAAAAATTTGCTAAAACATGGAGCACCTGGGTGGCTCAATCAGTTAGGCATCCGATTTGGGCTCAGGTCATGACCTCACAGGTCTCATGGTTTGGGGGTTCAAGCCCCGTTTCGGGTTCTGTGCTGACAGCTCGGAGCCTGGAGCCTGCTTCAGATTCTGTGTCTCCCTCTCTCTCTGCCCCTGTCCTACTCGCACTCTGTCTCTCTCTCAAAAATAAAGATTAAAAAAAAAAGTTTAAAAAACATTTGCTAAAACAGTGTATCTTATGTTTAGTCCTCTTATCACTAAATGAATTTAAAAATGTATTTTAGGGGCACCTGGCTGGCTCAGTTGGCAAAGCATGCAAATATTGATAACAGGGTCATGCGTTCAAGCCCCATGTTGGGTGTAGAGATTATATAAATAAATAAAACTTAAATAAGTTAATTAATAATAAAAATAATTTTTTAAATAATGAAAAATAGATTTTAAATGGAGGAAGAAACTTTTGGAGGTCATATACGATTTTAAGTATATGGTGTTGATCGTGGTGATGGTTTTATAGATGTGTACCTATCTCCAAACTCATCAAGTTGCATACATTAAATATGTACACCTTTTGTATGTCAATGATACCTCAATAAAGTGGTTTTTAAAAAAGAAAAGAAATCCATTCTCAGAGAAAAGAAAACTAGCAACCCTACTCTAAAAAAAAGCTGAAGAAATTTCTTCCCAAAAAGTTTGGGGGCGGGGAGGAGGAGATGCAACAGGGGGAAATAGAAGTTCAATAATGAAAGGACAGCAACAGAAATGATAAACATTTTGGTAAATATAATACTCTTTCCTCTTACATGCTTTAAAATATACATAAGGGGGCACCTGGGTGGCTCAGTTGGTTAAGTGTCTCATTCTTGATTTTGGCTCAGGTCACAGTCTCACAGGCCATGGGACTGAGCCCCGCATGGGGACTCTGACAGCACAGAGACAGCTTGGGAGTCTCTCTCTCCCTCTCATCCTGCTTCTTTCTCTCTCAAAAAATAAATAAACTTTAAAAAAAAATATTTGTAAACCAACTGAAAGCAATGACTATAACACGCCTCATGGGGCTTTTACTATATGTAAATGTAATACATATGACAACATACAGAGGCCGGTATAAAGGGACTTATATAGTGGCGAGAATACTATACTCCACTCAAAATGATAAAATATTAACTCTATGTAGATTGTGAAAAGATTATATATTGTTACCCCTAAAGAAATCACAAAAAAACTCTAGAGTCAAAAAAAATCAGTGAAAAAACTTCAAAGAGATACTAGAAACATATTCAAATAATTTAAAAAGAGGCAGAAAAGGTGAAATAGGGAGATAAAGCACAGAGAGAACAAGCAGAAAACAAAAATGGACCAAAATCCAAATATATTGATGCTCATAGTACATGTAAATGGTTTAAATACACAAATTAAAATATAGATGGATTTTTTTCACTAGAAAATGAGTGACCCATGAAAGAATCACACAGCTGTGCAACCAATTTCCAGAATTCTTCTCATCTTGCCAATGTGACACTCTTTACCCATTAAGCAATAATTCCTCATTTTCCCCTCTGCTCACCTCCTGGAAACCACACTTCTACTTTCTGTATCTATGCATTTGACTCCTCTAGGTGCCTCACGTAAGTGGAATCAAACTGTATTTATCTTTCTTGTGACTGGCTTATTTCACATAACATAATGTTATATTCAAGGTTCATTCATGTTGGGGCTCCTGGGTGGCTCAGTCGGCTAACTGTCCGACTGTGGCTCAGGTCATGTTCTCACGGTTCGTGGGTTCGAACCACGCGTCAGGCTCTGTGCTGACAGCTAGCTCAGAGTCTGGAGCCTGTTTCAGATTCTGTGCTCCCTCTCTCTCTGACCCTCCCTTGCTCGCGCTGTCTCTCTCTCTATCTCAGAAAAAAAAGGTTCATTCATGTTACAGCATATTTCAGAATATCTTTCCTTTTAAAATCTGCATTATATTCCATAATATGTATATATCACATTTTGTTTATCCATTCATTTGTCTGTGATACTTGTATTGCCTCCACCACAAATATTGGTGCTATAAATATGATTATATAAATATATCTTCTAAACCTTTCTTTCAGTTATTTGGGGTATATACCTAGAATTGGAATTGCTGGATCATATGGGAGTTCTATTTTAATTTTTTGAGGAATTGCCATACAATTACCCTTAGCAACTACACCATTCTACGTTCCCATCAATAGTGCATAAGGATTCCAAATTCTCCACATCCTCACCAACTATGGTTATTTTCTGGGGTTTTTGGTAGTAGCCACCCAATGGATGTGAAGTGGTTTCTCACCGTGGTTTTCATTTGCATTTCCTTAATGGTGAATGATGTGTTGACCATAAATGGGCTTGGGTTTGGAGGGAGGGGTTTGTTTTTAGAGGTTTTTATTTCATTGAGAGAGAGAGAGTGTGAGTGAGTAGAGGTGAGGGCAGAGGGAGAAAGAGAATCTTAAGCAGGCTTATGGGGTTCGATCCCACAACCTGGGATCATGACCTGAGCTGAAATCAAGAGCTAGATGCTCAACCAACTGAGACACCCAGGCACTATGGTAAATGAGTTTTTTCACACCAAATGCTGTTTACAAACATAAACATGCATTTTATATGGAAATATAAGCAATCTCAAAATAAAAGGATGGGGAAAGATATACCATGCAAACAACAGTAAAAAGAAAGCTGGAGTCATATATTAATATCTAACAAAGTTAACTTCAGATCATGGAATAATACCAAGGAGAAAAGGCTGATTTATAAAACAATAATCATATTGCCTTGGGTTAAAAATTATATAACTACACAAAATCTATTGTAAATCAGTCAGGAGAGGTGGAATTATAATGCTTTAAATCTTTATAAGAAGAAGATGTGAAACAAGGAAATAAAGGCTTACTTTTCTTAAAAAATAATTAATTAATTTAAAAATTTTTAAAAAATAAAAAGAAGGAGAAAGATACTAACTAACTTTAGATTTTGACAGGTGAGTATGTATGATAAAATTTCCATGGGGCACCTGGGTGGCTCATGGGGTTGAGCGTCCAATTTCAGCTCAGGTCATGGTCTCGCGGTTCGCGAGTTCGAGCCCCACATTGGGCTCACTACTGTCAGCACAGAGCCCGCTTTGGATCCTCTGTCCCCTTCTCTCTGCCCCTGCCCTACTTGTGCTCTCTTTCTCTCAAAAATAAGTAAATATTTTTTAAAATGCTAAGTTAATGATTAAGTAAATATAGTGTGTGCCTTCCAAACAAAGGATGGGAATAAATTTAAAGCGAAAAATATTTAATCAATCAAAACAAAAGCAAGGAGATTCCAATTCAGGGTGGCAATGTAGGAGGATCCTGAACTTAACCTCCTTCCACAGCCACACTGAATCAACAGCTACATACATAACAATTTCTTTCAGGGCAGGGGGCGTCTAGCGGAACAACTCCTACACGTTGAATGATTGAGGAAAAAAACACACAGTGAAGTGGGTAGGAGAAGCTGAGACACAATTTCACTATAAATCCCATCTCCAGCATGACAGGCATCAAATTTAACGCACATCTGGGGGACTACAGAAACACTCTCCAAAGACAGGGGCTGGTGGGCGCCATATTGGTGCTCTTCCTCTGCCTCACTTCAGCTCACAGTATCTCTCAGAAAGGAGCTTGTACAGCTTCTGACTGCCCAGTTTTTGCTGCTGCTGCCCAGGGGACACCTTTAGACTGCCTGCCTCTAGCTGCCAGCAGGGCTTACACTTACAGGTCTCACAGGACAAAAACAGAGAAAGAGGTCTTAACCCACCACCAACACCAGGACAGAGCAGACTGAGGTAACCAGCCTCTCCGTGAAAGAGGACTATCAGCTGATCTTCAGAAGCTGCAGCTCTGCAGAGGAGCAGGCTGCTAATTAAACACACATCTAAGGGCCAACTCTACCCCTCTCCAGAGACCTCAGAGAAAGGCACTTATCTCTCTGCTCTCTCCTTCCGCTACTAGAGAATACCACTAATGTCCGGAGGGGAATTTATACACACGTACTGTGCCCTGGTTTTTACACCTGGTGCCCCAGTTTTTATGGCTGCCACCCAGGGGACAGTTCATGATCACCTGGCTCTGATGGCCAGCAGGGCTTCCATTCATGGGCCCCAAGGCACTATAACACATGGAGAGATAGTTCTTGGCTGGCTCCCACCCCCACGGGGCATGATGCAGAGACAACAGACCAAAACACATGCCCAGTCTTTCTGTGAAAGAGGCTTATTTCTTATCTTGGAACTGCTGGTTGGGCAAACATCTAGAGGCCTATTAAGGTGCTCTCTGGGGACAGAGGCTGGTGGGCTCAATCTTTGCACTTCCCCTCCCTCCCTCTGGGTCACAAGTACCTCCAAGGGAGGAGCCTGTGTGCTCACAGGGCACCTGAATTTTTACAACTGTCACATAGGGGACAGCACCTGATCACCCGGCTCTGGTGGTCAGTGGGGCTTGTGCTCACAGGGCCTGCAGGCCTGTTACGAAGAAAAGAATGTTTAGCCAGTCACACCCCATCTCCTGCAGGGCGCAGAGCAGTGACAGCAGAATGAAATGCATCCCCAGTCTTTCTGTGAAAGAGACCTATTAGCTTCTCTTTGTAGCTGTAGCCTCAGGGATGGGCTTCTAATTAAACACACATCTAGGGGACAACTACAGCCCTCTCCAGAGACCTGGGAGACCAGCAGGGGCCAGCCTCATGCCCTCCCTCTGTCCTGCCCCAGGTCATCAATGTCTCCAAGAAAGGACCCTGTGTATATATCTGTGCCCAGTTTTTATGTCCACCATCCAGACGACACATCCCCTGGTAGCCAGTGAGGCTTGCACTCATGGATTCAGTGGGATGGTAGCAAAACAGTTCTCAAATGGCTATTACCCCGGAGCTCAGTGCCAGAGGGAGCAGACAGAAATGCCAACCCCCAATCTTCTCCTGAAAAAGGTACATTCACATACTCTAAAAGTCGCTGCTTGAGAGTAAGGCTTCCAGTCAGCCAGAACCTCAGTGTTGACTAAGATCTTCCCCTTTGGAACACTGACAGGCCTTCTCACATCTCAACTACTGGTAACCACCAATAATAAAGTAAGTAGCTAGGACAATCACAATGATTTGAGAGAAAACCAAAGCCAGGATAAGGTTGAACGGTAAGAGTCATTTCCTACATGATGCAAATCAATCATTCAAGACTGGGAGAGGTGGCTGTTTCATCTAATACATAGAAACCAACACACAGAGTCAAGAAAAATGAAGAAACAGAGGAATATGTTCCAAACAAAGGAATACAATAAAACTTCAGAAAAAGATTAATGAAAATAGATAACTAATTTCCCAGATAATGAGTTCAAAATAATGGTCATAAAGATGATCACCAAGCTCAGAAGATGAATGGATAAACAAAGTGAGAATTTCAACAAAGAAATAGAAAATATAAAAAAGTGCAGAGTAAAAGTCACAGAGCTTAAGAATATGACAAGTGGGGGGGCGCCTGGGTGGCTTAGTCGGTTGGTCGTCTGACTTTCACTTAGGTCATGATCTTGCGGTTCGTGGGTTTGAGCCCCGCGTCGGGCTCTGTGCTGACTGCCTGCTCAGAGCCTGGAGCCTGTTTCAGTCTGTGACTCCCTCTCTCTCTGACTCTCCCCTGCACACACTGTCTCTCTCTCTCTCTCTCTCTCTCTCTCTCCTAGAAATAAATAAAAATTTAAAAAATTTAAAAAATTAAAAAAAAAAAAAAAAGAATATGACAAGTGGGGGTGCCTGGGTGGCCAGTTGGTTAAGCATCCAACTGGGGCTAAGGTCATGATCATGCAATTTTTGAGTTCAAGTCCCACATTAGGCTTGCTGCTGTCAGCCTGTCTGCAGAGCCCACTTCAGATCCTCTGTTCCCCTCTCTCTGTTCCTCCCCCACTTGCACTCTCCCAAAAAATAAATATATTTTTTAAAAAGAGTACAAGCACTGAATTGAAAAGTACAATAGGGGGGAGGGGGTTGACAGCAGACTAGAGGCAGCAGAAGAAAGGATCAGTGACCACAAAGGGCAGCAGAATTCACCCATCAGAGCAGCGAAAAGCCAAAAGAATGATACAAAGAACAGAAAGCTTAAGGGACTTATGGGATAATAACAAGCAAACCAACATTCACATTACAGGGGTCTCAGAAGGAGACGAGAAAGAAAAAGGGGCACAAAACTTATTTGAAGAAATCATGACTGAATATTTCCCTAACCTTGGGAAGGAAACAAGACAATCAGATCCAGGAAGCCCAGGGAGTTCCAAAAACTGTGAACCCAAAGAGACCCATACCAGGCCCGTTATAATTAAAGTTTCAAATTTTAAAGACAAGAGGAGAATCATTAAAAGAAGCAAAAGAAAAACAACTTGTTACATACAAGGACCCCCATAGGACAAAATGAGCAGATTTTTTCAGCAGAAACGTTGCAAACCAGAACAAAGTGGCACAGTGTATGTGTAGGACTGAAAGAAAAACTGCGTATCAGGACTACTCTACCTGGCAAAACTGGCCTTCAGACTTGATGGAAACATACAGAGTTTTCTAGATAGGCAAAAGCTAAAGGAATTTAACACAAGTGGAACAGCCTTACAAGAAATGTTAAAGGGACTTCTTTAAGCTGAAACAAAAGGGTACTAATTAGTAACAGGAAACCATGAAAGTACAAATTGTGCTGGTAAAAGTAAATGTATAGTAAAATTCAGAATAATCTAATGTTGCAAAAGTGATAGCTTAATTACTTATGAAGTATGAAGGCTAAAAGGTAAAAGTAGCAAAATAACTTATAACAGCATCATGAGGCCAGCATTACTGACACCAAAATCAGACAAGAATATTATAAGAAAAGAAAATTACAGACGAATATCTTTAATGAACATAGATGCAAAACTCCTCAATAAATTATTAGCAAGCCAAATTCAGCAGCACATTAAAACTATCATACACCATGATCAAGAGGAATTTATTCCAGGGATGTAGAATGGACAAATGTCTGCAAATCAATCAATGTGACACAATAAAATAAAAGATAAAAATCATATGATCATCTCAATAGATGCAGAAAAAGCATTTGACAAAATTCAGCATCCATTTATAATATAAACTCGCAGCAAAATGGTTATAAAGGAAACATACCTCAACACAATAAAGACTAGATATGACAAGTCCACAGCTAACATCATACTCAATGGAGAAAAGCTGAACAGTTTTCCTCTAGGATCGGGAAGAAGGCAAAGATGCCCTTTCTCACCACTTTTCTTTCAACAAAGTATGGGAAATCCTTGTCAGGGCAATTAGGCAAGAAAAAGAAACTAAGGGCATCCACGTCAGAAAAGAAGTAAAACTGTCACTATTTGCACATGATATATTATTACACAAAAGACCCTAAAGACGCCACGAAACATTGGCAAAACTAATAAGTGATTCAGTGAAGTTTCAGGGCACAAAATCAAAATACAAAATTCAACTGTGTTTCTAAACACGAATAATGAACTATTAGAGAAATTAAGAAGACAATCTCATTTACAACTTTGTCTAAAAGAATAAAATAGCTAGGAATAAAGTTAACCAAGGAGGTGACCTATACTTTCACGACCCATATTGAAAATATAAGACACTGATGCTAGAAACTGAAGATGATGCAAATAATGGAAAGATATTTCATGCTCATCATCGGAAGAATTGGTATTGTTAAAATGTACATACTACCCAAAACAGTCTATAGATTCAATGCAATCGCTATCAAAATTCCAAAAGAGTTTTTCATAGAAATAGAACAACCAGTTCTAAAATTTGAATAGAACCACAAAGGATCCCAAACAGCCAAAGCATCTTTGGAAAAGAACAAAGCTGTAGGCCTTGTGATTCCTTTTCTCAAATTAGATTACAAAGCTATAGTAATCAAAACAGTATGGTCCGGGCCTGAAAGCTGACACACAGAATAACAGAAAGGAAGAGAGAGCCCAGAAATAAACTCACACATATATGGTCAATCCGTTTATGACAAAGAAGCCAAGAATATACAATAGGGAAAGGACAGTCCCTTCAATAAACAGTGCTGGGAAAACTGGTCACACAAGAATTTGCAAAACTGTACCACTACTTTACATTGTACACAAAAATGAACTCAAAGTGGATTAAAGACTTGAAAATAAGATCTGACAACATAAACTCCTAGAAGAAAACTTGGGCAGTAAGCTCCCTGACATCAGTCTGGGCAGTGAATTTTTGGATTTGACACCAAAAGCAAAAACAAACAAATGGGATTACATTAAACCAAAAAGCTTCTACACAGCAAAGGAGACCATCAACAGAAGGAAAAGGCAGACTACCGAACGGGAGAAAATATTTGCAAATCACATATCTGATAAGGGATTAGTATCTAAAATATACAAAGAACTCAAACAATTCAACAACAACATATCTGACTATATATGGATAGAGAATCTGAAAAGACATTTGCCCAGAGAAGACATACAGAGGGCCAAGCAGTTCATTGAAAGGTACTCAATATCACTAATCATCGGGGAGATGCAAATCAAAATCACAATGAAATATCACTTCACACCTGTTAGCGTAGCTATTACCAAAAAGACAAGAAATAACAAGTGTTGGCAAGAATGTGGGAAAAACAAAGCCCTTAATGCACTTTTGTAGGAATGCTAAATGGATGCAACCACTATGGAAAACAGTATGGAGATTCCTCAAAAAATGACAAATAGATCTATCATATGATCCAGCAATTCCATTTATGGGTATTTTTCTGAAAGAAACAAAAACATTATGCCTCTATGTTCATTATACCATTATTTACAATAGAAAAACATCAAAGAAATCTTTAGTGTCCACTGATGAATGAATGGATAAAGAAAACGTAATATAGATAAAATGGGATATTATTTGGCCATAAGAAAGGAAATACTGCCCTTTGCAACAACATGGATGGACCTTGAGGACATTACGCTAAGTGAATTAGGCCAAGACAGAGAAAGACAAATACTGTATGATCTCACTTATATGTAGCCTCTGAAATAAAAGATGAACTCACAGACACAAAGAACAGATTGGTGGCTGCCTAGAGTGCGGAGACGAGAGGGAAGCAAAATGGGTAAAGATCATCAAATGGCACAAATGTCCAGTTAGAAAATCAGTAAGTCCCGGGGATGTAATGTACTACATGGCAACTATAGTTAATAACACTGTATTGTATATTTGAAAGTTGCTAGACAGTAAATCCAAAAAGTTTGGCGATGGATGTTAACTAGACTTACTATCGTAATCATTTCACAATATACACAAGTATCAAATCATTATGTTGTACACTTGAAACAAATATGTAATAGGCTAATTATATCTCAATAAAAAACAAGTCCAAGTTATGCCAAGGGGCACCTGGGTGGCTCAGTTGGTTAAGCAACCGACTTTTGATCTCGACTCAGGTTATCGGCATCATGGTTCATGAGATTGAGCCCCACATCAGGATCTGTGCTGGTACCATGAAACCTGCTTGGGATTTTCTCTCTCTCTCTCTCTCTCTCTCTCTTTCTCTCTAGCTCTTCCCCTGCTAGCTCATTCTCATTCTCTTCCTAAATAAATAAATAAACTTTTTTTTTTTTTTGGTTATGCCAAGAGCTGCCTACAAGAAACTCATTCAACACACACATGTCCTGAATTGTCATGGTAACCCAGTGCCCATGCTAAACAGTGGAGACTCCAGTACAGAAACAGAGACGGCCCTCCAGAAGTCCATGGTTGTAACGATTTCTGCTCTTCTGCCTCTGCCACACTAAGTGCCTTAGGCATAATTAGCTGACAAATAGAAAAACAAATATACTACCCTTGCCATGCTCACACATTAAGAGGGAGGAAGGCAAAGGGCTGGCACTTTCTCTCACATCTCATATGTCTTATGTTTCCCCCAGGATCAAGAGCGGGGGAGGATATTGCACAGAAGTGTTCAGGAAAGCTCTTCTCAGATAGAATCGGGGAAAACACACCTGCTGTCAGCCGGGGCCGTACTTCACTGCTCATAGCCTACGGCCATGAAGAGGCCAATAAAGGCTGGAGCCCAGGAACACCAACCCAGATTCAAGGCTTCCTCTCTGGCACCCAGCCATGAAGCTCCTTTTTCCTATCTTTGCCAGCCTCATGCTGCAGTACCAGGTGAACACAGGTAATATGGAATCCTGGGACTCAAAGGGCACGGTGTGAGGAAGCAGGGATCTGGCTTGTCCGTGACAATGGGAACCCAAGTTCCGCTGACAAAGGAGGTGCCCAAACAGATGGCCGAAGAGTGTGCCTACCGCCTTGGTCATGCACCGTCCCCCACGCACCCCCAGAGGCCCCAACCCTAGACTCTGTCCGACAGGTCTATCCAGAGAGCTACAGAGGAAGCAGGGTGTTTTCTGTGCACATAAAGGCTGTCTTCCTGCCCTCTACATAGCTATCATCTGGGACTCGGCCAAGTCTACCTCATTTTTGCTCTATTTCTAATTTAAACTATCCTTTGGAGCAAATGTTCCTAGCAGTTTATACTTTGGGATAATACGGAGTATTTGGGGGCTCAAAAAAAACTCCTCTAAGGATCCGGTAAGTAGAACTATGTTCTCCATCTCAATGTTTTCAGATGTGTAAAATGCCATCCCTTGTCTTCTCGGAAACTCCCCAATCCCTCATCAGGGTATCTAGGAATGCACCATGGCAAAATGCAAAACCAGAGGACTGACTGTTGTTTTTTTGGAAAGAAAGGAGAAGCACTGAGACTTTTTTCAGAATACGACAATCACCCAGATATTTAGAACAATTGGCAATGGGTCAGGGAAGGGAAAGTGCAAAAGTCAAGATATCTCTCATGTTTTTCCCCCAGGGCCTTACAAGAAGAGTAATAACATAAGCAAGTACGGCCAGTCGTGTCGTCTTGAGTAAAGTCACGTAGCCACTTTGAGCCTCAAATTCCACATAAGCATGGCAGGTTAATCAATGCAGCTGCCTGAAATATACGAATTTTATTGTTTTGTCTCTGGAGAGAAACGGTGTTGAAATGTGTGTGAAGATTAGGTGCTACATAAGCCTCTTGTTATTTATGGGAAATTGGTTGAATTGTTAAGATAGAGCAAGAGGGAACTTTCTTGATTCAGAAAAAAAGTGAGACGCTGGGATGAAAAAAAAATCAGCAGATGAAGATGGGGTTCTAAACTAAGCAGAGAATGTAGGACTGTAGATAACCATGCAGGAGTTACCTTGGTAGAGATGGGGCGAAGACTATGATCATGAACAAGAACTTTGAGGGACAGAATGTCCAGAGAGGCTGAAAATGGTAGAACACCATGCCCCAGGAGCCCCAGGTCAAGCAATTGCCAAGGACAGTGAAGTCATGGACCACTGGGTTTGGCAAGAAGCCAGCTCTCCTAAAAGTCCTCTTGATTCCTTTGAAGTTCTTTCTTGGATTTGTTTTATGACAGATTTTGCTCTTGTTGGTATTTCCTAGGATCGTGAGGAGAGATAGTGATGCTCTGTAAGTGTCTAAGATGCTAAGTTGGAGGTCTAAAATCATAGCCTGAGGCCACCTGGGGGGCCAGTCACAGTTAAGACTCTTGGTTTCAGCTCAGGTCACGATCTCATGGTTGGTGGGCTCAAGCTGACAGCAAGGAGCCTGCCTGGGATTCTCTCTCTCTCTCTCTCTCTCCCCCTCCCTCCCTCCCTCCCTTTCTGCCCCTCCCCTGCTCATGCTCTCTCTCTCAAATAAATAAACTTTAGAAATACATCATTAATAAATAAATAAAATCATATCCTAATGCAAAAAAAAAAAAATGTGTTTCCTTTTTTCCCTTCCTCTATGTGCCCTGGATTTTTAAAGTTACTCAATGAGAGGGACTAGAGAGATTTATTTTGGATTTCAGAGGTGTACAGAGACTTTCCTAGCCTGCTGGGTACTTCCATGAACATCCCTGGCACTGTTCTTAAAATTTAGCATTAATAGGTGTGGCTCAGTCCGTTAAGTGGCTGACTTCGGCTCAGGTCATGATCTCATGGTCCATGAGTTTGAGCCCTGCGTTGGATTCTGTGCTGATGGCTCAGAGTCTGGAGTCTGTTTTGGATTCTGTGTGTCCTTCTCTCTGTGTCCCTCCCTTGTTCACAGTCTGTCTCTGTCTCCCAAAAATAAAAAAAATAAATATAAAACATTTTTTTAAACTTAGCATTGATGAACACCCTCTTACTCTATTCCTCTCCCTCCGACAGTCTTGACATCATATCTAGCTATTAACCTCAGTTCAATGGTTTTGTTTGTTTTCTCTTCTTTGTGCAGAGTCCTTTGGCTTGAGAAGATGTTTAATGGGTTTTGGGAGATGCAAAGACTACTGTGCCGTGGGTGAAAAAGAGATACAGAAATGCAAGAAGAAAAAATGTTGCATTGGACCAAAAGTGGTTCAAATGATCAAAAACTACATGCAAAATGAAATGTCCCACACACTTGAAGGGAACTCCCAAGAACACCTACAGGCTACAAAGAAGCCTTATGCTGTGACACAGACAAAATACCATATTGTATCTCTTCTCCCCGGAACCAAAAGCGTCAGCCCTTTGGCCAGTGTCAACACCCTCCTCATCCCAAATGCCACCACTGTAAACTCTGCCACCACCAACCCTACGATCTCATGGAAGATCACATACGCTGCTACTTCTGCCAGGAGTGACACCACAGAAAGCAGAGATGTGACCGGTGACTCCTTGCCAGCAGCACCACCTCCATAGACACTTCTAACCCCAGGACCGGAGCTGGAGGGAGTGATGAGTCGAGTCTTTCCCTTAAAACACCAAGTTCCTCTCCGTTTTTGCTAGCTGTAAAATGAGACATAGGACTGTTTCATTAGTCATTCAATAAACACTGTTCAATCACCTACAGTGTGGGGGCGCCTGAGTGGCTCAGTCGGTTAAGCATCCGACCTCGGCTCAGGTCACGATCTCACAGTTTGTGGGTTCAAGCCCCGCATCGGGCTCCGTGCTGACAGTTCAGAGCCTGGAGCCTGCTTCCGATTCTGTGTGTGTGTGTGTCTCTCTCTCTGCCCCTCTTCCACTCACGCTCTGTCTTTCTCTGTCTCAAACATAAATACACATTAAAAAAATCTAGGGGAACAGGGGAAAGGAGGGTGGGTAAGGGAGAAGATGTATGATGTCTATCTCTGGGACAAGGCATTTCAGCAAGTTTCCCAACAGGACGGACAATAGGCAGAGCGGTGACTCTAATAGATGACAGAAGGCAGACCACAGATGCAAACCATATAGGTAACTGGGAATTTTCTAACAGCTCCATTTTAAAAAGTTAAAAGAAATGGAATGAATATTAATAATACACGTTATCTACTACAGTAAATCTAAAATGTTATCATTTCAACATAAAATCAATATAAAAATTATTTGAGACATTTTGTATTTTTTTTCTTTTTTTTTTTTTACTAAGTCTTTGACATCTCATATGTATGTTACCATTACAGCATATTTCAGTTCATACTGGCCACATTCCAAGTGCTCAACAGTCCCATGGAAAGCAGATTGGACAACATCAAGTTTGAGAGGGTTGTGTTTTTGGTTTTTTTTAACATTTTTTTCATTTTCGAGAGACAGCGTGTGAGCACGGGAGGGGCACAGAGAGAGGGAGACACAGAATTGGAAGCAGGCTCCAGGCTCTGAGTTGTCGGCACAGAGCCCAACGCAGGGCTCAAACCCATGAACTGTGTGATCATGACCTGAGCCGAAGTCGGATGCTTAACCAACTGAGCCACCCAGGCGGCTCTGGTTAAAGAGATTCAAGGGCACAAGCAGCCAAAGAACTGTGAGGCAAAGGGGATGGTGCTACTGAAAAGACAGTGATATTTCTGAGGGCTGCGGTAGAGAATTTAAGAAATTCAGATCTGAAGCTCTTGAGCTAGCATTCGGGTTCTAGTACTTTTTAGCCGCTTGGCTTGGAACAAATCATTTATCCATATACAAGCATCACAAAATAAAGATGTAAAACATCACATCACATCCCAGAATCTACTCCCTTCTACCCCAGGTCACACATCCTTCCTTTTAGTGCCCAAATTACAGTGGCACAGAGCCCTGGTCCGGTTTTGCAGCATGTTCCTCTCTGCTCCCTAGCACCTCCTTCAGTTTAAAGGCCACTTTTCCTGGGGCGCCTGCGTGGCTCTGTGAGTTAAGCATCAATCTGGCTTTAGCTCGGGTCATGATCTCACAGTTTGTGAGTTCAAGCTCTGCATCGGGGCTGTCAGTTCAGAGCCTGCTTCAGATCTTCTGTCCCCTTCTTTCTCTGCCCCTCCCCAGTTCATGTTCTCTCTCTCTTTCTCGAAAATAAACATTAAAAAAAATTTCCAAAGCCACTTGAGTCCTATCATAGAACTCGGCCATCTTCTCAGGATGAATAATACTACGGAATATCCTTCTCTATCAACAAGCCAAGGAGGAAGCTGCAGCAGAAACCAAACCTGTCAACACCTTGATCTTAAACTCCAGGCTCCAGAAAACACATTGCTGTTGTTGAAGCCCTCCAGTCCGTGCTATTTTGTTACAGCGGCCCCAGCACACTGATACAGCCAATAAAAGAGATGACATCCTTTTGGGGGTCGGGGGAGGCTGGGTGGCTCAGTCGGTTAAGCATCAACTCTAGATTTTAGCTCAGGTCAAGATCTCATGGTTCAAGAGTTCGAGCCCCACACTGGGCTCCATGCTGGTAGTGTGGAGCCTGCTTGGGATTCTCTCTCTCTCTTGCTCTGCCCCTCCCAGCTCGGTCTTCTCTCTCTCTCCTTCTCTGTCTTTCTCTCTCTCTAAGTAAATAAACTTTTTTTAAAAAGAGAGAGAGAGGGGGCGCCTGGGTGGCTTAGTCGGTTAAGCGTCCGACTTTCGCTTAGGTCATGATCTCGTGGTTGTGGGTTCGACCCCCGCGTCGGGCTCTGTGCTGACTGCCAGCTCAGAGCCTGGAGCCTGTTTCAGTCTGTGACTCCCTCTCTCTCTGACCCTCCCCTGCTCACGCTGTCTCTCTCTCTTAGAAATAAATAAAACATTAAAAAAAAAAAAAAAGAGAGAGAGAGATGATATCCTTTTCTTCCTCCTTTCTGTGCTCTAGGTAAAAAGATGTAGGAACTACAAGTACTTCTTAGAATACCCTGAGCCTGTGTTCTGGCTTTGTCAGTCACTGGCTCTGGGCAAAGCTGAGCAACCTTACTAGGATTTTTATACTCAGACCCAAGATTTCAGTTGATGTCAATTGTGGTCAGATATGACTGTTTATTGCTAGTTATGAGAATAAAGCCCACAAAATGCATAGTAGAAGACAACAAGCAAGGGAAGATTACTACACGGTTGTCAAATATGTGGATTTTTGCACACAAACTGGCTCTGAATTTACCAATAAATCAAAACTTGCTATGGCGGGGTGGGGCTCAAGGGTGGCTCCGTTGGTTGAGCGTCTGACTCTTGATTTCAGCTCAGGTCGTGATCTCGTGGTTCGTGGGATGGAGCCCCACGTCCAGCTCTGCACTGACAGTGTAGAGCTTGCTTGGGATTCTCTGTCGCTTTCTCTGCCCCTCCCCGGCTTGTGCTCTTTCTCTCTCAATAAACATTTTTTTTTAAAATGCTATGGGGGAGAGGGGAGTCTGTCTGTGCTCAGTGTCCTGTGTACACACTTTGCAAGCCATGAGACTGACTTCCAATTCCACTCTAACTAGCTGAATGGATCACAGGAGTCACCTCCTGCTGCTGGGACCAGCTCCAATTGTCATCTAGCTTATGAAAGATTTTATGTAAAACCACTGCAGCAAAGCTCTGGTCATCTTTCACATCCGGAAAGACAACTCCAAGATAGTACATGCTTTTGACAGGGAGGGTTTGGGAGATAAGGCTGTGCACCGCCATTACTGAAGGTCTGGAAAGTTCCCATTCTGTGATGGGACTCACATAATACATAACAAAGAGACTGGAGGCAATGTGAGGCTTCTAATCATCAAGAAAAAGAAAGAAAGAAAGAAGGAAAGAAAGAAAGAAAGAAAGAAAGAGAGAGAGAGAGAGAGAGAGAGAGAAAGAAAGAAAGAAAGAAAGAAAGAAAGAAAGAAAGAAAGAAAGAAAGAAAGAAAGAAAGAGAAAGAGAGAGAGAGAGAGAGGGAGGGAGGGAGGGAGGGAGGGGAGGGGAGAGAAGGGGAAAGGAGGGGAAAGGAGGGGAAAGGAGGGGAAGGGAAGGGAAAGGAAGGGAAGGGAAGGGAAGGGAAGGGAAGGGAAGGGAAGGGAAGGGAAGGGAAGGGAAGGGAAGAGGGAAGGAAGAAAAGAAACTCAGGGGCGCCTGGGTGGCTCCATCCACTGAGCATCTGACTCCTGGTTTTGCCCCAGGTCATGGTCTTGCATCAGGCTCTGTGCTGACAGTGCAGAGCCTGCTTAAGATTCTCTCTCTGCCTTCTCTCTCTCTCTTCTTCTCTCTCTCTCTCTCAAAATAAATAAGTAAATTTTAAAGAACTTCAACCGTTTTCAGGCTGCAGACTGCCTTAACATGATGTTACCTGATTGTTTAATTAGCATGGCCACCACTTCTAATTCAACTCCCCTGTATTCTTGGCAAACTACAACTTCCACGATCACAGCTTTTGCCTGACTTCAAACATTGTGGTGCATGTTTGTTTAAAAAAGATAAGTAAAAAAATAAAACCCAACCTCATGGCTTGTGGGCTACTTTGGTCTTGTAAGGATCAGTTTCTTACAAGATTCTTTCTTATAAGAATAGAGTTGTATGTTGAAGTTCATGTATTAAGTTGTTTTCAAAATCGGGGCACCTGGGTGGCTCAGTTGGTTAAGTGTCTGACTCTTGGTTTCAGCTCAGGTCATGATCTCACAATTTGTGGGTTCGAGCCCCACATCGGGTTCCACATTGGCAGCATGTAGCCTGCTTAAGATTCTCTCTCCCTCTCTCTCTGCCCCTCCCCTGCTGTCTTGCTCTCTCTCCAAAAATAAATAAATAAACTTTAAAAAAAGTTTTAATAAATCATTCTCAAAATTGTGTATCCGTAGATTACATTTGTGAGTTTTAAAGGAAAATTTATCACCCTTTTGTATTAATTAGTTAACTTAGAATATAAATTGGGTATGATTAAGCTACATTAATTTCTTTTTTATCTTTTTTTTTTTTTTTTTGAGAGAGAGACAGACAGACAGAGTATGTAGACAGTGAGTGTCAGAGGAAACCCTTGCTTCCAGAGCACCCCTGCCCATCCCCTATCTCAACTCCTATGCCCACCCATCTCCAGGGCAGATTATTTCCTCTTGCTCTGTTGCCACACTGTCTCATCCAGACCATCTAGTAGTCTGCAAGCCTACAACCAGTTAACTGTTAACCGATCCTTGTTAAATGCAGACTGATAAGCAAAGGAATACGTAAAGAAAATGGGCTGCTGGTTCCGTTATGGACTGAAAAGTCACTATTTTCTGAGTCTGGCTCTCTCCTCTGTCTCCCAAACCAAATCATCTTCTGACTCCTTCCATCATACACCTCCTCCCCCTGACCACAAGCTGGGTACTCAAACCCCTGCTTCACTTATTTTTTTTTTAGTGAAATTGGCCTGGCCAATGTGAAAGGTGTAGAACCAGTCAGAATTCTTTCCTGGGATATTTTCACTTAGAACCGGGATCTTGTCTCAGGATCTCATCCTGCAACGGGACGCGTCCTGTGCTGCTTTAGGCCACATTCTCTGTCACACAGCGAATTCTGTCTGCAGAACAGGACAAGAGGAACGCCCAGGGAGAAGCATGTAGATAGAGAATTTTGATGACATTGGAATCACAGGACCAGGCCTGCTTCAAGCAGCCACATTTCCAGACACCTCAGAGATGTGGGTGGATCCATGTATTTTTGTGCCTAAGTTGGTTTGAGTTGGTTTTTCATTACAAATTGTCCCCGTCTCCATATTTAGTCAGAAAGGTGCATCTTTGGTGTTCACTGCTTAACACATAAACTAACACATTCCACAAGGCCATGCCTGTTGCATATGCCTAAGCCAAGAAGCTGGAATATAAAGTTTGAACATTCCAGGGGTGCCTGGGTGGCTCAGTCGGTTAAGCGACCGACTTCAGCTCAGGTCACGATCTCATGGTGTGTGGGTTCGAGCCCCCCATCAGGCTCTGTGCTGACAGCTGGCTCAGACCCTGGAGCCTGTTTCAGATTCTGTGTCTCCCTCTCTCTCTGACCTTCCCCGCTCACGCTGTCTCTCTCTCAGAAATAAATAAAACATTAAAAATTAAAAAAAAAAAGTTTGAACATTCCATTCAATCACTAATATACTCCATGAGACAGACACTTCCACCACTGATGGGCTGAAATGCCTTGATGATGTCATGCAGAGCTCCAGCTGGGCTAACCAATCATTAGGGCCAAAACCAGAAGTCTGAGAGTCTGTGAGCCCTCAAAATTCACATGTCAGGGGCACCTGGGTGGCTCAGTTGGTTAAGCGGCCGACTTTGGCTCAAGTCACAATCTCGTGGTCTGTGGGCTCGAGCCCCGCATTGGGCTCTCTGCTGTCAGTGCGGAGCCTGCTTCAGAGCTTCTGTCTAAGTCTCTCTCTGCCCTTCCCCCTGCTTCTCCCTCTCTCACTCCCAAGAACTGGAATTTGAATTTTAAAAATAAAAAAAGATGAATACTGCATGATCTCACTTACATACAGAATCTAAAAAAGTCGAACTCAGAGAGGCACTAAGTAGAATGGTGGCTGCCAGTTGCTGCGTGGGGGAAACGGGGAGACGCTGGTCAAACTTTCACCTGCACAATTAATACATTTGGGAACACTACTGTATCGCATGGTGATTGTAGTTAATAATGCTGTATTGTATACTTGAAATGTGCAGAGAGTAGATCTTAAGCGTTCTCACCACAAACAAAAAAAATAGTAACTATGTGAAGCAACAGATGTTTTAACTGGCTTGATAGTGGTAATTTCATAACATACGTGTATACCAAACCATCACGTTGTAGACTTTCGATGTGCACAATTTTATTTGCCAATTGTCCCTCAATAAAAGTGAAAAAAAAAAAAAAAGAACATGTAAAAGATATTCATTAAACTCATTAGAGCCAAGGGGAGGGCAAAAATATAGGGCATACAGTTAAAGAGACATGAATGGGGAAAATGAGAGATGAGCCTTGCACAGACCAATGATTGTGGGTCACGGAGGGGTGTTTAATTCAATAGCTGAGATCGAAAACACTGGTGGGGATGAAAGGCGTAGACAACAAACAAGTGACAGAGCAGCTTGCACGGAAACCTAGACCAGCCGGGAAGATTCTGCCCACTCCCGGCCCCAGTAAAATCTTGAATGCCCAAGCCAGAGAATATTCTCAATATGCTTCGAAAACTCAGAGGCCCATTATTTTGTGGAGTTTTTGCTGCCTTCCCTGGCCTGGATGCAGCAGGCAACTAATTGACCAACTCCTTTGTCTTCGCCAGGTCTGATGAGCACGCTGCAGACCTGAGCGGATATTCTGTGGGCTGATAAAATTATCAAAATTCCTGAGCATCTGAGGGGAAAAGGGGAAGACAAGATGAGGAGAGTGTACCATGGCTCCGCTGGGTGAAACCAAGCTGCTTCAGAATGACAGGACAAGTCATTATCAATACTGTCAGTTGCTTCCTCTCTCAATGGAGTCTGGGCAAAGGAAGAAAACCAAACTCATTGCGCTTCCCGCTGTCCAAATCCGTCCTGAATTTCAACTTGGGGCACAATCCCATAAACGAACACATAGCCATGGTGAAAGTACCACTGGATGCTGATGTCTACAGAATCTACACGTATATGACAAAGAAGCCCCTTTAACTCCGGACTCTGCATATCCAGGGTTTATCACTGATGCATTCTAACTCTTGAAGAACCTGAAAATTAAAAAGGGATCCTGGACGGAGCGCCTGGGTGGCTTAGTCGGTTAAGCGTCCGACTTTCGCTTAGGTCATGATCTCGCGGTCCGTGGGTTCGAGCCCCGCGTCGGGCTCTGTGCTGACTGCCAGCTCAGAGCCTGGAGCCTGTTTCAGTCTGTGACTCCCTCTCTCTCTGACCCTCCCCTGCTCACGCTGTCTCTCTCTCTCTCCTGGAAATAAATAAAAAAATAAAATTAAAAAAAAATAATAAATAAATAAATAAATAAATAAAAAATGAAAAGGGATCCTGGTGAACAAGATCAATAAATGGAAGCTCAATTCAAAAGCAGCCCAATGAACTAATAAGTGCCCTATCATGATACCACAGGGCACTAAAAGAAAGATAGCAATGAGGATATTTTTTTTATTTTTTTAATGTTTATTTTTGAAAGAGAGAGAGAGACACAGAGTGTGAGTGAGGGAGGGTCAGAGAGAGAGGGAGACACAGAATCTGAAGACAGGCTCCAGGCTCTGAGCTAGCTGTCAGCACAGAGCCCGACATGGGGCTCAAACTCACAAACCATGAGATCATGACCTGAGCCGAAGTCAGACGCCCAACCGACTAAGCCACCCAGGCGCCTCTATAGAACATTTCTAAAGTGTCGAGTACAGTACTGAGAACTTTTGAGAACTTACACACATTATATAAATAATACACCCGAGGTTTCAGTAAAACTGCTGAAAGCCACAGATAAGTTAGTAGAACCAGGACTTGAATTCAGGCCTGTCTAACAACAGAGTCCCTACACTTAGTCGCCACGCTACCCCAGCTCCCAGTGGCAACAGCTTCGGAGCATGTTCCCGGCGTCACTTATATACCGAGGCCCCTCCATGGATAACCTCACCCAGGACTTTTAGCAAGAGCGTGGAAGAAGTATAGAGGACTTGATCACTACATCTGCTGGTCACCCATTATAAAGAGGCAGAGGAGCAAATATGCCTATCCTAAAGGACTTAATAAACACAAATAACTTGGACAATGCCTACATATGCCAAATTTAAGACCTGGTAAGTTCACACTTGGATTATCTCCTTTCCTTCCGGCTAACACACTATAAAAGGAATTTAGGAGAAATGGCATTAGAGCACAGAATAGGAACCATGACAATAAAAGTACTTAAAATTGCTATTAAGAAACAAAAAGAGTGTCTGGGTGGCTCAGTCGGTTGAGAATCTGACTTTGGCTCAGGTCATGATCTCGCAGTTCATGGGTTCGTGTCCTGCATGAGCCTCTGTGCTGACAGCTCAAAGCCTGGAGCCTGCTTCTGATTCTGTGTGTCTCTCTTCCTGCCCCTCCCCAGCTCACACTCTGTCTCTTCCTCTCTCTCTCTCAAAAATAAATAGACATTAAAAAAAAAATTTTTTTTTAAAGAAACACAAAAGGGTGTCCAGGGGGCTCAGTCAGTCAAGCGTCCGACTCTTGATTTTGGGCTCAGGTCATGATCTCATGGTCATGAGAAGGAGCCCCACATTGGGCTCTGTACCAAGCATGGAGCCTGCTTGGGATTCTCTCCCTCTCTCTCTCTTCCTCCACCCATTTCCTCTGCTCATGCATTCTCTCTCAAAAAAGAAAGAAAGAAATACACACTTTGTAAGTCACAAATTCCATGGTAATACCTCTCCATGCTTTCATTTTTAAGAGATGGGAAGGGGGGCACTTGGGTGGCTCAGTTAATTAAGCATCTGACTCTTCATTTCAGCTCTGGTCATGACCTCATGGTTTGTGGGTTCAAGCCCGGTGTCAGGCACCACACTGACAGTGGGATTCTCTCTCTCTCTCTCTTCCTCTTTCCCTCTCTCTCCCTCTCTCTCCCTCTCTCTCCCTCCCCTGCTTGCTTTCTCTCTCTCTTTTTCTTTTTCTCTCTCTCCCCCTTTCTCTCAAAATAAATAAACTTTTAAAAAGAAAGAAAAAGAAAGATAGGAAGAAAAGGGTTAACAACAGTCCTATAATCAATCCTCTCCGTTTATCAGGGACACTCCCAAAAAGAAAGAAAAAACGATGTTGACTCTATCAGATCCCCTTCTAAACATGCACGCAGACCTGGAGAACTCACCAGTGGCATTTGCTAGCAGCACAGTCTTTACCTAACAGAATAATCTGCTCTGAATACATCTAGAATGGTTTCTAGCAAACAAACCTGGAATCTATCATTTACAAAGACATGGCTCCTTAAAACAGTCATGCATTTATAATGTTGTGTAATCTTCAGAGAATAAAATGGCAGTGCTGCTCAATGAAATATCCCCTTTTGTATGATATGCTCACAGGCATCACTTAGACATCACTCAGAAATCTCCTGCATTAAACCCAATCCACAGGTCACTCTGATAAGGCACATGGGAGCTGGGGAGTGACATGGACAGCCCAGACTTATGCATGTTTTCTCTGTGCACAAGGATAATTACTTGTATACTTGAAATTGTTACTCAAGCTTAACACAGGAAAGATCTTGGATTCCAGTAAACCTGAATTTTGTGTTAATCGGTAAAGAAAGCAAATATTTCTCTGTAAGTGTATTCATCTCAAAATTTTTCAAAAAACCCACTCTGGAAAACAGTGTGGAGGTTCCTCGAAAAAACTGAGAATAGAAATACATACAATCCAGTAATTCCACCTCTGGGTATTTACCCAAAGAAAACACAAACACTAGTTCAAAAAGATACATGCACCCTTATGTTTACTAGAGTGATATTTACAACAGCCAAAATATGGAAGCAACCTAAGTAGTCTTCAACAAATGAATGGATAAAGGAGATGTGATAGATTAGAGACAGAGATAGAGAGAGACACACACACAATGGAATATTACTCAGTCATAAAAAAAAATGAAATCTTGCCACTCGCAACAACGTGGATGGATCTAGAGGGTATAATACTAAGTGAAATAAGTCAGACAGAGAAAGACAAATACCATATGATTTCACTTACATGTGGCTAAAAAGCAAGACAAACAAACAATGGTAGAAACAGTCATATAGAGAGAAACATAAAATTATGAAAAATAAAAATCACAAATAATCTTTCCCAAAGAGAAAGACCCTTAAAATTTGGGGCACATATCCTTCCAGATTATGTTTTTTATACTTTCTGCATACATGTGTATATGTTTAATATGTACAACAAAGACTAGCTCGTACTATCCCATAATTTTCCTTTCTTGCTTAATATATCATAGCTTTTTATCTCATAAGTCTTCAATTATGAACACTGTTTAAAGGTGCAGGGAATTCTAATTTGTTACATATCGTAAATCAGCAAATTCTCTATAGATGGACATAGACATTTTCACATCCTCATTACGAGCAATGCTAAGAAGGAAATAGAGTACTTAGACATCTTGGTGAACTTATCCATTTATTTTATGTGTATTAATCCGGGGTCAAAGAGTAGCATAGTTTCATTTTGTTTAACTTGGTTTTAGACATTGAATATATACGGCAAATTGCTCTCCAAAATATACTGCATTGATTTAAACTCACAGGAGCAGTACTCAGTTGACCCTGTGTCGCCTCACCCTTACCAACAGTAGCTACAAAGTGTATTTTCAAAGGCTGGGAGCTGGTCTCTCAGATATTCTGTGAAACTCAGCCAATGTATGCAGTAGCGAGTGAAGACAGTCTGGCCAAATCCTTTGGCACTAATGGCGGAGATGTCTGCTTTATTTTACTTTACTACTTGCTCACTGCCCAACTTTTGATCTCATTTGAAGTCGTATAAAGATTAGAGCCCCAGGCAAGTGACATGGGTAGTTCTGTCCATCCACCACCCCACTGCACTGTCCCCAAACATGTTCCCATCCTTCAGGCATGAAGTTCTTGCTTCTGGCTTTTGCTGCTCCCTTGTTCCTGGCTTCAACGACCTTAAGTAACCTGGAATTCTCCATATTGAGGAGAGAGTGATGGAAGGGAAGGGAGATGAAAACAAAAGCATTAGATACATTCATTTTTAAAAGGAAAGAAAAAAACTTAAGTGGACATCTATTTAGAGGAGTAGGAAGAAATGAAACAGAGAGGACAGGTTTTGTGGGGGGGGGGCGAAGCTAAGACTTCTCTGAATATACCCTGTTTGGAAGATTTGACTTTGGAATCATTTAAATATTTGATCTAATATAAGAATATCAAAACTTTAAAAGCAATCCCTAAAACTTCAAAGCAAAAGAAATCAAATTAACCCATGTATAGAAGTGGTAGCATGACCACAATAGAAGAACTATTTAAAGTGACAGAAGGGGTGCCTGGCTGGCTCAGTCAGTAGAACAGGCAACTCTTGGTCTTGGAGTTGTGAGTTCGAGTCCCACGTTGGGGTTAGAGGTTACTTTAAAATAAAATCTTTTCAAAAAATGTGATGGGACGTAATCATTTCCATTTTGTTTGTAAAAGGAGAAATTGGAAAACTAAGATACATGTTCATCAAAAGGGTACGATATTGAGCTAAACATCTATATGTGTAAAGCGATATAAAATCAAGAAAGATTCCCAGAAATCCACACGTTTGGATGTGAAAAGAGCTCCTGAACATATTAAACTGTTGAAAAGTGGCTAAGGAACCATAAGAATAGGATGATACAATTATTTTGTGTAATTTGCTCAATTTCATTGAGGAAGTTTGGCTTTCTGTTCTTTCGGTGTACAGTTCTATGAATTTTGACATGGTTGTTTTTCATGCCTTAAGTTTATTAACAAACGCATCGGGTAAGTTGAATTCAAGTGCTTGATCCATTTTTCAAAGAGATCACACCTCTTAAAATGTTCCTTTTCGGGGTACCTGGGTGGCTCAGTCAGTTGGGCATCCAACTACGGCTCAGGTCATGATCTCACAGTTCGTAGGTTCAGGCCCCACATCGGGCTCTGTGCTGACAGCTCAGAGCCTGGAGCCTGCTTCAGATTCTGTATCTCCCTCTTTCTCTGACCCTCCCCTGCTCACGCTATCTCTCTTTCTCTCTCAGAAATAAATAAAACATTTTTAAAAAGGATAAAAATGTAAATAGACCTCTTGGCCACATTACAACCCAGGAATGTCTTTCTCAAAGACCTGGGAGCCACCTCTTTGAAATGTAGTCACGGTTTTTGTGGGTAGGTAGGACCCTAACTTCAGCAGCTTCCTCAGGCTCCTTGCTCTAAGTTTCAAAAGCAGCACCTGCTAGCCACAAGGATATGAGAATTTTGTTTTTCCTTTGGGTGAAACCAATCAGCAAACACAGATAAGCCACTCTGCTTATCAAGCAAATCTAGGATGAGTGATGTGTGACAAATGGTACTTTCTGGTCCTCTTACTTGAGGGCTAGGAGGTGTTTGTCTTGAGGACATGTCTGTAATGAGTTGTATCTTCGTGGCTATAGATATGGGTAAGATTTTGGTCTTTGCAGTCTCTTAGCAGATTGCCTATGGAGGCATCGTCCCAGTTTAATGCTTAGTTAGTGACAAAACTGTTTTCTTTCTCTTCTATGTCTATGGGGAGGTTCTATGGGTTGAGAGGAGATTTTGTTTTTAATTATATTTCCCCAACACATATGTACATATATGTGCGTGCACATACAGATGACACCATCAATAAAATCAAGTGGAAAAAAGAGTAGAAAGAAGTGAAAGTGAAAAAAAAGAAAGAAATGTAAGTGGACAACAAGTGCAATACTAAAAGCACTAACATGTGCCCCAACACGGAGACTATCCTGCCTTGGAGGGAAGATTAAACCAGTTGCTCTCAAAGCGTGGTCTCCAAAAAGGGAGACTTTGTGCACTGTTGGCGGGAATGTACACTGCTGCAGCCACTATGGGAAACAATATGGAGGTGAAATTACGGATAGAACTACCACTGATTCAGCAATCCCACTTCTGGATATTTATCTGAAGGAAACAAGAACACTAACTGGAAAAGGTATCTGCACCTCCATGTTCACTGCAGGGTTATTTACAACAGCCAAGACACAGGAACAAACCGAAGTGTCCATCAGTGGATGGGCAGATGTGGTTTACACATGCAATGAGATCTTACTCAGCGGCATAATGAAATCTTGTCACTTGCAACAGCATGGGTTGAGGGCATTATGCTAAGTCAGACAGAGAAAGACAAATGTTGTATGATCATTCTTGTATGTGGAATAAACCAAACAAAACCCAAGTTCACAGACAGAGAACGGACTGGTAGTTGCCAGAGGTGGGAGTGGAGGGGTGGGCAAAATGGTTGAAGGGGATCAAACAGTGCAAGCTTCCAGCTATAAAATAAATACGTCGTGGAGATGTACTGTACAACATGGAAACTCTACTTAATAATATTGTATTGCACATTTGAAAGTTGTTAAGAGAGCAAGGCTGAAGTTCTCATCGTAAAAGAAGGGAAACTGTAATTATGTGCGCTAGTGAGTGTTAACTAGACTTGTTAATGTGGTGATCATTTTTAAATCTATGGAAATTGTATATAAATATAGAATCGCTATGTTCTACACCTGAAACTAATATAACATATTCAATTATACCCCAATTAAAAAAAAAAAAAAAGTATAGTCTCTGGACCAGCAGCATCAACACCATGGGAAATGCCAATCTTAGACCTACCTGATACCCACTGAAACACAAGTCTGGCAGTAGAAAGCGGAAACAAGAGTAGAAAGAAGTGAACGTGAAAAAAAGAAAGAAATGAAAGTGGACGAGGCTTAGCAACCTATATTCTCAGCAATCCTCTGCATGACTCAGATCCATGCTCTAGTTTGAAAACCACAGGCCCAGGCAAACAGATCTGAGAACCCCCTGTCAAATCTGGAGGGTTCCTACATATGGGTGTACGTGGAAGTGGGTGGACAGGGAATCTCTGCACTGACCTAGCCACTCACAAGTCTCTAAAACATCAAATTTAAAAAACCTTTATAGGGACGCCTGGCTGCCTCAGTAGCTAGAGCATGCAACTCTTGATCTCGGGGTCATGAGTTCAAGCCCCACGTTGCGTGTGGAGCCCACTTAAAAATAAATAAGGAAAATAATTTTATAATAAAACAAAAATTTAATGTAGTAATTTAATTTAGTAACACTGGGGCCAGGTCTTGCTCCCAATTCACGCGCGCGTGCACACACACACACACACACACAGAGCATGACCATGAACCCTTGGCAGGGGCAGCTCAGAAGACAGTGACTCTATTTCCCTCCAGACTCCAAAGACAGGGGTGCAATTTCACCCCCAGGAGAAGCGTCTTTCATTCCAGCCTTCACCACAGCAAGCTCCGTCCCCAAGACTGGACCTCCTTCCCGTACCTAACCCCCACTCCTAGGGGGGAGGCTCTCCCCCAGGAGCAACAAGGCAAGAATACTTGAACTGTGGTCACCCTCCCTCCTCAGAGGCAGAAGTTCCAAAAGGAGCAAGCCACAATGACAACAGAGGTGGCCATGACCCCAGTACACGCTCCAGCTTATAAGGCAGGGGTGTAACTCCAGTAGAAGCCAGTGTGCTCCAGGTCCCAAGGGCAGGTGTACCGGGATGTCTGTAACACTCTTCGAGACAGAACCCCCACTTCGTTCTGAATCAAAAATATAGGCATTTTATATAGAGCGCAGGGCTGGGTTTGTTTGATGATCTAATATGAGATTTTCAAAGCAAATGAATTAAGCATTGACATTTACAGATGGGGCAGATAACATTCAGTCCGAATTCTGAAATACTTTAAATGATGCATTTTTTATGCTTTTAAAAAGTCATTCACTAGGTAGTATGTGTGTGTGGTTTTCTGATATTTAGGTTTCAGGTATTCTTGAGTTCAACTAAGTCGTGACAAAGAAACTCCCCAGAGGGAGCTGGCCAGAACTGATCTGCAGAGGTGGCCCCTGGGCAGAGAGACGGCTGCCTGAAGATACAGCTGGCGCTGCTGCTGGTGGGGCCACCAGGGGGCGGGAGCGTGGCCTGAGCAGGGCTGGAGCGGGGCTGAGAGCCGCAGGGCTCCTTGGCTCAATTTAAAAATGGAGAACCGGAACCCCAGATGAAATTAGGACTTTGTGGTGTCCCTCCAACACCCTCTATTGTCAAAGCCTAACACAGGGCCAGCCGGCAGAAGAGGCATCATTCCAGGGTTCAAATCCAGTATTGTGAAGCAGGACAAAGCGTGGATTGGGGCTGAGAGAGAATAAATGGGCAATCCGCGCATCTACACGCTGAGGATAGCAGAACAGAAGGACCCAAGACTGACTTCAGCCCACCACCAAATCACCCCCTTCTTGCTGGATAAATAATGGATATGACTGTGCGTTAAGCCACTGTTAGTTGAGTTACGATGTCACATATTTCTTTTTTTTTTTTTAATTTTTTTTTATTTCTAGGAGAGAGAGAGACAGCGTGAGCAGGGAGGGTCAGAGAGAGGGAGTCACAGACTGAAACAGGCTCCAGGCTCTGAGCTGGCAGTCAGCACAGAGCCCGACGCGGGGCTCGAACCCATGAACCGCGAGATCATGACCTAAGCAAAAGTCGGACGCTTAACCGACTAAGCCACCCAGGTGCCCCACGATGTCACATATTTCTAACTGAAGCAGTAAGAGTGCTGGGGTGTCTTTGGTGAGCTGCTCCCCTAGTATGTGGGTCTCCGCTGCAGGTCTAACCGTGCATGGTGTCCGATTATATTCTGTCCCCAATTTCATCAACGTTTTACCAACATCTAGATTGCTTTTGGTTTTCTGTGGTCATAAACAAGGTTGAGACAGAGCTCTTTGCATATTTGTTCAATTATTCCCATTGGACCAACCTCCAGGAATAGTTACTGAGGCAAAATGCAGGCATTTTCCAAGATCCCTGAAGTATATGGCCAAATTGCTCTCCAAAAGCAAAATGGTCCCCATCGACATGCCCAGCAGCAGTGCAAAAGAACACTTGTTTCCCCCCACCCTCACCAACACCGGCCAGGAAGCGTAATTTGAAAGATGGGTGCTGGGTTCTGCCCTTCCCCTCACTACGGAGCTTGTATTCCCCTCCTAGAATACAAGTGCTCAATAAATTAACCAAGGTTACAGACTGGGAGACATTATGATCTAATCTGACTGCTCTGGGTGGCAAAGAACTCCGCCTCTGGTTCACTGCCCAGTATCCTGGCATCGTGTGGCTCCTATAAAGGCAGTAGCTCCAAGCACATCGCACGGAGGGGCCAGGCTCCATTAAACCGCCACCCGCTCCCCAAGCCATCCCTTCGGCCATGAAGCTCCTGCTCCTGGTCTTTGTGTCCCTTGGATTCCTGGTGACTCCAGGTAAAGTGGCTGGAGGAAGAGAAAGGAGGGCTGGGAGGCAGGATCGCTAGCAGACCTGGTTGCTCTGGTGACAGGCAAGCCAGGTCGAGGTTTGGGGGCATGACTTACCCACCCCCCGAGTTCCATCCTAAGGTAGGGATCGTTCAACATTCAGCACTGGCCTCAACACCCCGTGCCCAGCCACTACCCTATGTACAACCTTGTGCAAAAACCAGCCCCCAAACCTTTTTCCTGTCTGAAAATTAAAGTCAGCCTCAACCTGGTCCAAAATTACCTTTCTTGCACTTTATGTGAGCTCCCTATATCTAAGCTCCTAAGATGCTGCGGAGGCCTCTCTCTCTGCCATTTTCATCAGCCCCCGGGGTTAGTGCTCAGAGAGACGGCACCTAGGAGCAAGGGGCCCATCCCCATGCCCAGCAGAGTGCTGTTAGGCAGGGCGAAGAGACCTCTCAGAGGGCAAGTTCACTCAGGGTGGCAAGCAAGGGGCTCAACTTGAACCCTAGCGTGAGGAGAGCAAGCCATGCCCGAGAGAGAAAGAGATCAGACGGCCAGGCAGTGGGTGCCTAGAAACCCAGAAGGAAACAGCGCTCAGAAGATGCCAGTGTTGAGATGATGGCAGGCAGAGCTGAGATATAGCCCTCAGATTTTACCAGAAGATGGCTCTGGTACCAGGCAGTGTATGAATGCATACACCCCCCCACCGGTACAATCATTACTTTCCCTTTACTGCGTTGGGGAATCATTTGACCTTTTTTGTCTTTGCCCTGGGTTGACGGATACCTAGCTTCCTATTCCCTGGGAATAAATGAAGCAGAAAAGCAGAGGCTGTGGGGTAGGGAGAGCCCCAATCCCCCCCCTTCCTCCCTGCCTGGCTCCCCACGCCTTGACTTTGCCCATACATTCTGTGGTCCCAACGACAGCGCCCTCACAGGCCTTGACTAGCGGCCGGAGGTGGAGACCGTGGCCGAGAAAGAGCTCCTCGGAGGTCCCAGAGGCCTTCGGTCAAGGCAAGTTCTGTCTCCTCTTCCCTCACTTCCCAGGGTCTCATCTGCCTGCTACCTCACCCGGCCGTCTCAGAATAAAAAGCCAAACGCTTGCCTGTGGCCGTGACCGCCTGTGGCCGTGAACCCTGGGGCAGGCCCTGGGCTGCCTCGCCTTTAACCTCCCCTCTCTGCTCCTCTCCTCGCAGCAGGCAGCGGGGGCGGCTCGAGCTGTGGGCGCAAGTTCCCAGGACACTGCAAGTTGCACTGCAGCGCTCAGGAAAGAGCCACCTTCATGTGCGGCGGGAGCAAACAGTGCTGCGTCAGAGACCTCGTAAAGCCCATCATGCCGCCGCCCGTCCACAGGGCCAAGAAGCTCTGCAGAACAGCCACCAAAAGGCAAACGGAGGAGCAACCGACGGCAGCAGCGCCACGACCGCCATCTGCGACAGCGCCGCAACCGCGGGGCACACCGAAGCGACAACCCTCTCCTGGTGTCCAAAGTACTGCTGCCGCCTCCCCATAAACGGTTGAGGCTCCTACCTTCTGCGCCTCCGGTTCACGACCCATCTCAAAAGCTCCCGTGTTCTACAACATTCTGCCACGCACTGGAGGAGCCCTGGAGTGCGCATCTAGCCCACACCAGGGACCGCCATTTGGACTCATCTTCAGGACATGTGTCAGTTCGGGGCCTCGAAGAGCTAATACCAAGACAGAATTAGGCACAAAAAGACTCACGGAGGGGAAACACCTGTGATGGAGGGCGGGGAGGCACAGGAGGAGGCAGGGGAGCCTTCAGATTGCCATGCGGGTCTGATACGTGTAAAGGGAGAGGGCCGGGAGGAGAGGAGGAGCCTGAGACTGCAGGTCCAGGGCTGATGAAAAGGCTCAAAGCGAGAACTGTCCCTCAGAGGAGCCCCCCCCCCCCAGGGGGCAAAGAGCTGCAGAATCTAATATCCCAGGGGGTAGTCAAGGGCTGGGAGCAGCCCCTGGAGAACATGGCCTTGGGGCGAATGCTACCGCAGATCTGGAAGCAGGGCCCCCGGGACGCTGTCCACCAACTACATGCTCACAGCCGCTTCTCTTGGAGGGAGGTCTGAGCAGTTCACCCTCATGGGTGCCACAAAGCAGGAGGTGAGAGAGAAGAGGGCTGAAGGTGTATGGCTCGGCCAGCCATGTTGACCGACGGCTGAGGTGCTCATGTGCTCATTATTTGTGTAATAAAATGGACAAAATGCACATCTCTAACATTGGTAATACTCTCGGAAAGCAAGGCCGCAATGTGCTTGGGACTCAAAGGTGCCCACCCACGACACAGAACTGGCATAACCCTGTTGGAAAGTCATGTGGAAATAAGAACAAAGAAATAGAACTTCCACGTGTTTAATCCAGTTAACATTACTTCTAGGAATCTATCCATTGGTTAAGTTATTCAAAGGAAGCAAAAAGGCACAGAGCTGTTCAATGCAATTATTATTCAAAATGGCAAGAAAATAGGAAAATTCTAAATGGTGAAACATTATATACTAATAACACATAATTATGAACAAATGGAAATACTTAGAGAATACAGTACCTATGAGTAACATTATCCAAAATAGCATTTATACTACGGTCGCCATTATGTGAGACTGTCTCTTCAAAGGATACAATAAAACACATGAAAATTATGACTTTGGGGGATGGCGGGTTAGAAAGCAGGATCACGCATAAGTTTCTTCTCACATCCTGATGCCTGCGAATTTTGTATAACGTTTACATGACAGGTGCCAAATTCCACCCGAGAGAAACAAACCAGAACACTCAGACCTAAACGATTCCAAGCAACCCTGGAAACTAGCTAACCACACAAAATCACGTAGCCGCCAATTCCCTACCTCCCATCTCAAACCAAAATGAATTCCAATGGTTTAACAATGACACTGTGAAAAACAAAGTATTAAGAGATTATATAGTTAAATATTCAATTCAGGAGCAGGAAAGTTCTAGTATAGCAGTAAAGGGAAAATTCATGTAAAATTAAGTTGATTGTATAGCATAAAATATCAAACTTCCACATCAAAAAATAAAATTTTGAAATGTAGCCAGATTATTGCATATATCAGTAGTTCATTTATTTTGATTTATGAGTACTATTCCATAGTATGAATATACCACAATTTGTTTATCCAGCTTTGTTGATGGATGTTTGGGTTGTTCCCAGTTTGGGGCTGTTACAAATAAAGCTTCTATGAACATTCACATGCAAGTCTTTGTAAGGACCTATGCTTTCATTTCCCTTGTAAATACCTAGGAGTGGAATGGCTGGATCACATGGTAGGTGAATGTTTAACTTTTTTTTTTTTAATATTTTATTTATTCTTAAGAGAGAGACACAGAGACAGAGAGCATGAGCAGGGGATGCGCAGAGCAAGAGAGGGACACAGAATCAGAAGCAGGCTCCAGGCTCTGAGCTGTCAGCACAGAGCCTGACGTGGGGCTCGAACCCACGAACCATGAGATCATGGCCTGAGCCAAAGTCAAACGCTTCACTGACCGAGCCACCCAGGCACCCCTAACTTTTAAAAGAAATACCAAGGGGCGCCTGGGTGGCTCAGTTGGTTAAGCATCCAACTTCGGCCCACGTCATGATCTCACTCTTCATGGGTTCGAGCCCCACGTCCTACTCTGTGCTGACAGCTAGCTCAGAGACTGGAGCCTGTTTCAGATTCTGTAGCTCCCTCTCTCTCTGACCCACCTCTGCTCATGCTGTCTCTCTCTCTCTCTCAGAAATAAATAAAACATAAAAAATTTTTTAAAAAAAGAATTAAAAAAAAAAGAAAAGAAATACCGAACTGGGGTGCCTGGGTGTCTCAGTCGGTGAAGCGCCTGACTCTTGACTTTGGCTCAGGTCATGATCTCACGGTTCCTGGGATCGAACCCCATGACAGCCTTTGCGTTGACAGCACAGAGCCTGCTTGGAATCCTCTGTCACCACCCATCCACCCCACTTCAAAAATAAATAAACAAACATTAAAAACAGAAGAAATACCAAACTGATCCCAAGATGGTTGTGTTGTCATACATTCTCCCCACCAGTGTTGGATGTACATTCCACTTGCCCTTCATGCTCACCTAGTACTGGGGACACGGTCAGTCTTTTCCGTTTTAGCCACTCTAGTAAGTATGTAGTGGTATCTCATTGTGCTTTTAATTCGTAATTCTTTAATAACTAGTTATCCAAAGAAGTGTATTCTGTATGATTCCATTTAGATAAAATGCTAGAAAATTCAAAGTAATCTCTAATGGCAGAAAGCAGACCAGCGGTTGCCTAGGAATACGAGGGGCGGGTGGAGAGGCCTGGAGGGAGGAATTACAAAGGGTATGAGGACACTATGAGGCGATGAATGTGTTCGCTATCTTGATCGTGGGGATGGCTTTGCAGGGGTAAACTTAAGGCAGAAACTTACCAACTCAGAAACACGTTAAATGTGGGCAGTTTGTTGTATGTCAATTACACGCCCAAAAAAAAGCTACTAAAATAAAACAAGCCTCAAAGTGAAACAGAAAAATTAAAGTATCATAAATAGTTAAAAGACAAATGGCAAGCTGAGACGTAGATGGTGAAGTGCTGATACCCTAAAAATATAGTAAGTTAACTAACATAAAGGAAGAAAACACGAAACCCTAGTAGAAAAATGCCTGAGTGACATGAACTAGCAACTTAATTGCTAAAATGACCAAAGAACACTGAGGGGAAACGTCTTCGTTGAAATCAAATAAATGCAAATTAAACAAATATTATATATATGCAATGGAATAGTACTTGGCCATAAAAAGAATAAAACTTTGCCACTTGCGACAACATGGATGGACCTAGAGGCTGTGATGCTAAGTGAAATTGGTCAGACAGAGAAGGACCATATGATTTCACTTATATGTGGACTCTAGAAAACAAAACAAATGCATAAACAAAGAACAACCACAAAAAAAGACACACTCATAAATATAGAGAATAAACTGGTAATGGGGGGGGATTAAAAGTTACAAATTTTCAATTATAAAAAAATTTTCACAATGAGAAGTCTAGCATAGGGAATGTAAGTCAGTAATATTACAGTACTATTATAACTGGTGACAGATAGGGACTACACTTCTCATGGTGAGCACTGAGTAATGTATATAATTTTTTTTAATTTTCTTAATTTTTTATTTATTTTTGAGAGAGAGAGAGAGCGTGAGCAGGGGAGGATCAGAGAAAGAGGGAGACACCGAATCTGAAGACAGACTCCAGGCTCTGAGCTAGCTGTCAACACACAGCCGGATGCAGGGCTCAAACTCACAAACTGTGAGATCATGACTCGAGCCGAAGTTGGACGCTTAACTAACTGAGCCGCCCAGGCACCCCGTAATGTATATAATTATTAAGGCACTATGTTGGACACCTGAAGCTAATATATGTCAAGTATACTTCAGATCAAAATAAAATTTAAAAATTTATAAAACAAATGCAAATTAAAGCAACAGTGAGATCTCATTTTTATCTATCAGGTTGTCCGATATTCAAAAGATTTCCAAACTGAAATTGTCAAGGTATAGATAGAAACAAGTCTTGTCATCAGATACTCCTATTTAGGACTAAATGGGTAAATCTGGAAGACATTTAGCTGTCCTTTCCTTTTTTTAAATTTTTTTAAACGTTTATTTATTTTTGAGAGAGAGAAAGAGAGAGGAGGAGGCAGAGAAAGAGGGAGACACAGAATCCAAAATAGGCTCCAGGCTCTGAGCTGTCAGCACAGAGCCCAACGCGGGGCTTGAACCCACAAACCATGAGATCACAACCTGAGCCGAAGTTGACGCTTAACCGACTGAGCCACCCAGGCACCCCCTTAGCTACCCTTTCCAAAAAACCCTAAAAATGTTCATGCTTTTTGGCTCAGAGACTCTGATTTTAGGAATGAATACATTCTGAAGAAATAACAAAAATCCATGGTTTTTCATTGTTTTTTTAAGAATCTGTGTTTTTTTAGGGGTGCCTGGGTGGCTTAGTTGGTTAAGTGTCCGACTTTCGCTTAGGTCATGATCTCGCGGTTCATGGGTTCGAGCCCCGCATCCGGCTCTGTGATGACAGCCAGCTCAGAGCCTGGAGCCTGTTTCAGAGTCTGTGACTCCCTCTCTCTCTGACCCTCCCCTGCTCACGCTGTCTCTGTCTCTGTCTCTCTCTGTCTCTCTCTCTCTCTCTCTCTCTCCTAGAAATAAATAAAACATTAAAAAAAAAAGAATCTGTGTTTTTTTAATGTATTGTACAAACATAGATAACAGCGTAGATAAAAACAGTGAAAAACCTGAAACTACCTAAATATCCAGGAATGAGAGAAGTGTTAAACAGATACGTTCATAATCAGTAATGCTACACATCCTTTAAAAAGGATAAATTTAGAGCTCTCTTTAGTCATACAGAATGAATCCAACTGTGCTATTAACTCAAAGAGCACGTTAAAAATCACATACGGTATTGATCCCATTGCATAGCAAAGATATACACATGCACTAAAAACAGGCACCCAAAATGCTGGCTGGGGTTGTAGCAACAGCTATTATTTTTGTTCCATGACCTTCTCAAAGAAGAAATGCAATGCATCTCACAGTAGCTTCAACTCCACAATGCGGTCACGAGAAATAAACGTTTTCCTGAAGACTTCATGGGGGAAAATGGAAGATATTTTCCATCACCCTATCCAGCAAAACTTCACAACCATTCCCTTTCAAATTCCATGGTTTCTTCCAAGTTCTTTTTCAGCCACTGACACCCCAGTCCACAGGTCCTGGGTCTTGGCAGTCACTCCACTCCTCTGTTCATCACGGCTCTTTCCCAGGCCCCCAATTCCCAACCCACTCCCTTTAATTCCCCCCCATTCTCTACAGCATACAACGTGCCATCTTGCCCCTCTCACTGCTCCTCTCCCGTTCACCCTCTTCCCTCCGAAACCAGCTCAGCAGATAATAACCTTCCTTGGCACTTAATCTCTTTGGAAAATAGCATGGGATTGCAAAGAAATTATTTTCTGTCATCATAAAAACTTTTCTGAAAGCAAGAGGCCTTAAATGGACAAAGATATAGGATTATGGATACTGTTTCCTGTTATTTATATTTGTAATATATCTACTTCCTATTTTCTTCTAGAGTAAAGGCGTGACCGTGAAAAAGCAATATTCTAATTGAAGCACAATAATTATAAAGCACATCACAACTCCAACTGGCAAAACATTTTCCAGTCTCCTACTCATTTCCGCACTCCCCGTCATAGATTTACAGGGACCCATGGGGTACAGTGGCTAGAAGTGGCCAATACATTTTTTATATGTATTTTATATGTATAATTTGTATATAATGTAAATATATATTCTCCTATCCTTCTGTTATTCCAGTATCCTTCTGTTACTCACTATCCTTCTGATATCCCACGTAATTGATTAAGAATTTAACTATAATAATATAGAATATTAAAAATAAATAAACAACTGAAATACAGGGAAGAGACTGATGATTGGGAGAGAGGGGTGAAGAGCATCAAAGGTATAAACTTCCAATTATAAACTAAATAAGGGGCACCTGGGTGGCTTAGTGGGTTAAGCGTCCGACTTTTGCTTAGGTCATGATCTCGTGGTTCGTGCGTTCGAGCCCCGCGTCGGGCTCTGTGCTGACTGCCAGCTCAGAGCCTGGGGCCTGTTTCAGTCTGTGACTCCCTCTCTCTCTGACCCTCCCCTGTTCATGCTATCTCTCTCTCTCCTAGAAATAAATAAAACATTAAAAAAATTAAAAAAAAATAAAATAAAAATAAAATAAATAAATCCTGGGGTGATATTATAGCATGGTGACTATAATTAATAACAGTGTATTATATATTTGAAAGTTGCTTTGAAGTATGCTTAAAACTAACATGTCATTTATACTTCAATTTTTAAAAATGTACATAGAACTCTATAAAAAGGAACAGTTCCACTGATACGTAAAATTTTGGCAAATTGCTTTTTTTAATTTTTCTAAATTTATTTCTGAGAAAGAGAGAGAGAGCGTGAGCAGGGGAGGGGCAGAGAGAGAGGGAGACACAGAATCTGAAACAGCCTCCAGGCTCTGAGATGACTGCCATCACAGAGCCCTATGCGGGGCTCAAAACCACGAACTGTGAGATCATGACCTGAGCTGAAGTCGGACACTTAACCAACTGAGCCACCCAGGCGCCCCAGCAAATTGCTTCTTTAAGACAACATTATTTGTGGTGCCACCCATGGTGAACCATTAAAGGATGAGACACAAACCCTGAAAAAGATAGGACATTAAGCCTTATTTCTACCCCCTTCACCCACAGTGCATGGAGGAGACAGAATTGAGGGGATACTAGAGAAAATGCTGTATAACATTTCTATTTATAAAGCTTTTCCCCACCCAAAATGTCTGTCCTAAAATTTCTTCCAGGTAAATGACCTCCAATTCTATTAGAAATCAATAAATCAGTGGGGCGCCTGGGTGGCTCAGTTGGGTAAGTGTCCAACCTCAGCTCAGGTCATGATCCCTCAGTTCATGTGTTCGAGCCTAGAGCTGACAGCTCAGAGCCTGGAGCCTGCTTCAGATCCAGTGTCTCCCTCTCTCTCTGCCCCTCCCCCGCTCACACTCTGTCTCTCTCTCTCAAAAATAAAATAAACATTAAAAAAAATTTAAAGAAATCAATAAATCAAGTATAAAAAGAAAAAAATAATGACACGGAAAATTTGTACTAAACAATTAACAAACTTGAAGTAATTAAAACACAGATAGAATATTCTGCATGACTTAAAAAAAAAACATTCTGCATGACTAGAAAAAATAAACATTTCCTTGCAAAAACCTGTGGAAGATTCACAAAAATTAGCAGTCTTTTTAGATTGCAATAAAAAATTTTAATAAAATTTAAAAGCAAGAATGATACACTTCACAGTCTTTAGTAAAATACGATGGGAAACTATAAAGAGAAAGCCAAACGCCTGCTTGCAGAGTATGAACAAAGAGATGCTAGATTCAAGGGCAGAACTGAAAAACACTCTAAAATGAAAGAATTGAAAGAGTATGTATTGATCTATAAGACACCTGGTTCCTTCCCCCTCTCTGCTTCCAACTGGCCTGCCAACCAGGCTTTGACTTCCTGGGCAGAAGATGAAAGAATTCTCTTCCACGGTAGTCAAGGATACCAAGGGAATATGGGGGGTGGGGGGACTCTTCTGCATCCTGATTTTGGTGGTAGTTAACGCTCATACAACTGTATACCCAAAACTGTCCATTTCACTCCATGGTACCTTTTGAAATTAAAAACTAAAAACACAATCACAAAAGTGTTGTTTGGGGGGAGAAACGTCTTCCATACACTGAGACAAAGAGAGAAGTTTTAGTTTATGTCAACGTGGCCCTCTTACCAAATAAAATATCAATACAAAATAGTAAAACGTAAATACTCAAGAGCTATAACTCAAACTTCTACATATACCTTAAGTAAACAATTCCTATTAAAAGATGAGGATTCTTTCCCTCCCTTTTCTTCTCTGTCATCTTGCTACAGGGAACCGAACAGCAATTATGAGGACCAGGTATGCCCCGGAAGATGAACACAGAGCTCTAAAGAGGCTGGATCGCAATCACTATTTTAATAGGCATGTGCTTAGCTTGCTTCTGTTTCTCTGCCAGGTTATTTTCCTTGCAAAGAAGAATGACTCTGAATCTTGTTTCAAGGATAAACTGTATGGTGACTGTATTCTTGGCCAGGAAGGAAAGGACAGAGGGAGGGAGGGGAGGAGGAAGAGGGAAATTATGTTAAGAGGTTGTACTGGTAATCCACTTCGAGACGACTTTTAATCAATAAAAACCAAAATGCTATTATGAAATTGGATAGCCCTTAATATTCTTTCAGAATTATCGTATTCATAGAAAAAAACTAAACTTTTTTGTGAGTTCTCTAACTACAAATTGGCAGCAAGTCATGAAACTGATACAAATAATGTATGTACCATGGCATTATGCCCAGAAAAATGGCACAATAGCTACTTTCAAGACAGTCTTTTCTAAGGCTGAAATCCTGAGGTTTAAATAAAATATTTATTTTCCTTTAAAAAAAAACAAAACTACATCCTACGGCCCTGGTTTATAAGCTGCAGGGAAAAGAATAAACCACCAGTCTTCTAACATGGGATTGATTTTTTAAAACTTTTTTAGACTTTAGGGGTGCCTGGGTGGCTCAGTGGGTTAAAGGACTGACTTTGACTCAGGTCATGATCTCACTGTGTCTCCCTCTCTGCCTCTTCCCAGATCACATTCTCTCTCTCTCTCAAAAATAAATAAACTTTTTTTTTTTAATTTTTAAAGGCTTTATTTTTAAGTAATCTCTACACTCAGGGCTCTAATTTATAACCCAGAGATCACAGTCACATCCTTTACTGAATGAGCCAGCCAGACGCCCTGATTTTTAAATTTTAATAATTATTACCTTCTTTTCAAATGTAAACGCAAATAATAAAATGTATGAAATGTTGATATTTCTCAGTGCATTCGTCTGCTCAGGCTCCCACAACAAAATCCCAGAGACTGAGTGCCTTAAATGACAGAGGTCTATTTGCTCACAGTTCTGGAGGCTGGAAGGTGCCAGATCCAGGCTGGCAGGGCAGGTTTCGGGCCAGCGCTCCTGGGGCTGGTGACTGGCTCCGGCGGTGTCCTCACAGGGCGGACAGCCAGCTTGGTTCTGGGGTGTCTTCTTACAAGGACACTAATCCTAAAGGATGCGAGCCCCACCCTGATGGCCTCATGTATCCGTAAGCCCTTCCTGAGAGGCCCCACGTTCAAGTGCAGTCACATGGGGCCCGGGGCTGCGACGTACTGTTGGAGGAGGTCACGCAGAGGAGGCAATAGTGGTTTGACTCGGGGGCTGGGAGGTCCCTCACCCCCTGCCCGGGGCTTGGAATATTGGTTCCGCCCGCCACCCCCACAGCCGGAGCCATTTTCAAGGACACAGCCCGGAGGGCCCTGTGTTGCTGAGACCACCAGCCACGGAGGGTCGCGGAACCCTTTAAGGCTCTGGAGACAAGCGTCGTAGGTAAGTTCTCTCGCTTACTGAACCCGCCACCTATCTGAGGGGGGCGGGGGGGGGGGTCTGCCTCTGCCTCTTCCTTGGGTCTCTCCCTGCCCTCTGCGTTCGGGGCAGTTCCAGATCCGCGGCCCTCACCCCCACAAATTCCCCAGTTTGGGAACGGACACCTGTGAATCTTGGGGGGACACAGACATTCAGTCTGTAACACTCAGTTTTGGAATTTCTTTTTTTTTTTTTAATATTATATAGTTTGGGGCGAGCGCAAGTGGGGGAGGGGCAGGGAGAGGGGAACAGAGGATCTGAAGCGGCTCTGCGCTGACAAGCTGACGGCAGCGAGCCCGCTGTGGGGCTGGAACTCACCAGCAGCCAGACCATGACCGGAACCCAAGTGGAGGCTCAACCGACTGAGCCACCCAGGTGCCCCTGGAATTTCAATACTTAATTTTACCAATTATCACAATGACACACAGTTGTCGTTGTTTTCAGACAATGAATACAGACGTGGTTCAATTCTTTTATAATGATGCATTAACCGCAGAATGTCAAAACTTTTGAAAATACAGAGATGGCACATTTTATTCTGTTTTTTTAATTTGCTTTTTATACTAAAGCAAAACTGCCGTTAACATTTTAATTTCCTTTGCCTTTCTATAAAGCTCGAGGTCTGCCATGACCTATAATGACACTTGAGGTTATACAAATGTCATATAAACCTGGGTTTTGTGATAGGCAAACTTCTAACATGACTCCACCCCCAGACTCCTGTCCCCTGTTGATTCAATCAAACACTGATCTAAATCCAGCTATGAAAGGATTGTGCAGATATAATTAAAGTCTCAACTCGGAGTGGGTCTTGATAATATACATAAATTATCTAGATAGGCCTGACCCAATCAGGTCAGGCCTTCAGAAGCAGTTTTCTCTGGGTGGCATGAATAGTGAATTAATGACTTACAACCGGTTTAAATATAGAAACACTGGGGTGCCTGGGTGGCTCAGTCAGCCTCGGACTCTTGAGCTCAGCTCAGGTCTTGATCGCTCCAGCGTGGAGCTTACTTAAAAAAAAAAAACAATGTGTGTGTATATATATATATATACACACACACACACACACACATACACCCAGGTCATACTATAAAATTATGTGAACTAAAATTCCACTAAAATTTTCTGAGTAGATACAACAAAATCAAATTTCTCTAGTAATTTTTAACATTAATATTATTTGCATTGAGATGTTATATTGTCTGCTACTTTCAAATGCCTTTTGGAACTTTGATACAATACAGTGATAAGCACTCATGTCTATCTAAAGACTTTATAACTGTTGTTTAATTCTAAAGCTGTCAAATTACAAAAAGTTGGAAAGATATACTGGCACCCCGTAGTCTCCGTGTAAGTTTTATCAGTACAGATTGTCTAAGTATAAATGCCTGGACTTTTTTAAAGTCCAAAATAAAGTAGTGCATTGTACATATTATCTTAATAATATGTTTAAGTTAGACTTGATTGTGCTTTTAATAAATACTGTTTTCAAGTTTAAGATAATGTCACAATTTAAACATAGTTGGATATGACAATGTTGACAACATTAAGACCATAACAGGACAGTAACTAAGATTTTTTTTTTAATTTTTGTAACATTTTTATTTATTAGAGAGAGACAGAGCCTGAGCATGGGAGGGGCAGAGAGAAGGAGACACAGAATCTGAAGCAGGCTCCAGGCTCTGAGCTGTCAGCACAGAGCCCAACACGGGGCTTGAACTCACAAACCGCGAGATCATGATCTAAGCCAAAGTCAGATGCTTAACCAACTGAACCACCCAGGAACCCCTAAGATTTTTCTTTTAATGTTTATTTAGTTTTGAAAGAGAGAAAAGGAGAGACAGAGGGTGGGGGGAGGGGCAGAAAGAGTGGGAGACAGGATCCCAAGCAGGCTCTGCGCGGACAGCAGAGAGCCCTGTGTGGGGCTGGAACTCACTAACCGAGACCCCATGTCCTAAGTCAAAGTCAAACACTTAACAAACTGAGCCACCCAGGTACCCCTAAGATTTAAGAGAGTAACAGAAGTTTGGCACCTGGCTGACTAAGTCCACAGAGTATGCAACTGAGTCTTGGCTTGTGAGTTCAAGCCACATGTTGGGGTAATGCTTTACAAAAAATATTTAAAAATAAAAAATATATGTATATATATGTACACGCGTATGTATAGAAACAGCAATTATAAGTAAGAAGAAGAATGAAAAAAATCAGAAAAGAAGTAATTGAAAAGCTTTAGTATTTGGACTATTTTAAATTATAACCAATAGTTCAGGTGCTCATTTTTTTCAGGGACAAAAGATCAAGCCTCCCACATAGGGCAACCACAATTTGCCTGCAACTTCTGACCACATGGACTGTCATCATCTCTACATCCATTTTTCCACCTACGGCCTTGGTCACAGGGTGACTGAAGGTGAGATTACAGCTTCTGGAACAGAAAGAACACTCTGTCCCTTTTTCCCTACTAAAGAAATGATAACCATCTTTTCCACAGGAAACCGAACCGGGCTAGCTTTCACCCAAGGTAATTTCTCTTCCTCCTGGGTGGCCTCCACACTACATCTCAAGGACTTCTTTACAGGGAAGGGGGTCATGTGACTGAGTTCCAGTCAATGCTGTGTAGGAGGAAGTGATTTGTATCATTTCCGGGTGGTCTGCGAACTCCTCCTGTGGAATATCCCCTCTTCCACCAAATAACCTTCAGAAGGATGGTAATCCCCGGGGAGACCTTGGTAGCCACATGTTGAAGATGCAAAGATCTCCTTCAGCTCGGGCCCCTGAATGATGGCACAGAGGAGCAAACCATCCCTCACACTGACTTCAAGAGTTTGTTTTATGAGCTAATGTTACCACAGCTAATACTAAAAAATAAGAAAGAGAAGGGAAATATTTATTGTACTGACCTCTCCCCTGTGGAAGAAAAGATACTTCAAAAAGCAGGCCCTAAGATGATCTAGACATAACAGGAAAAAGTTACCCTGATCATCAGTGGGTCACATCAGTCTTCCCAGATTTCTCTCTGGGTAGATTCTGGGAATCTAAATTTGAAAGCAAAAGAGCATTTGCCACAAATTTAAAAAAAAAAAAAAAAAAAAAAAAGTTTTTTTTATTTTGTTTAATGTTCATTTATTTTTGAGAGAAAGAGAGAGAGGCAGAGTGCGAGCAGGGGAGGGGCAGAGAAAGGGAGACACAGAATCTGAAACAGGCTCCAGGCTTTGAGCTATCAGCACAGAGCTCAATACGGGGCTTGAACCCATGAACTCCAAGATCATGACCTGAGCTGAAGTCAGACTCTTAACCAACGGAGCCACCCAGGTGCCACCCAAAAAACTTTTTGATCACAATGAAATCATCACAATGAAAGCTGTAAGAGGTATGATTACCTCCTAACATAACATACAATTTACTTACGATATTTATCATTTATTTTCAATCATCCCTTAATAAACAAGCTTCATGAGGGCAGGAATCTTTGCCTGTTTTGTACACGGATATATCTCAAGAGCCTAGAACAGAGCCTTGAAAGTAGTAAGTGTTTGTTGGATGAATGAATGAATGTCTACCTTATTCCAACTGCAAATAAAAGGCTAATGTTTCTAAATGCTAGAAAAGAGACTAATGTTTACATGTTTGATCTGCTCTCACTTACCTCCCAAAACTTGGGATAAAACCTTGTAATGACAATACCTGCTATCTGAGATAATATGAATAATAATTAGACAGCAAAAGATACATAGTAGAGGTCACCTTCTGAAGATGATACCGAATTCTCCAGTGAAATAGCTTATATCCAGCCAGTTACACCAGAGAAAAAGTTGGGATCCATATCTAGGACCAGTAGATCTTTAGGAAGAAAAGAAAATGTTGCAGAAAATGGCTTCTTTTTTTTTTTTTTTTTATTTCTAAGGGAGAGAGAGAGAGAGAGAGAGAGAGACAGCGTGAACAGGGGAGGGTCAGAGAGAGAGAGAGATACAGACTCTGAAATAGTCTCCAGGCTCTGAGCTGGCAGTCAGCACAGAGCCCGACGTGGGGCTCGAACCCACGAACCACGAGATCATGACCTAAGCAAAAGTCGGACGCTTAACTGACTAAGCCACCTAGGTGCCCCAGAAAATGGCTTCTTAATATTGGTAACGAACTATCCTATTTTGCTGATTGCAATAAACCAATCTAGCCACACTGATCTAGATGCTCTGAACACACATCCCACACACATACCCCTGTCAGGGGCATTTGCACTTGGAGTTCCTTGTTATAGATGTGACCTTCCCTCCAGCAGCCACATGGCTATCCCACTTTGTCTTTGATCACATGTCACCTTGGTGAGGCCCTCCCTGACTGCCATGCGTAAGACTGAACATACCCCCGAAATTCCCTGTGCCTCTATCTTTCTCCACAGACATACTGCCATCTAACATGTCAGATTTGTCACATAAATTCTGTTTATTTTTTTGTCCCCCCTCTACACACTAAAATGTAAATTCCATAAAGTTGGACAGTTTTGTATCTTTTATGTACTGCTAAAACCCCAGGGCCTAGAAGAATAATTGGCATTTAGAAGTGCTTCATGAATATCTGTTGAATATATAAATGACCAAAAACAAACAAACAAAAGAGAATATTTAAACTATGTAGCTAAAAATACAATCCTCTTAGGAGGACAGCAGGGCTCAAGTATCTTTGATCTCTGGACCCCATTATATTCTTTTTAAATTCCAGAATAGTTAACATGCAGTGTAATATTAGTTTCAGGTGTACAGTATAGTGATTGTAATTCCATATATCATCACCCAGCGCTCATCACAAGTGCACCCCTTAATCCGTCACCTATTTTACCATCTCCTCTCCCACCTCCCCTCTGGTAACCATCACATTGTTCTCTATAGTTAAGCATCCATTTCTTGGTTTGTCTTTCTCTTTTTTTTCATTGTTCTTTTGTTTTATTTCTTAAATTCCATATATGAGTGAGATACTGTGGTATTTGTTTTTCTCTGACTGATTTCTTGCACTTAGAATTATACTTTCTTGTTCCACCCATGGCATTGAAAATAGCAAGATTTCTTCCCTTTATATGGCTGAATAATATTACATTGTATGTATATAAATATGAATAATAATTAGCAAGAGATAGACATTATAGGTCACATTCTGAAGATGATACCGAATACGTATATATGTGTGTGTATATATATCACATCTTCTTTATCTATTCAGCTATTGAGAGACAATTGAGCTGTTCCAAAATTTGTCTTTTGAATCCGTGTTTTTGTATTTTTAGGGTAAATACCCAGTAGTGTGATTACTGGATCAGGGTAGTTCTATTTTTAACTTTTTGAGGACCCTCCATACCATTTCCCAGAGCGGCTGCACCAGTTTGCATCCCCACCAAATATGCAAGAGGGAACCTTTTTTCTCCACATCCTCGCCAATACTTGTTGTTTCTTCTGTTGTTAATTTTAGCCATTCTGACAGGTGTAAAATGATATCTCATTGTAGTTTTGAATTGCATTTCCCTGACTGGACCTCTTTATACTCTTAAAAATTATTGAAGACATAAAGAGCTTTTGTTTATGTGGGTTATATCTATCAATAATTACTACATTTGAAAAAGAAAAAAAATAATTACCACATTTGAAGTTGAAACTAAGGAATGTTTAATATTTCTTTATCGATTTTAAAATATGAATAATAAGGAACACCTGAGAGGCTCAGTCAGTTGAGTGTCCGAATTCATCGCAGGTCATGATCTCATAGTTCGTGAGTTCGTGAGTTCGAGCCCCGCATCAGGCTCACTGCTATCAGCAAAGAGCCCACTTTGGATCCTCTGTCGCCCTCTATCTGCGTCCCTCCCCACCTCAAGCTGTCTCTTTCAAAAATAAATTTTAAAAAACATTTAAAAATAAATAAAATAAATAAGCTCATTAAGGAGTTAAATAACATAAATATATGTATTATGAAAAAAAGTATATTTTAAAAATTTTTTTTGTTTTATTTATTTCTGAGAGAGACAGACAGACAGCGTGAGCAGGGAAGGGTCAAAGAGAAAGGGAAACACAGAACCTGAAACAGCCTCCGGCTGCCAGCACAGAGCCCAACACGGGGCTCGAACCCACGAACTGTGAGATCATGACCTGAGCCAAAGTCGGACGCTTAACCGACTGAGCCACCAAGGCGCCCCAAAAAATAAGTATATTTTGAAAAAATTAAGGAAGAAAAATGGCTTTGTTCTGATTTCTGCACATTTCTTTACTAGATTTAATAGAGGACAGCAGGATTCTCATATTTGCTTCTGTATTCATTCTGCTATATTCATTCCCGTTGGTACATGTGTAGTTGGAAGAGAGAGGAGTATTTTAACAGTTTTTTCTGATGTTTGTGGACAGCCTTCCCCGAATTACACTGAAAACCAAACAACCAGTGGTTTTTCCTAAAGGTTACTTCCAACATGGACTCAGAAACCATGTCAGTGAACCTTCTTAGACTCTGTTACATTAAAATGAATTGGTCTATTTTGTTCTTTTGGGGGGGTCTGGTTTTTTCTTTAAATAGATCCGTTACCCATGCGTGATTTGGTCCCTTCATACGCTGGTCATTTGGAAAATATCGGTTCACTGAGTTACCAGATCTTTCACATTTTTACATATTTCATTATACAATAGCAAAACCTCATTTTCTCTGAGGGTTTCTGGACCCAATTCCAATATGGGGGGGGGTCCCACACACAAACATCAACCCATTCTCGAACACCAGCCTAGAATCCAAAAATTCAACTTCATTCTGACACCATCTACCCAGAGATAGCAGACTCCACAAGTTAAGGGTTCAGCCCCACAGGTGTGGCCCCCACACCCACCTCAAATGCCTGGCGCCAGCCTCAGCCTGTTGCCTGTGCTTCTGACGGACACAGCTACAGGTTGGAGGTCCCAACAACCTCCCCCCTAGGTTTAATTTGCAAGTGTCTCACAGAACTCAAGGGAACACCTAATGTTGAAAACTGCCACATGAAGGGATACTTAGGGTGACATCCCAAGCGAGGGAGCTTCTGTCCTCCTGGAGTATGGGGTCCAGCTCAGTGGCGGGTGAAAGCTTTCCCCAAAAGAGACCACAAGCTGTCCCCTTTGCCCTTATGGAGGCTTCATTACATAGTCCTGATTGACCAAGTCATTGGCCAATGACTGATTCAACCTCCAGGATGGGAGGTGGGGGTACTTGGAAGTCCCAACCCTTTAATTGCTGGGTGGGTTCCCTTGGCAACCAGCCACGCCCCTTAGGTAGAATCCCAAAGTCACTTCATTAACATAATAAAAGACACCTTTATCACTCTCCATCCTTAGGAAATTCCACGGGTCTGGGGATCTGTGAGCCAGGATCTATAGACCAAATACATATCTCTTATCAATCACAATGTCGCACACACCTGTTCATACCGCACCTACATCTGGATAACCATAGTTTGTAAGTCATTCATCCAAGTTAAAATGGTGTTTCATGAAGACAATTCGACAGCACAATTATTTTTTTCCTTGAGAAGCCATGATACTTCACAACTGCTTTAGATGTACTTCTGGCTTCATCATACAGAATTTTAAAAGGATGCGTTCTGTACAGAAGAAAAAATTCCTCCTCTATCCTTCAAGGCCTTCCAGCTGAACCCAGAATTAAATTTACACGAAGACATGTTAACAGGTGGGGAAAAAAAACAAGATTTTATTAAATGTGCGTGGAAACCCAATACTGAGCCCTAAGAAATGATTAAGGCAGGCAGTTTTTATACATTTTAGGCAAGAAATTTGTGATGAATTGGTAAGTTATAAAAAACAGGTATTTGGGAGCTTTTTTTTTTTAATGTTTTATTTATTTCTAGGGGAGAGAGAGAGAGAGACAGTGTGAGCAGGGGAGGGTCAGAGAGAGAGGGAGTCACAGACTGAAACAGGCTCCAGGCTCTGAGCTGGCAGTCAGCACAGAGCCCAATGCGGGGCTTGAACCCACGAACCGTGAGATCATGACCTAAGCGAAAGTCAGGCGCTTAACCAACTAAGCCACCCAGGCGCCCTGGTATTTGGGAGCTTTAATTAGTAGAGAATTCTGAGTAGAGAATTCTTAGTAAGAAATCTAAGAGAATTCTAGTAGTGAATTTTCAAAAATAACAAAATTTGCTTCTAAGCGCTCTCTACTTTGAAGTCCATCTCTGAGGATAAAGATGTCTTTTAACTTCCTGGCACAGGGATGGCAGCTTTCACATGGAAGATTTGTTTCCTGCTTTCAAGGGGACAGAGAACAGTCTGAGCAGCCCGGCACTACCATTTCGTAAGTAACTTTTATTTAAAACAATTTATGCCAAAATGGCACGTTTGGGAGCAGCCTGCCCTTGGTCCCTCCAGTCCTCAAGAGATGAAATTTGACTAAAATTCTAATGTCCACTAAAGACATTCTTAAGTACATCTAGGGTTTGTTTGTTCATTATTCATTTGGGTGGATTGATTACTCGTTTCTTTACTGTGAATGAAAGGTGAGGAAGACAGGCGCCTGGGTGGCTCAGTCGGTTAAGCATCTGACTTCAGCTCAGGTGATGATCTCATGGTTTGGGAGTTCGAGCCTGGCATCGGGCTCTGTGGTGACAGCTCAGAGCCTGGAGCCTGCTTCAGATTCTGTGTCTCCTCCCCTCTCTGCCTCTCTCAGGCTCTTGCTTTGTCTCTCTCTGTCTCTTAATACTAAATGTTAAAGAAAGAAAGGTGAGGAAGAACAACTTGGGGGCCAACCCCCTGCTTCATGTGCCAGCAGCTTTATTCACTACTGCTCTTGAACCAGACATGCAAATGCTAACGCAGGAAATAAATTAAAAAGTAAAAATAAATCAAAAACAAAAAAAATCAAAATAAAACAAAAAAAAATAAAAACAATTAAAAGACAAAAAAACACATTGCCTCTGTGTCAATAGGAAAATAGTTTGACCACCCCTGAGACCTTCTGGAAGGGCTTTCCAAGGCCCCAGGGAGTCCCCTGACCACATTTTGAGGACAGCGGGGCTAGCGTATGCTGCAGTGAGAGCAGCCGGGAGATCTCAATGGTCTCAAGGGAAAAAAAGGTTTCTCTCTTGCTCATGCTACGTGACCACCACGTGGCAATGGGGTGCTCTGCTCCTCATTGTCCCCAGGCCCCAGGCTGGCTGCTAGTATTCCCAGCCACCATTCCAGAAGGAAAGGGAACCCTGCAGGCCCTTGCACGGGCAGTTATATGCTCCAGTCCTCAAGTGGCAGCAGGCACGTCTTACAGTTCATTGGTCAGAATTCGTCCCACGGTTCCATTCACCCACAAGGGGACAAGGAAATAAAAACCTACCGTGGACCCAGAAGCAACAACGACTACTACCACAAAGTTCACACACCACAATCTTGGACATTCTAAAACACATAAAATTTAAAACGATGGTTTGGGGGCGCCTGGGTGGTTCTGTCATAAGCGTCCGACTTCGGTTCAGGTCATGATCTCAAGGTTCGTGGGTTTGAGCCCCGCGTCGGGCTCTGTGCTAACAGCTACTTCAGAGCCTGGAGCCTGTTTCAGACTTTGTGTCTCCCTCTCTCTCTGACCATCCCCTGCTCATGCTGTCTCTCTCTCTCTCTCAGAAATAAACAGAACATAAAAAATAAATTAAAATGACGTTTTGCCCTTTGGATTGTAAAAATGTGGAATTTATTGCAGATTTGTGTCTGAAAAACTTGGGGGCTGTAAAAAGGATAGATACAGACAGAATGTGGGAAACCTTCTCTACTGTCATTCCTAAATCCAGCTTCGTATAATAGAAAAACCCAAAAGGGTTTAAGCAGTATAGAAGTGTATTCCTCTCGGGGCACCTGGGTGGCTCATTCAGTTAAGCGTCTGACTTCGGCTCAGGTCATGATCTCATGGTTCATGGGTTTGAGCCCCGCATCGGGCTCTGGTGCTGACAGCTCCGAGCCTGGAGCCTGCTTTGGATTCTGTGTCTCCCTCTCTCTCTGCCCCTCCCTCACTTATTCACTCTCTCTCTCTCTCTAAAATAAACAAATAAAATAAACTTTTAAAAGTTTATTGAAACTCCAGCCATCACGCTTTTGTTTCAGAGACAGAAGGAATGGGCGGGGACAAAAGGACCCTCGCCCTCAGGAAGCTTTCCCACAAGTGCCACACAGCACTTCTGCTTACGTACCACCAGCCCGAACTTGGTCCCGTGGCCACCCAGCTTTAAGAGAAGCTAGAAAATGTCTTTATTCCCAGAGGCAATGTGTCCCGAAAATTTGGGGTTCTGTTACTCCAAAAGAAACTTCTAGATACAATGATGGATAGGTGAATGAAATAGAAATAGTAGCTTAATACTATTAAATAAGCTTAATACACTTTAAATATATACAATTATATTTGCCAATTATTCCTCAATAAAGTTGGAAAAAATTGAAAGGAGGATCTTGAAGAGACATTTGCACACTGATTTTCACACCAGCCCTATTCACAAGAGCCAAAAGGTGGAAGCAAGTCAGACGTCCATTGATGGACGAATGGGAAAGCAAAATGTGGCATAAACACCAATGGGATATTACTCAGCCCTAAAAAGGAAGGAAATTCTGAATGATGCTACAATATGGGTGAACAAGGAGGATACTGTGCTAGGTGAAAAAAAAGTCAGTTGCAGAAAGGACAAATACTGTGTGCTTCCACCGAGCTGAGATATCAAGAATACTCAAATTCATAAAAACAGTAAATAGAATGGTGTTTGCCAGGGACTGGGGGAACAGGAAAATGGAAAGCTGTGATTTAATGGGTATAATTTCAGTTGTACAGATTGAAAAGGTTCTGAAGATTAGTTGTACAACAATGTACACATACTTAAAACTACTGAATTCTGCATTTAGAAATGGTTAAGATCGGGGCAGGGGGAGCGCCTGGGTGGCTCAATCAGCTGAGCATCCGACTTCTCCTCAGGTCATGATCTCATGGTTCTTGAGCTCAAGCCCCACATCGGGCTCTGTGCTGTCAGTGCAGAGTCCACTTTGGATCTTCTGCCCCCCCTCCTCTCTGCCCCTCCCCTACTTGCACTCTTTCAAAAATAAATAAACATCAGGAGCACTTATGGATGTGCTCATTCGGTTAAGCGTCTGACTTCAGCTCAGGTCCTGATCTCGTGGCTCACAAGTTCAAGCCCCGTGTTGGGCTCTGTGCTGACAGCTCAGAGCCTGGAGCCTGCTTCAGATTCTGTGTCTCCCTCTCTCTCTCTCACCTTCCCCCCCACCCCTTGCACTCTGTCTCTCTCTCTAAAAATTAACATAAATAAACATAAAAAAAAGAAATGGTTAAGATGGTAAATTTTATGTGGTTTGTTTACCATAATTCAGAAAAATTAAATTCTGAGTAAAAAAAGAGAAATATATTGTGAAAATAAGACGGGTGGATGGATGGATGGCAAGATGGACAGATGGACAGACATGTGATAAGGCAAGTATGGCACATTGTGAAGAGTGGGATCTGGGTGGTGGGAAAAGGGTGCTCTTTCCACTTTGCTGTCTGTTTGAAATGTTTCATAAGAAAACATTGGGGAAATGAGTCTGCCAGGAAACGCAGACTGGGAATCGGCTAACCACTTGCGTTTTCTCTCGTCTGAGAGTATCTCTTCCTTTCAAGTCAGAGGGGTTTGAAGCTCTCCCAAGGCGCTTAGGTGCTTTCCCTCTGCCTCTTGGCCGGCCACCCTTGATCACTGTCCCCTAAACCTTCTTTAATTTGAAGATGTCGTGGCTGCCGTGAGGGAGGAAAAGATGTTTGCAGAGTCCCTCCCATGTATCTTACAGATAGAAAGAAACTGTCCCCTCCTGGCATTCAGTCTCTCCCAGGCCCCATCCTTGGAGCCATTTTTACATAGACAAAGGGCCCCTCTAAGATGACTCCAGCTGGTGACCTGTAAACACAGTGCATCCTTCTTGCTATTTTTAGCCGAAAACATGGGGCCTAATGTTAGCACCTGTGTTTGGGCTCCTTCGCTAGTAAATCATTTTTAATATTCGGAACGAATATGAAAAAGCTGTGTTCACTAGAGCGATGAGAACCAGGAGAGAACGTTCCGGCAGTTATTCAAGCTCCTCTCCCACAGCCTCATTCCTCAGTCAGATAACAGGATGAAAGAAGTAAAAGATGTGACATTTCTCCATGGTTGTGCCCTTAATCATCAGGCAGGTGTGTCCTGAGGCTATGAAACACAGCACAGAAATTCATTCATTTTCATGGAATCAGATGGTAGAAATGCAGGCTGGTGGCATAAATCTGATGAACAGCGCCTTCACCTGCTTCTGCAAATCAAAAAATGGGGGTGGGAGGGTGTTAAGGAATCTGAGATTCAACTTAATGGACTACAGTCAGTACAAGATACATAATTCGTGGGGCCCAGTGCAAAAGAAAAATATGAGGTGGCTTGTTCTAAAATTATTAAGAATTTCAAGACAGCTACAGTAGAATATTAAACCCAACAGAGAGTTCTTCTGAGCATGGGGTCCTGTGTGACTATACAAGTCACACACCCACCAGGCCACCCCTGCCTTCCGTGGTAAATAAGGTCATTATTTTTACTGATGTGACAGAACATCAGAATAATTTGAACTTGAAGCTGTTGGATGGTGAGAGTCGTTCATTTTTTTCTTTTTTTTTTTTTTAATGTTTATTTATTTTTGAGACAGAGACAAAGCTTGAGGCGGGGAGGGGCAGAGAAAGAGGGAGACACAGAATCTGAAGCAGGCTTCAGGCTCTGAGCTGTCAGCACAGAGCCCGATGTAGGGCTCGAACTCGAGAACGGTGAGATCATGACCTGAGCAGAAGTTGGACACTTAACCGACTGAGCTACCCAGGCGCCCCCAGTAATTTTTGTTAAGTAGGCTCTACGCTCAAACTCCAGACCCAAGATCAAGAGTCACACACCCCACTGACTGAGCCAGCCAGGGGTACAATTTTGATTGAATTGATCACAGAATTTAAAGTCACATTTCCAGAATTCATCCATGTATTTTGATAAGAATTATGTTTTAAGCTTATGCATCTTCCTTCTCCTAAGAGGGCAAACATTAGAAAGTGCTGTTAATGAGTCATCTTGTTTTCCTGATGTTATTTCAAAGTAATAACAGGCTTCCATACAAAAGGAGCTCTCTAGCTACGTATCAGTCAACACTCTTCCGGTAATTTATTGGCACACCCAACAGAAAGACCAGGGACAATCATCAAAGCTGTCGGTGAGGGCTCATCAGAACCTGTCTTCTTTCACCTCCAGTGGTCATATGCTACCTCTTACCTCACTGGATTCATTGATAGGCTATATATACATGCTGCTTTTAAGCAACTACAATTACACATCAACTCCAGTAGGAAATCTGCTAGGAAACACCTGCAGCACAGATAGAAGTCCAAGACCTGAGCCTCAGTAGACCCAACTGGCCCTACCTCGGTCTTGTGCTTATCTCTACATCAGTCAGTGCGAGGACAATGGGACACACTGATTACTTTAGTTTTGGTCATAAATCCCACCCCCAAATCCAGAAATAGAACCAGCCTCTGCAGCGATTGGGGTGGATCCCCTAAAAGGAAATTTTGGAGTTGTTATTACAGAAAGCAGAGTAGCTTCCTGCTTGTCCATCACAAGCAGAAACCAAGCTATCCTTACCATGAGGATACTGTGTCCCCAGAAACTTAGAGATGAGACATGAAGTCATGAAGCATCCTGAAATTTCTAGCTCTTTTTTTTTTTTAAATATTTATTTATTTTGAGAGAGAGAGAGACAGGGCATGAGCATGGGAGGGACAGAGAGAGAGGGAGACACAGACTCTGAAGCAGGCTCCAGGCTCTGAACTGTCAGCACAGAGCCAGACATGGGGCTCAAACCCACAAACCATGAGCTCATGATCTGAGCCAAAGTCAGACACTCAACTGACTGAGCCACCTAGGCGCCCCTACTGTAAACATTTTAAAAAGAGAAGATTGTTTAGTCAATGTTATGCCATTATTCTCTCAACTGACTTGTTCAAAATGACTCTGCCTATAACTATGCAAATCCACATTCAGCTTATGTAAATAGCTACTTAAATATTTATTCTTAATCTAGATTTTTATGTGCTTCTACTAAGGAAAAAAACCTACACAGCCCTAAGCTATCGCCTAGTAATAACCAAACCACCATCTTAAGCAGCGACAGCTAATACTCGTTGACCTTCCGTCTTGCATCACGTCCCCTGTTTATCCCCCTACGCAAATTCTATTTTGCCTAAGACAGAACTTTGCTGAGAGATTACATGAATACAAGGGCCCATTCAGGGCTAGTAACAGTGATGCTCTTTCACCAGATATGGAGGTAACTGAGCTCTGCTCAGGTGGGGTGGGCCCCAGTTGCTGCTGCATTTTTTTTTAGGATTTTATTTTTAAGTAATCTCTGCACCCAACACGGGGTTGGAACTCACGACCCCGAGATCAAGAGTTGCATGCTCCACCAACTGGGCAAGCCAGGTGCCCCTAGTTGCTGCTGCATTCTTTTTTTTTTTCTTTAAGTTTGTTTATTTATTTATTTATTTATTTATTCTGAGAGAGAGATAGCACGAGTGGGGGAGGCACAGAGAAAGACTCCCAAGCAGCCTCCCCAGCACTGACAGTGCAGAGCCCGACGCAGGGCTCGAACTCATACAATCAGGAGATCATGACCTGAGCCCAAACCGAGTTATGCTCTTGACTGACCGATCCACCCACACCCCTAGGCTGCTGCGTTCTTAAGAGACAATTGGCAGGTTCAAGCCAACCAGTAAAAAAAAAGCTGCACAAAAAGATTGTGTAACGTTTAAAACACAGGGACACCCCTCTGTGAAGCTACAAGGTGACTCGGAGGTTACAGATATTCTGGCTAGTGCCTCAGCTCCCTGGGAGGCTGTGGCCAAGCTCTCAGACCCGCGAGAGCCTCACAATGCCATCCTCTAGCCTTATACTCCATTTTGCCTTTTCATTGGAGCATTTTCCCTAGGGCGGGGCTTCGTTTCCATGACGATGCAAGTGTCACTGGTGAAACCTGGCTTTACAAATAGCAGGGCCAGTTCAGTCGTTCAGTAATCTAATAAATATTTGTTGAGCATCAAGGATGTGCCAGGAACCGCTCCCCACAGGGTGGCAAGCAACCAGAGTGGCAGATTGCTCACCCTCTTGCTGCTTACCTTAGAGTTGTAGGACTCGGACAACAAATATAAAAAGAAGTAAATGAATGTGTAATGTCCGGCAGTAATCGATGCTATAAATAAAATAAAACAGAATGATATGATGGGAAAGGAAGAGAAGCGCCTTAGAAATTGTGACCAGGCAGGGCCTCTGTGAGAAAGGAAATTTGAGCTACCGCTGCGTGATAAGCCAGCCTCTTGAAGACGGAAAGAAGGGGACCAGGCGACACAAAGGCTGAGCTGGAAATCAGCTCATTTGGCGGAGGAAAGGAGAGCTCCTGGGACTAGAAATAGGGACAGGAGAATGGTTAGGGACGAGGCTGGAGGCATGGGGCAGGCAGTAGCAATGGGCACATAACAGGTCTTCCCCTCGCCACTCGAATGGTCGAAATGACCGTCTGCAATCGGGAACTCCATGATAAAACGTGCCATTGGCGTTTTACAAACGGGATCTACTCCAAGGGAGCCCGCCCTTCAAGTCGTTGACAGGTTAATTCTATTGGCCTTTTACCGCCATCTGCTGGCGATATACGGTATGGTCCCCCCTGGCTTACTGCGAGCATACATCAGATACTCAAGGTAGGACCCTACCCTTCAGGGCCTTCCCCAAACCCTCCTAATTCCTGCTAGTGTCCTAAACTAGAATCAGTGTTGAAGGTGAAGCCTGGTTTCTCCTTGCTGTTGATAGTAAAAGGGAGAGAAGAGAGATAAAGTTAAGGGGAAAGCTGTCAACCCAAAAGCAACCAGGACTTGCTGCTTTGGGAAATACACTAAGCAATGGCAGAGGATACTAACATTAAGAGATTCGCTGTAAGGAAAACACGTTCTAGGGAAAATGCTAAGAGTTTTTGTCTCTGGGGCGCCTGAGTGGCTCAGTCAGTTAAGCGTCTGACTCTTGATTTTGGCTCAGGTCATGATCTTGAAGTTTGTGAGTTCAAGCCCCACATTGGGTCCCTGTGCGGGCAATGCAGAGCCTCCTTGGGATTCTCTGTCTCCCTCTCTCTCTGCCCCTCCTCCACTCATGCTCTCTCTCTCTCTCTCTCTCTCTCTCTCTCTCTCTCTCTCTCTCTCTCAAAAGAAATAAACTTTAAAAAGAGAGTTTGGGGGGGCACCTGGGTGGCTTAGTCGGTTAAGCGTCCGACTTTTGCTTAGGTCATGATCTCGCGGCTCGTGGGTTCGAGCCCCACATTGGGCTCTGTGCTGACTGACAGCTCAGAGCCTGGAGCCTGTTTCAGAGTCTGTCACTCCCTCTCTCTCTGACCCTCCCCTGCTCATGCTGTCTCTCTCACTCTCTCCTAGAAATAAATAAATTAAAAAAAGAGAGAGAGAGAGTTTGGGGCTGTACAATGGTTGTACAAACTTTTGCTAATAAATGCCTCAGGAAGATCAAAAGTTCAAAGTACTCAGTCACACAAAAGGCTCTTTGAAGTAAGCCCATGAAAGATGCTCAGCATCATTAGTCATCAGAGAAATACAAATCAAATCACAATGAGATATCACTTTATACCCATTAGAATGACTATTATTTTTTGTTGTTTTTATTTTATTTTATTTGAGAGAAAGAGCATGCGCAGGGTAGAGGGGCAGAGAATCTTAAGCAGGCTCCGCACCGAGCCCAATGCAGGGCTTGATCTCATGAACCTGGGATAGTGATCTTAGCCAAAATCAAGAGTCAAATGCTCAACCAACTGAGACACCCAGACACCCCTAGGAATGACTATTATTTTTAAAAAGGAAAGAAGGAAGTAAGAATAGAAGGAAGGAAGGACAGACGGACAAATGTTGATGAGGATATGGAGAAATTGGAACCCTATGCATTGCTTCAGGAAACTTAAAGAGGTGTAGCCACTGTGGGAAAGTTTGGTGTTGCCTCAAAAGCTAAGCATAGAATTACCATATAACCCAGCAAGCCCACTCATAGGAATGTACCCAAAAGAACTAAAAGCAGGGACTCAAACTGATACTCGTACACCAACATTCATAGCAGGATTATTCACACCAGCCAGGTGGTGGAAATAACCCAGATGTCCGGTTAATGAACGAAATGAAGGAAAAACCAAGCTGTGGTGTATGCATACAATGCACTATTACTCCTTAAAAAGGAAGGACATTCTGACAACGTGCTGCAATAGGAATGAACCTTGAAAGCATTGTGCTGAGTGAAATAAGCCAGACACAAAAGAACTACTGCACAGTTTCACTTCACAGAGCCACCTAGAACAGGCGAAGTCACAGAGAGAAAGTAGAACAGACTTTACAGGCGCCTGGGAGGGGGAGGAGGGAATGGTGGGCAGTTATTATTGTCACAGAGTTTCTCTTTAGGAAGATGAAAAGGTTCTGGAGATGGATCGTGGTGATGCTTACACAACATTGCATGTGTCCTTACAGTCATTGAATTGAACACTTAAACTGGTCAAAATGGTAAATTTTCTGTGATATATATCTTACCATGATTTTTAAAATATTGTTTGAGAGAGAAAGGCCATGAGCAGAGGAAGGGCAGAGAGGAAGGGCAGAGAGAGAGGGAAAGAAAGAGAGAGTCCCAAGCAGGCTCCACACTCCGCACTTGGTAGTCTGACACAGGGCTTGATCTCAAGACCATGAGATCAGGGGGTGCCTGGGTGGCTCAGTCGGTTAAGCATCCAATTTCAGCTCAGGTCATGATCTCACAGTTTGTGGGCTCGAGCCCCACATCAGGCTCTGTGCTGACGGCTAGCTCAGAGCCTGGAGCCTGTTTCAGATTCTGTACCTCCTTCTCTCTCTAAACCTCCCCTGTTCATGCCATCTCTCTCTCTCTCAGAAATAAATAAAACATTTAAAAAGTTAAAACAAAAAAACAAAAACGTGAGATCATGACCTGAGGTGAAATCAAGAGGTAGACGCTTAACTGACTGAGCCACCCAGGTGCCCCTATTTTACCACGATTTTTTTTTTCTAGGAGAGAGAGAGACAGCGTGAGCAGGGGAGGGTCAGAGAGAGAGGGAGACACAGACTGAAACAGGCTCCAGGCTCTGAGCTGGCAGTCAGCACAGAGCCCAATGCGGGGCTCGAACCCACGAACCGCGAGATCATGACCCAAGCGAAAGTCGGATGCTTAACCGACTAAGCCACCCAGGCACCCCTTTACCACGATTTTTAAAGGTTCTTTGAAGAGCCGAAGCATGTGACTCACCGATCGCCTTAGCCAACTGAGCAGAAGTCAACGCTGGGAACCGGGTCTCTAGGACAGACACACGGAGAGTAATGGAGTAAATGGGGTTGAATCCCTAAAGACACACACAGGAGTCCCACAAGCTTTGGAGGGTGTCCGATCAGCAGAAACACTGCCGGCTTAGAAGGAAAGGAACGGAGACTAAAGAAGACAAAATGAAAGTGGGATGCCAACCTCCGAAGTTCTCTCGGCAGGAAACAGGCTGATGGAACTACTGAGCTACAAAAGGTACTTACTTGGCATCAAAAAGGAAAAATGACTAAGGAGGTAAAGTCTCAAGCCCAGAGGATTTTTCTAGGCCTGGACAGCAGCTGCATTTTGAAACAGCTTGAGACCAGCGACTCCTTTTTTCCTTTCATTTTCTCCATTGTTAAAAAATGTTTGGGGCACCTGGGTGGTTCAGCTGTCTGAGCATCTGACTTCGGCTCAGGTCATGATCTCGTGGTTTGTGGGTTCGAGCCCCACATTGGGCTCTGTGCTGACAACTAGCTCAGAGCCTGGAGCCTGTCTTTGGATTCTGTATCTCCCTATCTCTCTGCCCCTCCCCTGCTCCCTCTCAGAATAAAATAAACGTTAAACAAGTTTATTTATTTTTGAGAGAGAGAGAGAGAGACTGTGAGCGGGTGAGGGGCAAAGAGAGGGAGACACAGAATCCCAAGCAGGCTCTGTACTGTCAGCACAGGGACCCAAGAAGGGGCTCGAACTCTCGAACCAGAGATCATGATCTGAGTCAAAGTCAGACGCTTGACCAACTGAGCCACCCAGGCACCCTGCTCCTCATGTCCTCCATTTTGAATGGAAAAGTCTATAAATTTTAGGTACCTTATGTCCACCCCACCATTGTATTTTGGGAGGTGGTAACTTGTTCCTTGAGTTTCTTAGATCCACAGATGGAAAGAAATTGTACACAACGATGAATTATTCTCAGAGCCTTCCTCTAGCTAGTTCAGATGTGAGATTTGGGACTTTTGACCTGATGAGATTCAGGTGGGAATTTTTTACTTTGAGCTGGTGCTCTTATGGGATGAGGCCTGGGGACAAGGTGAATCTCTTTGCACATGAGATGGACTTGAATCTTTGGGGGCCAGAAGGCCGTCTGTAGTAGTCAGAAATACAGCCCCCAAAGGTGCCCACATCCTACCCCCAGAATCTGGGAGTGTGATATGTTACACAACAAACATAAAGGAATTATGACATAAAATTAAGTTCCTAATCAGCTGATCTAGAAACAGGAGATTAGCCTGATGGTGGATACAATGTAATCACAGAGCCCTTAAAAGTGGAGGAAAGATGGGGCGCCTGGGTGGCTTAGTCGGTTAAGCGTCTGACTTTCGCTTAGGTCATGATCTCGCAGTTCTTGGGTTCGAGCCCCGCGTCGGGCTCTGTGCTGACTGCCAGCTCAGAGCCTGGAGCCTGTTTCAGAGTCTGTGACTCCCTCTCTCTGACCCTCCCCTGCTCACGCTGTCTCTCTCTCTCTCTCTCCTAGAAATAAATAAAACATTAAAAAAAAATACTTCTCTCAAAAAAAAAAGTGGAGGAAAGGGGCAGAAGAGGAAGCCAGAGCGATAGGAGACAAACTGATCTACAGTTACTGGTCCTGGAGGGAGAGCAGGGGCCACATGACGCTGGAGAAAATAGATTCTCCTCTGGAGCCTCTAGCATAGAACACAGTCCTGCTGACATCCTTGATCTCAGCCTCCTGAATTGTATCGGCCTTCTGACCTACAGAACTGCAAGATTAAAAAAAAAAAATGTGCATCGTTTAATTGAAGGTTGTGATGATTTGTTACAGCAGCAACACACAACTAATACCAGAGCTCAGTCCCTGGCTCTACAGGCAGAAAAGCATGATAGTTTGGGTTGCTGTTCAGCAAATATTCACTCCTCTTACCCTCCCAGAGAGGCGGTGCGGGAGGTACTTCCACGACTAATAGCTTCAGAGACTGGGCCTGTGACTTGCTTTTCCCAGTTCATGAAATGCTAGCACGTATGAAGCAGAGGTCTTACGTGCTTGACCAGGCTCTTGCTCCCGCGGCCCTCCTTGAGAAAAGCCTGCTCCAGGTCACCCCAGAACTCAGGCGCACCCCTGGGCCTAACCCATAGCTTGGAACCAAGCCCAGCTGACCTACAGCCAGAAGCAGAGCCACCCAACCAACCCAGCAGAAGTCAGTCAAACAACTGACCTGCAGACCCTGAGGAAGAGACTGTTCGTGCCGCAACAGTGAGTTTTGCTGCCACGTGCCAGTGAGTTTTGCTATCCTTGCTCGTGCAGCCTCGTTACTGGGGCTAAAACGGACCGGTGTGTAGAATCCCTAACAAGTCATGTCACTAGGTCCTCCTTTTATTCACAATGACAGCCCTGTGTGTATCCGTGTGCACATGCAGGGAGGCACAGGCACAGCCCCAGTGCACGGGGAGAGGTCCCTGCACCGCAGTGCTCATGGGGGGGTCACTCTGTCACATCTGGAGGCGTGATGGCTGTGTGGGATGTGAGGGAATCTCACGTTCAATCTGCCTTTCTTAGTTTTCCTTTCCAGAATTCGTTTGTTCCTTTACTGTACGGTGTCTATCTCCCGGCTAAAAATCTATGTGATTTTGGGGGCTCCTGGGTGGCTCAGTCGGGTAAGCTTCTGACTTCGGCTCAGGTCATGATCTTGAAGTTTGTGAGTTAAAGCCCCATATCGGGCTCTGTGCTGACAGCTCAAGAGCCTGGAGACTGCTTCAGATTCTGTGTCTCCCTCCCTCTCTGCCCCTCCTCTGCTTGTGCTCTGTCTCTCAAAACTAAATGTTAAAAAAATAATAAATAATAATAAAGTAAAATCTTAAAAAAAAAAAGACATTATCCCTTTCTAGTTGGCGATCCGTGTGTTTCTGGAAGCGTCTACTGGCCTAGCCTAGGTCACGTGCTCCACCCCGACCACCCCTCCCCAGCTCCAAGGGTGGGGCTCACCCCCAGGACTAAACCAGAAGGCGGTCTCCACCTCCTGGACAGCTTTAGGCGGGCAGGCGCTCTAAGCCAGTCCCGTGCCGGGAGGATGAAGACTTCGGCTAGAAGCTCTGCGACAGAGAGGATGTGACCAAGGAATCGCTACCCCCAGGGGCTGCTGGGAGCCACGCCGCCGTGACCGCAGGAGTGCCAGCCTCAGGGGAGGAGAACACTCTGGAGAACAAAGTAGAGGAACAGACACGGGGTCCTTGATGCCCTTGCTTGAGTCCTGGATAAAGCCTGGCCTCACCTAGAACACTGACTTAACCTGAGCCCTTTGTCATTTAGGCCAGGTCGGTCAGGGGTCCATAACCTGCAGCCCAAAGTCTCTCCAGACACAGAGGACCGGTGAGCAGCCAGAGTCTCGGTCAGGACGGGAAGCCACTCTGAGGCGGAGTGTCAAGTGCAGGACGTTCATTCATGAAGCAGCACCTGGGAGTCAGTCCACCGAGGAAGGGCGAGGCAGGCGGGGCTGGATGCAGGGAGAGATCAAGCTGCAAGGCCGCCACCGGGACTGTTTCAGTTGACCCCACAGGGAGTTCCGGGTCAGAACACGGGCCAGAACACGCCTTCGGAGTCGTCCCAGGTGTGGCCCAGACAGCAGGGCCTGTGGTATTTGCACACGGCATGGTGATGGGATGTGGGGCGGCGGCTGACCTTAGACGCAGCAGCCTCTGCGGGTGAGGCCGCCCCAGGGTCCGGCGGCGGAAGGATGCGTGCCGGTGGCGCTCCCAGACACCTGAGGGCAGTCCTTGCACGGAGGGGGTCCCAGGAGCACCCCTCCCGGCCGGCCGCAGAGGAGCATGCGCTGGGGGCTGTGCCCAGCTACGCACCTGGGGGGGGAGGAGGGGGGTCACGTCCACGCACAGCTGGGGCACAGGCACTGGACAGACAGCTGCATGAGAACACAAACAGCCACAGGCCACGAAAGCCAGCAAGTCCCCAGGGGCGTCAGACTCGGGGACGGTCTCCCCCATACCCTGGCACTGGCCTCAAAAGGTCTGAGTACAAATCAGGAGGGAAAAGCTGGGCTCCCGCCGCCCCTGGGACAAGGCAGCCCGGAGCCACGAAGATTCAGGCAGGGGCTCACACGACACTTCTCGGGGCCTGCGGTGCCCCCAGACACAGTCAGCAGTTACCCACCCCTCACATTAGGACGATCCATGCCTGCCACATCTCAGGCCTAGCTGGAGACCTCCAGGCCAAAGCGCAAGTGCAAAGCCAGCTTTATTGGTAAGAAGGAGTGGCACACTTCACTGGCCCAACCAGCAGAACCAACCAGAAAGAAAAGAGGAAGGGTAGAAGGAGAGAGGGAGGGAGGAAAAGAGCGGAAAGGTAGAGGGAGATAGGAGGGAGAGGAAGGGTGGAGGGACAGAGGGAGGAAAGGAAAGGAAGGGGGCAAGGAGGGAGGGGGAAAGGAGAAGAGGGAGGGAAGGAGGGAGAAGAAGAAAGGAAGGGAGGGAAGGAGGGAGAAAGGAAGGGAGGGAGAGGAGGGAGAGAGGCAGGGCAGGCCAGGGTCTGAGGGGACACGTGGTCGTGGAAGGAGACAAGTCAAGGCCCCAGGTGTGGGGGGAGGGCAGGGAGGGAAGGGTAGCCCCTGGCCCTCCATCTAGAAGGGGAGCAGCTCTTCCACGGGGATGTTGAGGATGACGTCCATGTCCGGGGTGCACCTGGTACGGAAGAGCAAAGAAGGTGTGAGAAGCCACACGGGGCACCAGCGCTGGAGAGGGGGAGGAGGCCCTCGGGAGCCCTGCTCCTCAGAACACGGGCACCTGGCTGTGTCCCATCCCAAAACACCTGTGACCTTGCAGCCCAAGTATGCATGTGGGCGCATGTGCGTGCGCACACACACGCCAGAAATGACAAAAGAATGGGTCTGGCGCGACTAATGTCCCCTACCGTGGTCTGAGGTCAAGAGGGAGCAGGAACTCAGCCCTGAGATGCTGCAGGCTCCCCAAGACAAGTGCCCTTTACAGTCAGAGTGGCGGGCTTGGAAACGTAGCTCTGTGTCCCCTCGAGCAAACTGCTCCCCTCTGGCTCTGCTCCTTCCGTGGACACCTCTATACCACACACTCACGTGTGCCAGAACCCAGAGCGGCCTCAACTTCCTCACTGGTCAAACGGGGGTGACATTCACAACCTGTCTTTGGCAGGTGGACTGAGCGAGACCATGCCGGCTCAGAAAGAGCGCTCAGTAACTGACAGGCGTCGCTCCCTCCACAAAGCAGCAAGAGCAATGGGTTTGCATCCGCGGTGCATCCCGAGGGCACACACATGGCATTCTCCCTCCACCCCGTCCCGGCTCTCCCACCCACGCTCACGCCTTCCCTCATCTTCCTGGCGCACACGGACGTCTTTAGGCGTGAAACGTCAGGCTGCCTGCAACTCACAACACGTCACGGGCAAAAGGGAAGGAGTGAAGATGAGGCCAATGTGACAAAAACATAACAGCTCCAAAAACTACACGTGTAACTGGGCATTCCTCGTAATAGTCTCTCTACTGTCTGTATGTTTGAAATGTTTCATGATAATGGTACAACGGAAAAGCATCCCTAGGGGCGCCTGGGTGGCTCAGTTGGTTAAGTGTCCAACTTCAGCTCAAGTCATGATCTCACGGTTCCGTGGGTTCGAGCCCCACTTTGGGCTCTGTGCTGACAGCTCAGAGCCCAGAGCCTGCTTCAGATTCTGTGTCTCCCTCTCTCTCTGTTCTTCCCCTGCTCATGTTCTGTCTGTCTCTCTCTCAAAAATAAACAGTAAAAAAAAGAAGAGGAGGAGGAGGAGGAGGAAAGGAAGGAGGAGAAAGAGAAGACGGAGAAAAGGCATCTCTATACTGGCAATGCCCAAATTTCCATCTCTAGCCAGGATCTGTCTTCTGAGGTCAGCTGCCTACCTAGGGGCACCTGGGGGCTCCACATGGAGGTGCCCCAGGTCCTGCATGCCATTACAGAGAGGCCTGGCCTAGCGGGACCCCTAAGCTCCCCCCGAGAGGGCCAGACCCAAGGAAGGAGGCAGAGAACTGGCTGTGGAAGGAAGGAACTTCTTCCTCTGGAGCCCAGCAGTCTGCCCGGCAGGGAGGACATCCTTCTCTCCCCACAGTGTCTTCCGGCCGTTGTTCCCCAGAGCCAACTGCCCCCCTCAACTCCATCTTCCCGAACAACCCAGGAGCTTAGGGAAGCACCCACATGGTGGAAGCCTGGAATCAGGAAACCAGAAAGGGGTCCAAAGAGACTACATAAGTCAGCTGCCTGCACACTGGTGGGACACGCGGGCCCAGACAGGGAAGGTCACGTCTGCCACGTGGTCAGCTGCAGAGCCGAGGCGAGACCCCGGTCTCCCTGCCCCCTGTACAGTGTTCTGCCTTCCCCGGGATCAGAGGGTCTCTTCAAGCCCCCGATGCGGTGGGTTAAGAGGCAGCCGCCGAGAGGATCGCATACTTGGGTCTCCGGAGCAGAACATCCGCAAACACGATCTCTCGGGGCTCCCGGACTTGGACTTGGAGCCGCTCCACCTCGGCCTTCAGCATGGGTATTTCCTCCTCAAACTGGCTGATAAACTGAGGGGAGAGGCCCCCAGTGGGGGGGAGTGAGAAGCCCAATGTCCCCCACCAACAGGGAGAACAGGGCAGATCGGAGGTGCAGTGAGGACACCTGGGGGCTTCCTGGGCTCACGACTTATGCCACCATCTGGTGGTGCTGAAAGCGGCCAGGAGATCACGGAGAACGGAGACGGGTGGCAGAGGGGGCAGTACCTGATAATGAGGACTAGTGGGGGCTGGCAGCGAAGGCCCCTGGCGCCGACAGCAGATGAAGGAGGATAATGAAAGTTAGTGCAAGAGGGGGCTGACAGTGAAGTTCATTAACAGGGCTAATGGGTGATGGGGAGTGACAAACTAAAGCATGAATACAGGGGGCAGTAACAAAAGTAAAATGATAGCTGAGCAGACAACGTCTGGTGATGACCCTGGTCAACGAGTCAAGGCTTCGGCGGGCACTAACCTCCTCCTAAGATGAATGATGGGTGACTGGAACGCCACGAGCTAGGAGGGAGGCTGGCACCAGGGCTGGAGACCTGCTGAGCGCCAGATCTGGACCGTGGGGACTGCCCTCCCTTCCGCTCCCAGCCAGAGGGACCATCACCTTCCACAGCCACTCACTTCTCTGAACTTGTCCATGTATTTCACCATCTGCTGGCCCTCCCAGATCTTGTGCAGAAGAGCCTCCTGATGGGGCTGCTGGCTTTTCTAGGGAGGAAGGAGAGGTCTGGCCCCACAGTGCTTGGCGCAGGGGGCCCGGAGGCAGAGGGCGGGGAAGAAAGCAGGGCTGGGATCCCCGGCCCAGCGGCCGGCTACTCACCACCACCAGAGAGCTCAGAAGCTTTTTCTGCTTCTTCTGAAGCTGCTCAGACAAATATTCCAGGACTTTTCTGCGCATCTCATTCAGGTCATCCAGCTCATCCTAGGGGCAGGCAGGAGGGCGTCTGGCCACCAGCCCTGTCTCCAGCGCGGCCCAGCGGGGCAGGGCCAAGGACCCACGTACCTGCTGGGCGTTCTTCATCTGCTGCAGCTGGCGCACGAGGCTGGCGATCTGGACCACCTTGACAGGGTACTCGTGGTCCATGTACGTGCTCAGGAAGCTCACTTCCTTGTGGGTCTTCTCGATCTTGGCATTCAGCTGTTCCACCTGCTGCTCCAGGTCTGGAGGGATCGGGGGGGACAGGAGGCAGGATCCTCCCTCAAGGACCCCTCGCAGGAGATCAGGGAGGCAGAGCTCTCCACGGGCCAGTGGACTGGCTCTGGCTGAAGCGAGCTCACGCAAGGCTGGGAGGCGGTGAAAAGCTAAGTCCCGAGAGAGTCTTTTACCCCCGGCAGGAGAGGCAGCACGGGGTAGGAAAGTGACCCTCAGGGCAACATCGCTAGACTAGTCCCAGCTGACTTACTGTGCGACCCTCGCCAAGACTGTCCCTCCCTGGACCTCGGCCCCCTCACACACTTGCTCCCAAGGCAAGGAGCCCATAAAACGACCAGGAGGAGAAAGTCTGTCCTGCCGCCCTCCGTGGGGGGTGGCGTCCCAGGGTCTGAGGCTCGCTGACACACCACCCCGTCCCTCAGAGGGCTTCCAGTCTGCTCCCGGGACAGAAACCACAGGCTCAACATGATGGAAGACCTGGGACCAGGCCCAGCCACTGACTCCCAGAGCGACCTTGGCAGGAAACGGAGGAAGCTGGGGCTGGATTCCGGCTCCCGGCTCCCTGCCCTTTGGCGGGCTACTTTCACTTTCTTTAGCTTCAGCTTTCCCATCTGCAAAATGGGTGAACAGTCCCTGCGTCCCATCTGCCTAAGCAGGGAGATGATGGGGCTGCTGGTTTCCAAAAGGCAGGTGCAAGGTGGGTGCGCTGCTGACCTCCCAGGAGCCAGAGAGGGGATGGGGAGCTCGCCCCCCGGATTCTCACACTTTATCTTGGACTCCTCCTTCTCCTCCCACTCCTTAAGTTCACGTGTCAGCTGCTGCAGCTTCTTCTGGTTGGACCACTCCAAGATGTCGATGATGGTCTGCAGGAGGGGCAGGGTCAAACCCAGCACTTCCTCGGAGGAGTCCTCAGATCCAGCCCCACTCCCAGACCCAGCAACCTGCCCAGAGGCTCGCCAACCCCTTCCACACGGTCCCCTCGACCACCCACCTAGCCAGGCCGATGGCACGGCCCAAACCCAGGCTGTGGTCCCCATTCCCCCCTCCTTTGAGATGCCACCAAGTACTAAGGATTTAAAACCCAACAGCCCACAAAGCTGCGTCCTTCTCTCCAGCCCCGCTGCCACTGTCTTATTTAAGTTGTCTTCATCTCCTGCCTGGCTGTCCTTGGATTTATGCTCCACACAGAGTCACGATGATGTTTCTTTAAAAAAAAAAAAAAAAACTGACCTCATCCCTCTGCTATTTAAACCCCTCCAGTGGCTCCCCTCTGCCCTATAAATAAGGTCCAAACTCAGTAGCTAGGCTGACAGGGCCCTGGCCTGGCCTGGGTCAACATGTGGCTCCTTGAGCTGGCCACATTCCCTCTCTGCACAGAGCCCCTCTCAGCTCCCCACACCCCATCCCTGAGGCAGTACACACAGCTTTCTAAGTGCCAGAGACCCCACTACAAGGAGAGCCTGATGTAGACAACGTGGCCCCTGGGTCACTGTGTCCCAAGGGCCCACAGGAAGCCCTCAGGCTGAACGACAAATGTATTAACGGATTAATGCCAGACAGTCAACAATGACTTCGTCTAAGTTTCCAGAATATTCTACTAAGTTTGAGACAAATAACTCCGCAGGTCCTTGGCCTCTGTTAGAGACTGAATTGGGTCCCCTCTACCCCAAATTCACCTGCTGAAGCCCTAACTCCCCAATATGACTGTATTTGGAGATAGGACCTTTAAGGAGGTTATGAAGGTCAAATGAGGTCGAAAGGGTGGGGCTCTCATGCGATAAGACCAGTGTGCTTGTGACAAGAGGAAGGGACACGAGGGACCTCTCTCTCCATGTGAGCAAAGAGGAAAAGCCATTTGGGGACACCGAGAGAAGGCACACCCAAAGAGGGTGACCTTGGGCAAGTTACCAAGCCTCTGTGTTTCCATTTTTTCCTACGTAAAATAAAGATAATAATGCCCACCCCCAGGGGGTTGTTGTAAGGATTATGTGAGTGTAGACAGAACACTCAGTATTACACTGTGTAAGTATCTGCCGATTGGGGTGGTGATTGCAGCCACTTTCTCTTGCACACCTACTGTGTGCCAAGGACAACCGCCCCCATCTGGGGCGGGTGCTCTGTGCCCTATTTTACAGAGCTCAGAGGTTCACTCCAAGTCCCCCCGGCTCATAAGTGCTGGCGTTGGGATCAGCCCCAATCTGGGTCTGATTCCAAAGGCCAGGCAGGTGGGGCCAAGTGTGGGAGACGCATCTTCCAGAAGGAAGCCGCTTGCGCAACCGGCCGGGAGAGGGCAGCCTAGCGCGCAGCGGGGCGGCGCCGAGAGCGGACGGAGGTGCGCGGGGCGGAGGCGAGGGGGTGCGGGCGCGGCCTCACCGCTAGGAGGTCCTGCTGCTGCAGCATCGCGTGCGCTTTCAGGGCCGAGCTCTCCTCCATGTCCTGGATGGCCTTGACCAGCTCCCAGTTGAGCTTGGTGAGGAAGACCTCATGGCTGCAGAGCTCCTGTAGTGAGTTCCGCCAGTGCCTGAGCAACATCTGCGGGCGGAGGAGGGGGTGGAGATGGGAGGCGGCGCCGCGCGGGACGCCGGGGGGCCTCCCGGAGCCCCAGGACCGCTTCCCTCCCGCCGCACGCACGCCCCCTTGTGGTCGCGACTGGTCAATGCGACCCCATTGTCTGAGGTCAGAGCCGCTGGACAACCTCATCTCTTTTCTGGAACGCCCATTTTCCCCTAACCTTACGTCTCAGAGATAGGCTGCCACGATCTAACCGACAAAATTCTGTTCGTGGGTAAATAGGATAAAGCTGCACCTTATGATCGCTGGCTTCTTTGAATCAATAAGATACAGTAATAAGAACAGTAATGAAAATAGAAAACCACCCCAGGTAGGGAAGAAGGTAGCAGAGGTGACGGGCCATGTGTGGAGAAGCGGGGAGGCAAGAAAAATCGCTGAGCTGCACGACTACTGTCTCATTTCACACGTGGTCCCTATGGCAACGATGAGGGCCTGAGAGGTCAAGGGACTTGCCTAAGGTCGCAGGTGCACCAAATCTACAGTAACAACCATAAGATTTGTTGGGGGCCTACTGTGTGTTGGGCGCTGTGCCTCACTCTGAACCCAGCTCACGGCATCGGTTCATCCAAAGGCACTATCCTATGTTTACTAAATCTTATTTCATTTTTTTTTAATTTTTAATGTTTTCTTTATTTCTGAGAGAGAGAGAGAGAGAGACAGCGTGAGCAGGGGAGGGTCAGAGAGAGAGGGAGACCCAGCATCTGAAACAGGCTCCAGTTGGGGCGCCTGGGTGGCTTAATCGGTTAAGCGTCCGACTTTCGCTTAGGTCATGATCTCGCGGTTCGTGGGTTCGAGCCCCGCGTCAGCTCTGTGCTGGCTGCCAGCTCAGAGCCTGGAGCCTGTTTCACAGTCTGTGTGTGTCTCTCTCTCTGACCCTCCCCTGTTCACGCTGTCTCTCTCTCTCTCCTAGAAATAAATAAAAATATTTAATAAAAAAAAAAAAAAGAATATATGAAACAGGCTCCAGGCTCTGAGCTGGCTGTCAGCACAGAGCCCCACGCGGGGCTCGAACGCAGGAACCGTGAGATTTTGACCTCAGCCAAAGCCGGACGCTTAACCGACTGAGCCACCCAGGCGCCCCTCATTTTTTTTTAAACGCATGCTATTTTTTAATGTTTATTTTGGAGAGAGGGGGAGAGAGAGCACAAGTGGGGGAGGAGCAGGAAGGGGGAACAGAGGATCCCAAGTGGGCTCTGTGTTGACAGCAGCAAGCCCAATCATGACCTGACCCAACATCGGTCACTCAACCCATAAGCCCGCCAGGCGCCCCCAACTAACTCTTATTTTATTGACAAATGCTCAGCCAGGTTAAGTGACTTGCCTAAAGTCACACAGCCAGAAGGTAATGGCCCCGGAACTAGAAAGCCAGCCTTCTGATTCCCGATGTCTGGCTTCTCACCGCACCAAGACAAGGAAGTGGGCTTAAAGCCACCAGATGTGGCTGAACCCCATAGTGATTAAAATTGTGGACATAAGGCCCCGACACACTTGGTTCAAATACCAGCTCTGCCACTCACCACCGCAGGGAATCTGGGCAAATAGAATCTCAGAGGTTCTAGCCTCCCAAGAACCCTGCTATACATACTCTTTCTGAAGGTCAGGAAACATACTTGACTCCGAGAGCCGCTGTAGAAAACACAGGAGGTGATATTCACAATCAAGCCATTTAGTGGCAGTGCTGGGAACACTCAGTGTGACTCAGGAGCAGTGGCTGATACGATTCCCACCGGCTTGAGCCCTCCACCCCCGCCACACCTCCGTGCTTGCTCTCTTCCTCTGTTCTTCCTCGTTTCTCTTTTACTAGAAACTTCCCTTTCCTGGCCCTCAGCTCCCATATTCCTCATATAGTAATAGTGCGAAAGAACAGAATGTTTATTAGGTGCCCAAAACTGTGCAAAGCACTTCACACACCCTACCTCGCTTGGTACTACCGTCAGCCTCGCTTCACAGAAGCCCACCGAGCTAAGGTCGCTGGGGCTCCCAGGGGATTCGGATCAACCACAGAATTCATGATCTCTGCTCTCGAGGTGGATGCGCCCTGACCACCAGATCTGGTGCAGAAGCCCTGCTTTGCTTCCTTCCTGATCTTCACCCCAACCTGTGATTATACATTTTTCTTATTATCTTCTTCTTTTTCTTGTTTCTTCCCCCTGCCTTCCCCCCCACACACACACGCACAATGTCACAGCCGGGAGGGCGGGTGGGGGCAGCCATGTTTCCGCACAGCCATAGGGCACAGCACAGAGGACAGTTACTGGGTCTCCACAAGTAAGGGTTGAATAAACATGAGTAACTATTCCTTGGGGTTTTTTTCATTCGTTTATTATAGGGCTCCCCACTACAGCGGAAGCTCCATAATGGAACAGACCCTGAGGGCTGTGTCCACGGCTGTGTCCCCAACACCTGGCATAGCACCTGGCACCTAGGAGGCACTCTCTCAAATGTTGTAGAGGCAATAAATAACTATCCCGAGACTGAGGGGCAGAGTCAGGATCCCATTGTGTCTCCGAGAGCAAATCAGCTGGGTAGTTTCTGCTCCCTTCCTGTTTCTGCCTTGTCTCCATGGTCTCCTGGGAAATTCCTCCATGCCCAAGGACTCCAGTGAAAACCTAGGTCGGATCATGTCCCTGCTCTACCCAGAATCCTCCAGGGCCTTCCTGTCTTACTCAGCATAGAAACACAAAGCCCAACGCAGAGCCGCACACAAGCCATCACCTATACCCCTACTCCCACTATCTTTCCCCGTCACCTGCTCCAGATATACCAACCTCAGGACCTTTGCACTTGCGGCTCGTCTATCTAGATACATTTCTCCCTCAGAGAGCACCACTTTAGCAGCCTTCTCTGACCACCCTATCACAGCCACTCTCCCTCTGTGCCTCTCTGGCCCCTAACCTTAATCTTCGGGCTTCTTCAAGGCTCTTATCATCACGGCACATATTATATATTTATCTGTCTTGTTTCTTGTCTGTCTCCCAAAGTAGAATATGATCTCCCCAAGGTCAGAGGCCAGCCATATCACTGGTGAATCCTCTATACTTAGACCAGAGCCTGGCACACAGGAGGCATTCAATAAATATTTATTGACTAAACAAATGACTACAGGATACAACATTAGGAACTGTTCAAAAGCCCAGGTGTCAGAGGGAAATTGTCTGAGTTCTAAACTCAGGACAAAAATAACACGAGGGGAACCTGGGGGGCTCAGTGAGTTAAGCATCCGACTTCCACTCAGGTCATGATCTCATGGTTCGTGAGTTCAATCCCAGGATTGCACTCTCTGCAGTCAGCATAGAGCTGGCTTCAGATCTTCTGTCCCTCTCCCTCTCTCTGCCCCACCACCACCCCCTAAAAATAAATAAAAACAGGGGTGCCCAGGTGGCTCGGTCAGTTAAGCATTGGGACTCTTGATTTCAGCTCAGGTCATGATCTCGCATCACAGTTAATGGGTTCGAGCCTCACATCCAGCTCCGCACTGACAGCATGAGGCCTGCTTGGGATTCTTTCTCTCTCCCTCTCTCTCTCTCTCTCTCTCTGCCCCTTCCCCGTGAGCACACTTGCCCTCTCTCTCTCTCCCTCAAAATAAATAAACTCAAAAATAAATAAATAATATAAAAATTTTAAACTTTAAAAATAAAATAATAAAACAAATAAAAATAACCCCAGAAATATGAGTTTCTCTTTTAAGAACGCTGAGCCGCCTCTGAACCACTTTGCAAACTTGAAGGTTAGAGGGAAGAAAAGGTTTCAAAGCATTCTTCCCCATTTCTTTATCTAGTAATTGTTCACTCAGCTCTTAAAAACTTTCTTGAAGGAATTAATAATTCTTCTACAGTATTTTTCGTATTTATAGTATTTAGTATTCTGGGGTGCCTGGGTGGCTAAGCAGCCGACTTCAGCTCAGGTCATGATCTCATGGTTCATGGGTTCGAGCCCCGCATTGGGCTCTGTGCTGACAGCTCAGAGCCTGAAGCCTGTTTCGGATTCTGTGACTCCTTCTCTCTCTGTCCCTCCCCTGCTCACACCCCGTCTCTCAAAAATAAATGTTAAAAAAAATTTTTTTTTAATAGTATTTAGTATTCTACTTTCTTCTGTGGACACAGACTCTTAAGTCATTTCAAATACCCTAAAACACTGTTGAGAAATATAGACAACAATGGATGGGAAGAAAATTACTCTCTAAAACTGTATCAGAGGTGTGAAAAATATAATAGTGAGCTTCTAAGCTCTGCTTCGAGGTCCATCGTGTCCCATGAAAGGTTAATTTACTGGAAACGTCTAAACAGACAACCCACCAGGCTGAGTTCCTAATGCAGTGAAATAAAAAGCGATTCTTCCGATCACGTTCCTAGTCGTAAACGCAAAGGCAAACGCTCTGATTAAGTGGCTCCAATCCCTGGTACTACCATTTTCTGGCTACATGACCTGGTACAGGTCCTTTCTCGCCTTGCACCTCAGTTCCCCCATCTGTAAAATGGGAGTGATGATAAGCCTGCCCGCGGCCTTGTTAAGGAATAAATGAGCCCAGGATCCACCCAGTGTTCAGGGCGTGTTCGCTATTGCTGGCCCCCTGGCCCTGCGCCCCCATCCCGGGCCCTGGTGCCTATGGGGGGGTGCTCATACCCCCATGAGCCGGATTTTGGCCTGCGGCTTCCCAGAGTTCGACCTCCCTCTGTGCATTTCTTGTGGCTTCCTCAGCTTGCTTGTCATCGACGTGGTGGGCTTGGAATGCAATCCTAGGGCACAGGAAAGGGCAGAGAGGGAGTGAGGGTATAGCAGGCCTAGGGGCGGGTCCCAGTACCATCCACTGAGACGGCCCCGGCCCCGCCCCCACCCACTCTCCACCTCATATGTGACAGTGAGGCAGATCACAGAACTCACATCTATCAGGAAGCTCCCAAGCCCCACTCTGGGCCTTGATAGAAGGGACAGAGAAGCACAGGGGGCTTCCACGTGACTATGGGCATGGACAGCGGGGAGGAGCGGAGGAGCTAGAAGAGAAGCAACACAGACAGCCAGGTGCCCGCAATCTCTCCCACCAACATGGCTGGTAGCAAAGTCAGATAGGGCAGGGGTGACGAACAAAAACCAATCGGCCAGACAGCCTGGGGACACATCCAGACGCTGCTTTCCACTAGCCTGTGAGTTTGGGCAGGTCACATGACCTCTCTGTCCCTCAGTTTCCCACCTATAAAATAGGTATAATTAGCATGCCTCTTTCATCGGGTTGTTAAAGATTAAATGTCACTCTACCTTAAAGTGTTTGCGGGAGTGCCTGACTCATACTCAGAGCTGAATACGCATTTCAAGTTGTCACTGCTACCTATTACTGGTGACCTGAGGATTGGCATTAGGACCACAGCACCACCCGAGGGCACAGAGCCGTGCAAAACTCCCACCTGGCTGTCTGGAACACCTCTAGTAGCTGTGGTCCTGCCAGATACAGAGTATGTGAAAATAGTGCAGATAAGGACATGTGTAGGGCATGTGCTCAGAACCCCTGCTTCCTCATAGCGTGTCATGGGCCAGCCTGAGACAAATCCCCCAATCAGGGCACCTGGGGGAGAAGGGGTTCAGCCAGTTGAGTGTCCAACTTAGGCTCAGGTCATGAGCTATGGTTCACAGGTTTGAGCCCTGCATCGGGCTCTCGGCAGTCAGCACAGAGCCCACTTTAGATCCTCTGTCCCCCACTCTCTCTGCCCCTCCCCTGCTTGTGCACTTGCTGTCTCAAAAATAAATTAAAAAAAAAAAAACACCCAAATCATGAATGCTGTGGCGACATTCTCGTCCCCCCTCCAAAATCCCTGCTCTAGGTGCAACCCAGTACAATTCAGAGAAATATTATTTCATCAATGGATCAATGCAGCTAACCCTGGAAGATGACAGCATTAACTACGGAAGTAAAGTAAACTAACTTTGTGTTGAAGTTACGAATTATGTGTATACCTCAGGTATTCAACTGTATTGTATAAAGATGGAGCGATTAATAGATTAATATTGTGGTTCTAATTTAAAATGTGTAAATGAGATTTTGATTTATTTCAAGTTAAAAGTTGAAAACATTCTTATTAAATGTGTATATATTACCAAAATTTAAGAGGACATAAGATTAGCCATACCTAGAAGTATATTTATTAGGTGTACAAGAATTATTTAAATGCTCGATGGTCTCTGTTAATCAGACAAGTGAACTACTTGAAAATGAAAATTCAAGGGGCGCTTGGGTGGCTTAGTCGGTTAAGCGTCCGACTTTCGCTTAGGTCATGATCTCGCGGTTCATGGGTTCAAGCCCTGCATCGGGCTCTGTGCTGACTGCCAGCTCAGAGCCTGGGCCTGTTTCAGTCTGTGACTCCCTCTCTCTCTGACCCTCCCCTGCTCACGCTGTCTCTCTCTCTCTCTCTCCTAGAAATAAATAAAACATTTTAAAAAATTTTTTAAAAAAAGAAAATGAAAATTCAATACATGAAATTTTTTACTGTGGCTTAAAAAGATTAGGGGAACTTAATTAACCAACTTCCAAAATCCCCCTTAGAAGTGTTTGTAAAAATTCTAAGATTAGTAAGTTGAACTTAAATACTTAGGGAGATTTGTAGCTTTAATAATAACTTTATTTTCATTAGTGGTAGTAGCCCTGATTTATCTTTTTTTTTTTTTAATTAAACTTATTATGGGGGCACTTGGGTGGCTCAGTCGGCTAAGCATCAGACTTCAGCTCAGGTCATGATCTCACCATTCATGAGTTCAAGTCCCATGTCAGGCTCTGTGCTGACAGTGTGGGGCCTGCTTGGGATTCTCTCTCTCTCTCTCTCTCTCTCTCTCTCTTTCTCCCCCCGTCCCTCTCTCTCTCTGCCCCTTCCCCCTCACACTCATGTGCTAAATAAATAAGTAAAATGAGGTAAAAAAAAAAAAACAACTTATAACCCTGGGATAAGTTCAAGTTACATGCAGTTTTATGAAATAATACAAACAGGGGCATATGCATGGGTCAGTTGGATAAGCATTGGACTTCAGCTCAGGTCATGATCTCAAGGTTCGTGTGTTCGAGCGCCACATTGGGCTTGCTGCTGTCAGCACAGAGCCCACTTCGCATCCCCCACTCCTCTCTCTCTCTGCCCCTCTTGTTCACACTCTTTCAAAAATAAAACATTTTAAGAAAAACGAACACAGAGAAATCATCTGTATCTTTAACTTAGTTTCTCTCAATGGTAGCATTTTGCAAAACCACCTACAATATCAGAACCATGAAATTGATGTTAAGATGGGCAGGATACGGGGCGCGTGGGTGGCTCAGTCGGTTAAGGGTCCAACTTTGGCTCAGGTCATGATCTAACAGTTCATGGGTTCGAGCCCGGCATCGGGCTCTGTGCTGACAGCTAGCTCAGAGACTGGAGACTGTTTTAGATTCTGTGCCTCCCTCTCTCTTGGACCCTCCCCTGCTCACACTGTCTATCTCCCTCTCTCCCAGAAATAAATAAAACATAAAAAAATTAAAAAAAAAACTGTTAACTTTATTAAAAAAAAAAAAAAGACGGGCAAGATACAGAATGTTTCCATCACCACAGGCATAACTCCTGCTGCCTTTTATAGCCACACCCTCTTCCCCTCCCCTTCCCCTCCTCCCCCAGCCTGTGTCCCTAACCCCTGGCGATCACTAATCTGTTCTCCATTTCTACAATTTAGCCATTCCCAGAATGCTATGTAAATGGATTCGTAGAATATAGAATTTCTGAGATTGGCTTTTTTCACTCAGCAAAACTCCATGGATTCATCCAAGTTATGACTATGCCAACAATCCTTTCCTTTTGATTAATGAATAGTATGCCACTGGAAGGATGTGCCATAGCTTATTTAACCATGAAACATTAGAGGACATCAGGATTACTTCCAGTTTCCGAGTATTATGAATAAGGCTGCTAAGGAACATTCATGCACTGGTTTTTGTGTGCCCGTAAGTTTTCATTCCACTGGAATAAATGCCGAAGAGTGCATCTGTTGAATCATGATGAAAACTGCATGTTGGTTTCATGAGAAACTGCCAAAGTCTTTTCCAGAGCGGCTCTACCATTTTACATTCCCACCAGCAACGTATGCGTGGTCCAGTTTGTGCTCTTTGCCAGCAGTTGGTGTTACCACTATTTTTCATTCTAGCCATTCTGATAGGTGTGCAGTGACGATTCATTGTGGTGTAACTTGAGCATCCCTGATGGGTAATGATGTTGAACATCTTTTCATGTGATTATTTACCATCTGGATATCCTCTTCAGTGAAATGTCTCTTCATGTCTTTTGCCCATTTTCTAACTGCATTGTTTTTCTGTTGAGTTTTGAGAGTTCTCGCATATTCTACGTAGTCGCAGTCCTTGTCAGATGCAGATTACAAATATTTTCTCCAAGCCTGTAGCTCCTCTTTTCTTCTTCTTCTTTTTTTAATGCTTATTTATTTTTTGAGAGACAAAGCATGAGCAAGGGAGGGGCAGAAAGAGGGAGACCCAGAATCTGAAGCAGGCTACAGGCTCCAAGCTGTCAGCCCAGAGCCCGATGCGGGGCTTGAACCCACGAACTGTGAGATCATGACCTGAGCCAAAGTCGGATGCTTAACCGACTGAGCCACCCAGGTGCCCCTGTAGCTTGTCTTTTCATCCCCTTAACAGGGTTTTACATAGAACAAGTTTTTATTTTTGATGACGTCCAACTTATATCCATTTATTTCATTTTTTTATGTATCAAGCTGTTGGCATAAAGTCTAAGAACTCTTCACGTGGCCTTGGGTCCCAAAGATTTTTTCTCTCCTAATTTTTTTTTCTAAAAGGTTTACATTTGGGGCGCCCGGGTGGCTCAGTCGGTTAAGAGTCGGACATCAGGTCAGGTCATGAGATCTCACGGTCTGTGGGTTCGAGCCCCGCATCAGGTTCTGTGCTGACACCTCAGAGCCTGGAGCCTGTTTCAGATTCTGTGTCTTCCTCTCTCTCTGCCTCTTCCCCATTCATGCTCTGTCTCTCTCTGTCTCAACATTAAATAAAACCAGAAAAAAAGGTTTACACTTTTCCATGAAACATTTCATTTCTGTTTCATTTTGTATTTAATTTGGAGTTAATTTTTGTCTATGTTCTAAAACTTAAGTCAAGGTTCTTTTTCTTTTTTTTCTTTCTTTTTTTGTTTTTGTTTTTTCTTTTTGCCTGTGGATGTCCAATTGCTCAGCACTATTTGTGGAAAAGGCTTTCTTTTCCTCCACGGAGCTGTTTTTGCATACCCTTCTCAAAAATCAGAAATAAAGCCACATAAATATGCATGGTTGATTTTTTTAACATTTAAAAAAATTTTTAAGTTTTGTATAGTTACATGTTTGAGGTTGGGACTATGAGACCCACCCTGCCTACTTGACCTTGAGTCAACAACTCAGCCCAATGCTGGGCACGTGGGTGTTCAGCCAATGGATGCTACTGAATGAACACATGAATGAATGAATAAACCCTCTGCAACAGAGCCTGACATAAAATAAGTCCTCAGCAAGTGGTCACTCTTTTCATCATCATAATTTACACGGATGATTTCACCGGCCCGAAGCAGGCCATCTTTGCAGACTGGCGCCATGGCAGGGAAGTGCAAGAGGGAAGGCTGGAATACCAGTCCGGGTCCCTGTTCCTCCAGTGCCCGCACACTCTCCATCAGCATGTGTGTCCTGGAGACAAACTGCCAAAGGTCCCAGCCTGGCCCTGCCCCCTCCGACCTGGGTCACCTTGGAAGTTACACCTGGCCACGCCTTATCTAGAAGACGTGACCATCACAGCACCCACCTCACGGGGCTGTTGAGAAGACTCAATGAGGTGGTACAGGTGAAGTGCTGAGAACAGTCTCTGGCATATAAGGAGTGCTTGGCATGTGCTAATTACTCGGGTTCTTACTGTTGTTGTACCTGTTACATATCTCACTGCCTCCCCCGTGAAAGAAGGAAAGAGCTTCCCTGTAGATGCGGAGTGAACAGGGTCTAAACCCAAAGACAAAAATTCTCTCACTACCACCAGGCCTTGTGCGCAGCACTTTACATCCAAATCTCTCGACAGCGTGACAGCGGTGTTCGAGATACATTGGCAAGGCAGATTTGTGTTCTCACAAACACTGGGGGTCCCAATGGGCATCTGTGGGTGGGGGCCAGGAATGCTGGATAGCCCCAGAATAGGACACCCCGCAGAACACAGAATTCTCCTACGTCCTGCACGCCTTTCCAAAGCCCTACCAGACACAGGTGTAGGTCAAAACATTATTCGTAACAATCTGATCCCAGAACCTGACTCTCTTTAAACACAAAGAGAAGTTTGTAGGGGGTTATGGTAACACTGAATTTTCAAGAGAGCAGCTACAACCAAGGGAAGATTGTGCTCTGTTGGGTTAAGAACTTTCCCAAGAGATGGGTGTCACTTTGGAAATCGTGACTGCAATGAATAAAATCCCTCTGGATATTTGAGTCCCCAGTATCCAGCCACCGTCAGTCTGCATTTGCAACTGTTACATTTTACTGTGACTAATAAGCTCCTGACCATTTTGTCATGTCTTCTAGTGGAGTTTATCCTGCATATTTACATACTAAAATAGATGCTATTTAACTATATATAGCTTTCCTTTTACGTGTCCTTTACACTGAGGGCATTACATTAATTTTTTAAATTATATACATAGGTAAATTATATTATCTATGAAGTTTATTTCAGATACTAAAGGAATATTACAAAATATTTGTTATTGGGACACCTGGGTGGCTCGGTTGGTTGAGCATCTGACTCCAGCTCAGGTCATGATCTCGTGGTCGGTGGGTTCAAGCCCCACGTCAGGCTCTGTGCTGACAGCTCAGAGCCTGGAGCCTGCTTCACATTCTGTGTCTCCTTCTCCTTCTCCTTCTCCGCCCCTCCCTTGCTCCTGCTCTGTCTCTTTCAAAAATAAACATTTAATTCTTGTAACTATCCTATCAGGTCCTCATATTACAAGCGAGAAAACGAAAGCTCAGAGAGATGAATGGCTTTTCCAAGATAGTAAAGGGCAGAGCCAAGATGTGAACCCATGTCTGTCTGAGCCATGGGCCTGAGAACTCCCTCATGACAATGATGTGGCAGAGATTTTCCTGAGTTGACCAAACCCTGTTTTCTTTTCCTCCTGGACACACAGCAGGACATTTCCCATCTTCTCTTCGGGTTAAGGGTGGTCATTCGACTCAGTTATGGCCACCAAAATATGAGGGGGAGCGGTATGAACCACTTCAAGTCTGAAAAAAAAAAGTGTCCACAAAATTACCCATATTCTTGCTCTCTCTCTCTCTGGATGCAGAAGTCTCCAGCAGAGGAGTTCAAGGCCTTACAAACTGTCAGGGCCATAAGGCTGAAGAAGCCTGGATGCTGAATGACCGTGTGGAAAAGATGCCTTCCTCCCCTGAGGATCCACACATGTACTTCGATACAAATGAGAAATAAGCTTGAATATTAATACTTGAAACTTGCGGATTGTTTGTTACAGTGATCACCCTACTCTAATACAGCTGATATCACCAAAGGCCAAGGGCATACACTATGTCCTGTCTCCCATCCCCATACCAGCCCTCAAGGGCTTCTGCCCACCTGGCAGGACACCAGTCAAAGCCTCCATTCTGCTCTTCTTGTGATCTCTGCTTTGTAGGCCAGGAGGCAGAATAGGTGGCTGGGTATCTGCTTGGACCACTGCCATGGAACATAATCCTACCAGATACAACACAATCCGTCACACAGCCTGATGGGTTCAAATCCCAGCTTCGCCCCTTACAGATATCTGCGACCCTGAGCAAGCGACTTTCTCTCCGAGCCTCAATTTTCTCGTCTGTAAACTAGGTCTAACTATAAAACCTACCTCCACAGGTTGATGCAAGCTGTCCAGGGGGCATTTGTGAGGCATGCGGTATGTTAGCTACCACTTTTTTCTATCAGCCAGCCAGAACTTACTAAGCACATCCAGGCTGTGAGGTGCTAAGAACTGCGAGAAACAGAAGGCATGGAAAAGACCCAACAGAAAACCAGAATCAGAGGCAAATAAGAGAGTAGCATAAGATACCCTCACGTTGAGATAAGTGGTAAGAAAAACAGGTTCCGAGAATTGCCCCTGGATCCTACAGCAATCGTGTGACACGGGCAGGCCTGGAATTCAGGTCTCCAGACTCTACCACCCGAGACAGTCACAGCCTGAGGCTTCAGGGCAGGACTGCAAGCCCGGGGGGTGGGGGGTGGGGGGCGGTCAGCCAGCCCCCATCTGCTCTTTAGGCCTCACCGACTCACCAGAATCTGAAAGTTGTGGATTGTGGAGCAAATCCCAGACCGGTTGGGTCTGCAAAGGGTTAGAGCGGGAAAGGACTGCCATCACGCCCAACCCAGGGACTGTAAGCAGCAAACGCGAAACAGAGTCTCAACAACCTTGTTAACTACCCTTGGAACGCGGGTGAGCCGGAGCTGCGAGAGCCCGAGGGAGGGGCGGGGCGAGGGAGGGGCGAGGGGCGGGGCCAAAAGACAATGAGGCCCGGACCAAATGAAAGGGGGACACGCATGCGCAGTTCACCGCCCATCGATGCTCCTTTTACCTACTTTGGAAAGACATGGGCCGTTGGGGAAAATGGAAGAAGGGTCGTGAGTCCGCGGGGCCCTGATCTCTTACGATGCCAGATGTCTCCGGCTTTTTTGTCTGAGCGTGGACCACGTGGTAACCTAGGCCGCTCAGATTTCCCAGCGAGACCGGGCCGTCTCGTCTCCAAGGAAACGGACGCCGGCTACCGAGCGCCTAGAGGGACTAATCTCTCAAGGAGAAACGTAGCTCGCCCTGTTCTGCTCGACTGGGTTTTAAATCCCATCCTCCTGCTGGCCCCAGCCATCATCCTAGAGAATTATGTCATATTTCTCTTCTCATCAAACCTCCATCACTTTCTTCTCCATCCTCACTCTAGGCTAATGATTTCGCTTCCTATTTCACTAAGAAAATCGTGAGGATCAGTAAACTCACAGGTTCATATCACCTCATGTCCCCACGTAATCGCCTCCCTCCTATGGCTGTATGAACTGCCCGTTAAGACCGATTCCTACAACTGTGCACAGAATCCTACCCTCCCTCATTTTTCTCGGAGATAGTGCCCCAGTAATTTCCACCTCTCCTCTGAACCCGCGCTTGGCAAGGCCACCAGTGCCCTGTGCTAAACATCATCGTCACTTCTCATCTTACTTGACCTATGTGCAGAGTTTGACACAGCAGATCACTCCTGCCTTGAAACACTTTCTAAACTTGGTGCCCAGGAAACCACTCTCTTCAGAGGCTTCCTGACCCCTTCTCCTTTGCTGGTTCTTCCTCTTCTCCCTTTATTATTAGAGAGTCTCAGAGCTAGAACCCAGCCCTCTCTTGTCCTTTCCCCTTCCCTTCCAGTCTTGTGACTTCAGATGTCATCTCTACCTGGATGCCTTCCAGACTCGTATCTCCGGCCTCTACACTGAGTTCCAGCCACAGACGCCCAACTGCCTACTCAGCACCGCTGCCTGCGTGCCTAATAGGCAACTCTAACACGCAACTCCTTCCCCCAACTCAAAATGGCAGCTCTCTACCTGGGGTCATCCTTGACTCATCAGTTTGTTTTGTTTTGTTGTGTTGTGTTGTGTTGTGTTTGAGAGAAAGAGTGCGAGCACAGGAAGGGGCAGAAAGGAGAGAGAGAATCCCAAGCAGGCTCCAAATGTCTACGCAGAGCTCAACGCAGGGCTTGAACTCACGAACCTTGAGAACCTTGAGATCACGACCTGAGCCGAAACCCAAGAGTCTGATGCTTCACTGACTGAGCCACCCATGAGCCCACCCCACCCCCACTCATTTTCTGATTCACCTCTCACCCCACATCCAAGTCTGTCAGCAATGCCTTCAAAGTATATCTGGAATTATACTGCTTACTACCACTGCCCACACATATACACACTTCATTTTCCTCTCACACTCAGTCTACACCCTTGCAACACAGAGAGGCCTGCCAAATTCTGGCCCCCATATCTTTTTTTCTGTCTTCCTCTCAAACACCTGCTTCTACCATGGTCCATCTCAAATCATGCCTCTGGCAAAGTCTCCTAACTAGTCTGTAAAAAAAAAAAGGGGGAGCACCTGGGTTGCTCAGTCGGTTAAGCGTCCGACTTTGGCTCAGGTCATGATCTCATCGTTTGTGGGTTCGAGCCCCACGTCGGGCTCTGTGCTGACAGCTAGCTCAGAGCCTGGAGCCTGTTTCAGGTTCTGTGTCTCCCTTTCTCTCTGACCCTCCCCTGCTCGTGCTGTCTCTCTCTCTCAGAAATAAATAAAAAATAAATTTAAAAAAAAAAATTCAAGTGCAATGCCAGAAGTCTGTCAATAAGAACCCAGACTGCGGTGCCAAACTGACCAATTCTGATATCTTCCATGGCAATAATTTGCCAGAAATGAGCAAAGGCTCCCCTTCGTAAATGGTCTCAGTGAACATCTGGACTGATTTTTTCACAGTGTACCTGCCTGGCCCCTGTAGCTCCTGGTGCAATGCTCTCTGCAAGAGGCCAATCTGACTACTAAGGAGAATGGCTGACAATTTCTAAAGAAATTCACGGAGAAATAAATATAAATCGTCAGTCTTTTACCCAGCTCATAGGGAAAATTGCTGACAGTAATAATCAACGAGAAATAAAGCAAAAAAAAAAAAAAGACCAAAAGAGAATACAGAAATCTTGGAATCTGTGAAATCTGACCAGAGAAAAATAGAACTGATGGAAGGAATGGCCAAACACATACCAACAAAACCTTACAATATGAGATGTGGTTGGTAAAATTTCAGATGGACCCAATCGACAGGTCGAATCTTTTCAAAATACAAACATTTCTTTGTAACCAGAAATAAAACAAAAATGCTTAATATATGTTGGTTAGATGAGAGATGCTGGCTAGTGTAGTAAGCCAGGAACTGTTAGATCTGCAGAGAAAGAGGAAAACCTTCATGAGAGAGGGAGACACAGAATTTGAAGTAGGCTCCAGGCTTGGAGCTGTCGGCGCAGAGCCCGACATGGGGCTCGAACCCATGAACTGTGAGATCATGACCTGAGCCCAAGTCAGATGCTCAACTGACTAAGCCACCCAGGCACCCGCTTAAAAAAAAAAAAAAAAATTTTTTTTTTAAAGGTGATTCTAAAAACCATTGGAAATTTTAAAAGATGTCATCATTGTTGTTAGTACACAAAATCAATTGTATTTTCTTTGGTTTTTTATTGGGTTTTTTTTTCAAGTTTATTTATTTTTAATTTGAGCGTGAGTGGGGTAGAGGCAGAGAGAGTAGGAGAGAGAATTCCAAGCAGGCTCTGAGCTGTCAGCACAGAGCCCAACACAGGGCTCAACCTCACAAACCGTGAGATCAGGACCTGAGCCGAGATCAAGAGTCGAATGCTTAACTGTCTGAGCCACCCAGGCACCCCAAAATATTTTTTTAAATTACTCAAGACCTTTCTGAAGAAAACTATAAAATGTTATTAAAATTTATAAAAATAAGACCTAAATAAACGAGAAATCCAGTGAGGTCATAGATGGGGTGATTTAGCATTATCAAATGGCAGTTCTGTACAAATGCAATGCAATTCCAACTGAAATCCCAAAAAAGTGGTTTCTTGGAACTTAGTAGGCTGGTTCTAAATTTTGTAGAGAGGATCCAAATATAGCTGAGACAGCCTTGTAGAAGGAGAAGGAAGACTGTCTCCCATAAATAAAACAGACTTCGCTTTTCTCTTTAGAATTTGGAATATCTGGCTGTGGAGAGCCCTTACTTATGGAGAGCTATAATCAGCTAGATTTGACTAGCAACTGCCCCTTGGGATAGAACACCTGCTCTCCAGTTCACCCAGTACATTGTCCTTATTTAAGATGCCTGCTGATTCTTGTAGATACCTGTATGACAGTTGCCCAGGTTGAGAGGTTAGGGTAAGAGGAATGGAAGAGATTATTTAAAATTACATAGGTTCTCTTCGGTTTTGTAAATGTCCTCCCAGTGGAAAGACTTGAGCTGTCAAGCAGAAAGAATAAACATCAACAGAGGAAGAATAGCCTTTCTTGGAAACCCACTGGGGACCGAGCTCTTGGACAGTCTACCTCCTCCAACCCCAACATTAGTCCTCTTGAGAGTAGACATTAATATCGCTTTATTATGGATGAGCAAACTGAACCTATGAAAACTGAGGTCATTGGCCCCATGTGGCAAGGCTGAGATTCAAAGCAGTCAGATGCACACTGGGGTCTCCCTGACTCCCCAATCCACCTCTTCTTTCACTAAGGTCACCATGGTCACTGAAACACCCTGAAATGCACACGGACTTGCATAAAGAAAACAAAGCTAACAAAGGGTATTGTTAACCCATCCCCTCAAACACCCAGATTTTACCCATGCTTCCAAAGCCCCAGTTGAGACAGATGGAGGAATAGAAATTCTGTCCAGTGCTAACTTCAGCGCAGAATCTTTGTGTTAGCCAGATTTTCTGCGGAGTCTGATGCAAACAAATAGACCTTGATCCACAAAGTCAGGAGCAAAGAAGTTTTTTGAAATATAAGGCACCTACACATGGGGTCGCCTAGTACTCTGACACTTGACCAAGCGTTTTTAACCCAGTCTCCAAGGCCCTGCCGCCTGCGAAATGGGTGTAATTACAGCGTGTTTTTTGGAAGACTCCATGCGCTAGAGCTTGAAATGTGCGAATGAGCTTAGAACGGTACCCAACACTGAAGAGCTGTTATGTATTATGTATGTATGTATGTATTAGCATTGTCATCAAGAGTACAATGGGTCTTTTTTAAAAAATAAGCATTGCTTAGAAATGCATCGAAAGATAAGGACGCATGAATAGAGGTGTAGCGTGGTACGGCGCGGTAAAAATCCAATGAAGAAAAATCCTCCAAAGTTAAAGGTAAAATGTTCACCGCGACATTCTTTCAACTTTATGTTTGAAAACGTCCATGACCCAGGGCTGGAAAAACAACGCACCGTTGTATGCTTTGGAAGGAGGGAGAGCGAAGTTTCGTTTGTTTCCGGTTACACGGAAAAGAACACAAAAGGGGCTCGTCTGGGGGCCGGGGGCCGTTCGCGATGCCGCCTGCGTGAAATCATCGAGGACCGCTGGCGAAAGAGCGAATCCTCGAAAGCGCGGCCCGGGGCCGCCAGGCCTTCGCCAGGGACAGGGACGCACTCCAAGCGGCGCCTCGCGCCTGGGCGCCCGGGAGGAGGGGCCGGAGCGCGCGCGGGCGGAGACGCGGCCGGGCCGTTACCCGAGAGCTCGGGGCGGGCTCCGGCCGCAGCGCGCCGCGGGTAGATACCTCCGGCGGGGCGGGGGAGAGAGGCGTCGAATTTCGAGAAAAAAAAAAAAGAAAAGAAAGAAAAACCCACCAAACCCCCACAGGGCGGGCGGGCGCGCGGATGGGCGCCCTTTGGCTGCGGGAGGAAGTGGAGGATGCTGGGAAGGAGGTAAAATGGCCACCGGCGGCGGCGGCGCGGAGGAGGAGAGGAAGCGGGGGCGGCCGCAGCCCCTGCCCCCCGCGCGGCCCGCGGCCCGCGGCGAGGAGGCCGAGGGCGGCCGCGAGAAGATGGGCTGGGCCCAGGTGGTGAAGAACCTGGCCGAGAAGAAGGGCGAGTTCCGCGAGTCGCGGCCGCCGCGGCGGGAGGAGGAGGGCGGCAGCGGCGTGGGCGGCGGGCTCGGCGCCCCCGCGGCCTGGCGGCGCCGGGCCTCGGCGACTTCCCCGGCCGGCCGCGGGGACCCGAAGGGCCGGCGCAGGGACCCGGCCGGCGAGGCGGTCGACCCGCGCAAGAAGAAGGGCGCCGCCGAGGCGGGCCGGAGAAAGAAGGCCGAGGCGACGGCGGCGGCGGCGGCCATGGCGGGCCCGACCCGGCCTGGCGCGGCCGAGGACGCGGCCGAGCGGCCCGCTCAGGACGAGCAGGCGGCGGCGGCGGCGGGCCCCGCGGCGGCCCCGGGCAAAGGCCGCTTCCTGGTGCGCATCTGTTTCCAGGGAGATGAGGGCGCCTGCCCGACTCGGGACTTCGTGGTGGGCGCGCTCATCCTGCGCTCCATCGGCATGGACCCGAGCGACATCTACGCGGTCATCCAGATCCCCGGCAGCCGCGAGTTCGACGTGAGCTTCCGCTCGGCCGAGAAGCTGGCCCTGTTCCTACGCGTCTACGAGGAGAAGCGCGAGCAAGAGGACTGCTGGGAGAACTTTGTGGTGCTGGGGCGGAGCAAGGCCAGCTTGAAGACGCTCTTCATCCTCTTCCGGAACGAGACGGTGGACGTGGAGGACATCGTGACCTGGCTCAAGCGCCACTGCGACGTCCTGGCCGTGCCCGTGAAAGTGACCGACAGGTTTGGGATCTGGACCGGGGAGTACAAGTGTGAGATCGAGCTGCGCCAGGGGGAGGGCGGGGTCCGGCACCTGCCCGGGGCCTTCTTCCTGGGCGCCGAGAGGGGCTACAGCTGGTACAAGGGGCAGCCCAAGACGTGCTTCAAATGTGGTTCCCGGACCCACATGAGCGGCAGCTGCACGCAGGACAGGTGCTTCCGGTGCGGGGAGGAGGGGCACCTGAGCCCTTACTGTCGGAAGGGCATCGTTTGCAACCTCTGTGGCAAGCGAGGACACGCGTTTGCCCAGTGTCCCAAAGCCGTTCACAATTCCGTGGCAGCTCAGCTAACCGGGGTGGCCGGGCACTGAACCCAGAGCCAGCGTACCCCCTCTTAAGTGCCAAAACTTTTTTTAAAACCATTTTTTATCGTTTTTGAAGGAGCTCTTTCTTAGACGTACAAGAGACCTCTCTCTCTCTCTCTCTCTCTCTCTGCCTTCTGAAACCAAGTTTACTCCATTGCAGCCTCTTCTGAACGGATGGCTCTGTCATCAGTAACTACCGAGAAAACTGTCGTGTGCAGATGTGTCGCCTCTTCCCTTTCGTTTTTTGTACCTGGGTTGTTTTGGGGGTTTTGTGGGTTTCGTGTGGGTTTGTTTTGTTGTTGTTGTTGTTTGTACTTTTTACTCCCCACGCCTTGTCTTCTCCCAGGATTTTCACCCATTGGGCTGCCTTGCTCATCTTTATGCCCCAGCCCTAGGTACAGGGCACCCGGCGCGGTAGGCACTCCTCAGTGTTTGTTGAATCCAGACCATTGTTGACTGTGGCTTCCGTTAGGGTGTCCACCGTGTGCAGCTCTTCCCCTCCGCTTTTAATTTGCTGCTTCTAATCTATGTGGTCTGAGAATTTGTGAAAACAGTGTTGTTAGAAGTGTATGTAAACTGAGTCAGTAAGCTCTGAATGGTGGCCAAGGGCTTCTCTTGCTGGCATTAAAATGCATGGACTTTGGGACAGCTGTTCCGTGGCTCAGGAGCCATTTTTCACAGAATCATGGAATTTCGAATTTTCTTGCTGGAAAGGACCTAAAAGTTGGTTTCGACCAATCCCCTGGATTTCCCAACAGGGGCAGCAGGCCCAGAGAGGTTCGGTGACTGGGTCAAAATCACAGAGCTGTCCGGTTCCAGCGCTAGCCTAGAGTAGAGTTCCCTGACCCCAAGCCCGGTGCTCATTCCACTACCTCTCACACTTCACAACATTTTCCTCAACACTTGAGGGCCCATAAAGGCTGATCTCTGCAGAATGATGAGCCCAGAGGAATGCTAAGAAATCACCTGGGGGAGGAGACAGAAAGAGATTAGCGGGGACTTCTGAATACTTGGGAGACCAGGCAGGGACAGAGGAACATAACCCAGGGTGCACTTACTGCTCCCTGGGGTCCTGTATCTGGATAGAAGCGCCAGATCCTCTGGGACCTCACCTTTCACTGCCACCGCTTCGAAATGGGGGTGCTCCTCAGTAAGGACACCTGCCAGAGGTTTACACTGGCACCTTAGCCTCAGTAGCCAGAGACCCCGGAGAAGCATCGAACTGGAGCTCATCTTCGACTTCCTCACTCACAGGAGAAAGGTGACTTTAGCCTGTAATCATAAGTGAGCTGTTAGCTCTAAAATGTACTTGCAAAATAGGCCACTTGCAAGAGGGCATTGGGTCAACTAAGTGTTATCAAGTTAAAGTAGAAAAGACAGTCCACTGCTTTTCGGTTAGTTTTTGTTTTTCCTTTGCTTTATGTTTTGCTATTTCCTCGTGGCTTAGAATGTAAAATCGATTGTTAAAAGTTTTGTTCTGAATAAATATTTATCTTTTGTATTGCTAACCCTGTTGCCCTGTTTCCTTTCAGAGCGTTAAGACGCTAGGGTGCCCAGACTCCGGTTCAGTCCATGCTTCCTACCCATCCGCTGTTTACCCTGCACATAACATTCCCACCGCGCCCTGTGGGCAACGCGTAGCACTTACCGCAGCACCTACAGCGTTTGCCAGACCCTCTGCAGTTGTTTCCTAAACCCTATGTACACGTCACACTCAGCACAACTCAAGTTCTAAGTCCTAACTTTGCTCCAGGGAATCAAAATCACTGGTGTGAGTGAAAATATTTTTAGTAAGCACACCCCCCCCCCCAAACAATTCTGATTGGCAGCCAGGTTTGAGACCATACTTCTGAATGGTATTAAAATGAGAGAGAGGGATTCTGCCCTCCGGTTACAACGGGGAAGTGCCACAAATTGGATGCAATGTGTTCACAGGCTTTAAAAAAATGCCATCTCTTCCAGGTATTAAGGGAGTAAGAGTCTGGGAAACTTCCCAGGGAGCTGACTCACTCTTCCAAGCCAGCCCTGAAGACCCCAGACACAACTGACTGAGGGATTTGCAGCTCAGAGAGGTTGAAATGATTCAGTGCTAAGAATGAAAGTTCTCAGGGTACTGATTGTCTGAGTGAGTTGAGGGTATTTCCAGAGCTGATCCGTGTAGTTGAGGCCTGGGTGGCTCTTAAGAGCCCCGCCTTGCCAAGCCAGCTCAGCCCCTCCTTCCTGTCTCCCAAAGCAAACAGACCCTTCCCTCCTCAATCCCTCCCTCCTGTCCTGCCCCTCCCCCCTCAGCTCTCCCTTCTCTGCCTTGGGTTTCCCTCCTTCACTGGGTTGGAGGCGGAGAGAAAGCCTGCATTCATCATATCCGCCCTCCCTACAAGCAGGCACTGTGCCAGGGAGCCTCCTTGGAAGGAATCTTCCCTCTCTGCCTTCTCCCCCCTCCAACTCTCCTGGAGGGAGCAGAGGAAGAAACTATTTCCCTGCCCATCCCCCACAGGATCCGCTCCAGGGCCTGCCTGGCGGTCGGAGTCCTGGGCTGGAGTGGAACAAACCTCCCCCAGCTTCCTCTCCTGATCTAGCTCCCCCCAAATTACAATCCCTCACTGTTCATGGGCTCCTAGGGAGTGGGCCGAGACCCCCAGAATGAGGCTGGCTGAGGAGCTGACATTCTTTCATTCAGCCTTCAACAGATACCGAGGGCCGTTAGAGCCAAGCCCTTCTGCAGGGTAGTTCGCACACACCCGGGAATGAGTGGGTTACTTGCAGAAGGAGATATAGATAAGTAATGAACAGGGCTTGTTTTTTTTTTTAATAATATTTTTTTTAACATTCTGAAAAAGATACAAAGAGTATAAAATTGTCTGAAGTACAGTCTCCCAGAAGAGATGATGACGTCCTGACTGACATCTGCAGGATGGATAAGCCGGGTGGAGGAAAGACCTACCCAAGCAACAAAAAAAGCCTGTGCGAAGGCATGGAGGTCAGAGCACCTGGGATGTTCAGGCCAGCTCCAGAGTCCTAGAAATATGGGGCTGGAAAAGGCCAAGAGGAGGTGACCCAGGGCTTGTCAGGGTTACCTCAGAGGCTTTATTTTGTCCTGATCCCTCTCCCACCCCCCAGGTAGGGCCACCTCTATTCCACACTTGATCTTAGCCCAAAGGCCGAGAAGTGATGGCCACCTCCAGTCCATTCCCTTATTTAGCATGCCTGTTAACCACCAACTCTTTCTAGGAAATGGAATACAGCAGCATAGTCCTGTTCCCTGGGGCTCAAATTCTAGAAGCACACAAAGACAATTACAAAGTGTGATAAAAAGCATTGCAAGAAACATACAGAGACTGATCTGGTCTTAGGAGTCAGGGTCAGGGTCAGGGATAACTCCCCAAAATCACATTTGAATTGCGATCAAAAGGATACATAAGGAGGTAATTGAGAGATTGGGGGGGGGGGTTAACTGGTGTCAAGAGCAGCTTAGGCAAGAGAGAGAAGTATAACAACCCTATGGCGAGAGGAGGCATGACGGAAACCAAAGGAAACGCAGAGTATCAGTCCAGGTTTAGAAGACCACTTTGGGGTGTCTGGGGGGGGTGCCCTCAGTCTGTTAATCAGTCTGTTAAGCCTCCAACTTTGGCTCAGGTCACGATCTCACGGTTCGTGAGTTCAAGCCCCTGCATGAACTGCATCTGCTCCCGCTGTTAGGATGGAGCCTGCTTCGGATCCTCTGTCTCCCTCTCTCTCTGCCCCTTCCCCTCCTCTCTCAAAAGTAAATATTAAAAAAGAAGAAAAAGAAACAAAGCACTCGAGGCATTGAAGAAACTAATGGGACCCAGGCTGGGTATCAGCAGTGGCTCCTGCACGCTACCGAACTGACCTACCAGAGGAGCTGCTGCCTCTCAGAGAAAGGAGCCAGGAAGCCATCCCTGGAAAGGTGGAGTCTGAGGACATACTACTGTGAAGCTACCAGCCAAGGACAGGCTGCTGGGACCAGAAAATCACTGCCAATTCTACTGCCAGGACGGTGAAATGAGTTTTTGAGGCCAGAGACATGATACTTGTGTCTCTACAACCTTACTTATGAGCAGGAACAGCCAAAACGATTTTACTTCCACCTGCAAACCTCATGCAAGTGTATCTAATTGCCGGAGCTCTATGTGCAAGGGAGTCAGAAAATGTTTTAGCTTCCCAGCGTGCTTAGCACAGGAAAGCACATCAACAGCGGCAATCAGGGCACTTGGCTGGCTCAGTCGGTAGAGCATAGGATTCTTGATCTTGGGGTCGTGAGTTCAAGCCCTACATTGGGGATAGAGTTTACTTAATAAAAACAAAAAAAACCCAGTGGGAATAGATATTGTCTGCCAGCTAACCTATCCAGAACAGCCAGTGTGGCCAGTGCAGAGAAAGGAGGGAGATGATACAAAATAAGGCCAACGATCCTGGGGTCTGGTCAGCCATGCTTAGAATTTGAGTGTAAAAATATGATGCGGGACCCTGGAAGATCTTTAAGCAAGGAAGTGACATGATCAGGGTTGTATTTTTTTTTTTAATTTTTTAATGTTCATTATTTTTGAGAGAGACAAAGCGCAAGAGGGAGAAAGGCAGAGAGAGAGAGAGACATGGAATCCGAAGCAGGCTCCAGTCTCTGAGCTATCAGCACAGAACCTGAGGCAGAACCCATGAACTGTGAGATCATGACCTGAACCGAAGCTGGATGCTTAACTGACTGAGCCACACAGGCTCCCATGGTTGTATTTTTTAAAAATGGGGTGCCTGGGTGGCTTGGTTGGGTGTCCAATTCATGATTTTGGCTCAGGTCGTGGTCCCAGGGTCGTGCGATAGAGCCCCTGGTCAGGCTGTGTGCTGAGTATGGAGCTTGCTTGAGATTCTCTCTTTCTCTCTCTCTGTCTGTGTGCCCCTCCTCCACTCATGCTTTTGCTAGTTCTTTCTCTAGAATAAAGGAAAAATAAATAAAAGATCATTCAGGATACTTTGTAGAGAATGAGTCAGTGGGGAGCCCAGGTAGAAAAAGGGCCAGTTTCCCCAGGTGAGCGATATGGGTACCTTGGACCTGGATGAAGAAGACAGAATGAGAAAAATAGGCAGGGAGGGGCGCCTGGGTGGCTCAGTCAGTTAAGCATCCGACTCACCTCAGGTCATGATCTCACTGTTTCAGAGTTCAAGCCCCGCATCAGGCTCTGTGCTGATAGCTCAGAGCCTGGAGCCTGCTTCACATTCTGTGTCTCCCTCTCTCTCTGCCCCTCCCCCACTCATCCTCTGTCTCTCTGTCTCTCAAAAATAAATAAACATTAAAAAATTTTTAAAGAGGGGCACCTGGGTGGCTTAGTTGGTTAAGCGTCCGACTTTCACTTAGGTCATGATCTCACGGTTCACGGGTTTGAGCCCCGCGTCGGGCTCTGTGCTCACTGCCAGCTCAGAGCCTGGAGCCTGTTTCAGTCTGTGACTCCCTCTCTCTCTGACCCTCCCCTGCTCACGCTGTCTCTCTCTCTCTCTCCTAGAAATAAATAAAAAACATTTAAAAAAAATTAAAAAAAAAATTTTAAAGAAAAGTAGGCAGGGTAAACAGATATTTAGGAGTTTAAATCATCAAGACTTAGAGATGGGTGTAAGGACCAAGGTTAAACTCCCAGGTTTTCAGCTTCTGCAGGTGGATAGATGGTGGGTCCATTCCCTGAGATGTGGAACAGAGGAGAAAATTCACGTTTGAGATGAAGATCTTGAGTCCGATATGGAACATAGAGAATGTGTAAGAGAAGGTGTGGAATCGGTGGTTCAATATACAAGGTCTTAAATTCTAAGGAGAGTTCTGGGCTAGAGACATAAACAGGAGTCCTATAGCAATGGCCTTCAGACTCTTTAACAACATCCCATAATAAGATATGCATCTCATATTGTGGCCGCAAGACATATATGTATATGCACTTACCTATAAAGAAATAAGTTTATATGTATATAAAGAACTAATATTAACCCTGTGGATAGTGTGCCCTGACATTTTCCATTCTATTTCTTCATTCTTTTATAAATGCTTACATGCCCCATTAAATTGATTTTACAGTCTCCTAATGGGTCATGAGAAAAAGCATACGGGAGGAAGATTATAGCAACTTGGCTCGTACCTTCTTCAGCAACCCTGACATGTGAGTTTCACCTGATGGAAAAGGAAATCATGACACACTAATAAAGGACAGCCAGAAAAGGAGAAGGGAGCGGCGCCTGGGCGGCTCAGTCCGGGTTAAGGGTCCGACTTCGGCTCAGGTCATAATCCCACAGTTCGCGAGTTTGAGCCCTGCATTGGGCTCTATGCTGAATGCTTACTCGGAGCCTGGAGCCTGCTTCAGATTCTGTGACTCCCTCTCTCTCTGCCCCTCCCTTGCTCATGCTCTGTCTCCCTCCGTCTCTCAAAAGTAAATAAACATTAAAAAATTTTTGTTTTAATCTTTTAATGGTTATTTATTTCTGAGAGAGAGAGACAGAATGCAAGCAGGGGAGGGGCAGAGAGAGAGGGAGGCACAGACTCCGAAGCAGGCTCCAGGCTCCGAGCTGTCAGCACAGAGCCCGACGTGGGGGCTCAAATCCACGAACTGGGAGATGGTGACCCACGCTGAAGTCGGACCCTTCACCGACTGAACCACCCAGGCGCCCCTCTGACCCATATTTTAAAGCAAACAAAGCAAGATACGGTATGTTACCGTTTTATATTTTCTAATATTTTTTCAGCTCTACTGACCATAAAACTGTAAGATTTAAGTCCGCAGTGGTCATGATTTGATACACCTATTTTAAAATTATCGAATGAATTAACTCTGGAAGGATATTAATGAAATTGGTCATTATTGTGCTTTCTGAGAAGAAAGGATATTTGGGGTGTGAAACAAAAGGAAAACTAATTTTCTGCAGTACATCCCTGGAGGCTTTGTTTTAAGTATTTCACATGTTATCTGTGGCAAAAAGAAAAGAGAAAGAAAGTAACAAAAATAAATGCAAAATACAACACAAGACTTCAAAGAAATTCCTGTAGACGCTAAAAAGCCTGGAGTCCACTTCCTTTATCTTTAAAAGTAAGACATTTTGCTGGGAAAGTTTAAGCCTCTAAAGCAGCCAACGGACTCGTCTCTTTGCTCCCTAGCACGGTCTCCTTCAATCCAGGGCGACGGTCCCCAGAATGAAATCTGATCACCTTACTCCCCGGTTTGGTTTAAAGACCTTCAAAGGCTTTGTGTCCTCTCCCTGGGGCCCACCAGGCCCTGCTAGAGTCCTGCCTCTTCTGGGCCTCACCCCCACCCCCCACCCTGGCTAGGCTCCTGCTAGTCATTCCAGGAATTCATCCTCCCAGACCCGACCCATGGTTAACCCTTACCTTTCCCAGAGCTGGGCTCTAACGCCACTTTCTAACTGCAGCCTTCCCGAACCTTCTAGACCGGACCCTCCAACACTCCCCTCCTTCCAGCAGCTCCCGCAAGTACAATGAGATGTTTGTTTATGCCACGGTTTGATTAATATCTGCATCTGCCTCTCAGTGCTGAGCTCCCAGAGGGCGGGAACCATGACTTTTTTTGCTCTTGGTTGTAGCCCGGCATTTAACACTGTGTCTGGCGCACAGGAAAAGCTCAATAAATATTTATTGCACGGATGATCTAGAAATTATTTGGCTGAGGTTACAGATCAAGACATTGTGTCTACGTGTCCTTTAACGATACTCGAAGTATCCCTTAGCACACCTGCACTGACGCTCTTCTGAAAAAAGGGCTTATTCTTTCATCTTTTTATTTTTTAGAAGTATGCAGGTGGGTGGAGAAAATGGGTGAAATAAGTAAAGGGGACTAAGAGTACACTTATTTATGTTTTAATGTTTATTTATTTATTTTTGAGAGAGAGAGCAAATGGGGGAGGGGGAGAGAGGGAGAGAGAGAGAGAGAGAGAGAATCCCAAGCAGGCCCTGTACTGTCAGCACAGAGCCCGAGGCAGGGCTCGAACTCACAAATCAAATGGTGAGATCACAATCTGAGCCACCCAGGGACCCCTGGGCTTATTCTTTCATCTTTAAAAGGCTAATTCACTCCTTCAGTCTTCACCTTTGATAAAAGTTTCCATCAGCCTGGAGCTCTGGCCCCTCCTCCCCTATTTCTCTGAGGGCATGTCACTGAGACAGCCTGTCTGTCCCCTGACACAGTGAGGCCCAGGGAGGGCACCCGGTTCCTGGATTCCAAGGGCCTGGCTTCAACGCTCCCTTATCACAATGCTCCTCCCCAGGAGGTAGGGGTGAGGGTTCGTGGGCCCAAGAGGAACTGCCCACCAGAGTCTGTGCCCTCCCTTTCTAGAACATTTCCCAGGACCCCAGAATTCCCTTCCAAAATATCCCTGAGCTCATTTACAGAGCCTTCATGGGTCTCATCCTTGGGGGGTGTCCCATCCCTGGGTCCGGCTCAGCTGAGGGCAAACTACACTGCCTCATGCACACTTTATAGACCTGAGGCTGAGTTCTCTAAGTAGCTGTCTGCGGGAGGCAGCTTGGATGTGGGGGCTGGGCTGCCCACTCACGCATGCTGGGTCCCTTGCTGGGATGGGATGGGTGGGAGGGGAAGTCGCCGCACAAGGGCAGGACGCAGGATCCAGTTGCTCTCCTTGGGCCAACATATTCTGGCACAGAATTCCAATGGTCCTGGAATTCTTTTTTTTTTTTAAGTTTTGTTTTTTTTAATGTTTAAAAACTGTTTATTTTTGGAGGAGAGAGAGTGTGAGTGGGGGAGGAGCAGAGAGAGACTGCAACACAGAATCCTAAGCAGGCTTCAGGCTCTGAGCTGTCAGCACAGAGCCTCACGTCAGACTTGAACTCATGAGATCCTGATCTGAGCTGAAGTCCCACACTTAACTGACTGAGCCACCCAGGCACCCTCGTTTTTATTTACTTATTTATTTTGAGAGAGACAGCATGAGCAGGGGAGGGGCAGAAAGAGGGAGAGAGAGAATCTCAAGCAGGCTCCGTACCACCAGGGCAGAGCCCAATTCGGGGCTCGAACTCACGAAACCCTGAGATCATGACCTCAGCAGAAACCGAGAGTCTGACGCTTAACCGACTGAGCCACCCAGGTGCCCTCGGTCCTGGAATTCTAATTGGAACCTGGTCTTCCAGGTTTTCTGAAAGTATATTCATCAAGAAGGAGAATAAAACGTATTTCATTCAGCACATTAGCTTGATGCATAACTTCTAACTAGAGACATACAGACCTCCAATTGTCCTCTTGTCCTGGGTCCCCCAATTGTCCTTGTTTGGTTGTGGCATTCCTTAGCTCAGACAAGCCACATAACCTCTCTGGGCCTGTTTCCTTACCAGAAAACCGGGTTTCATGGTAACTGTCTCATCAGAGCTGGTGAGAAAATGAAATGAAACAATTCATGCAGAGGATCTGGCAGAACCAGCTAACAGGAGCTACCATCCTTGTTTTTTGGGTTATTGTGGGTTTGTTTTTTTCTTTCCTATTTGCCCTCTCCTGTGCTTTTCTATATGACATTCAAACGGGTCTCTTTTGTAGGATTTCCACACTGCTCCTCCCTCCTTACCCAACAATGATAACCGCCACGCTCTCTCCACTCAGATCCCACCCCTCTTTAATTATGAAAACAGCTACCAGTGATGGCACATTTATTGTGTTTCAGGCATTGTTTTAAGAACTTGACATGCATTATCTTCACTCGGTCCCGACGCCAACTCAATGAAGTATTATTACTCCCCAAACACAAAGACACTGGGATCTGGAGAGTTGAACCGCTGGCAGCTGGCAAGTGACAGAGCCCCGCGGGAATGTGGGCCCAGGGATTCTTACTGCAGAGTCAGGTCTTCCAAATACCCAGAGTCATGAGCCTGTGTGCCGCCCGCTCCCTCCGCCAGCGCACCGGCGACCCCTCTCTCCTTCAAGCCCTCATACCCAAGGCCGTCGTCCCCACTCAGTTCTCGGGGTCTGACTATGGAATTTCAGCCCAAGAGGGCGGGCACTTCGTCTCACGCCACGTTGCCCGCATCATGGATCCTCCTCCCTCCGTCTCCCCTTTCTCTTCCTTCCTCCCTTCCTTTCTTCCTCCCTCCCATTAAAGTATTGAGTTCCTACTCTGTGCCAGGCTTTGTGCTCGCTCACATGCACGATATCACCAATGGAAAAAATCAGGGAGGGGCGGTATTATATGTCATTTTTCGCTTTCTTCTTTATAGTTTTGTTTGGCAGATTTTTTTTTCTCCCAGTGAACACGCAGGCCAGGTTCCTCGAACCCAGTTCAAACGTTGCTTTGCAAGGTAGCTTTGGTCGGAGGAAAGCTCTGTCCCCTTAACTCCCAGCCCCCATTCCTCCCTCTCCGGCCCTCAAATCCAGGCCGCCCTGCCCCCTCCGGAAGGGGGAGTTGGGGGTGAACGCCGAAATCTGAGTGGCTCTTTCAAGCCTCCGTTGCCGTAGAAACCGGCTGCACGGGCCTTGGCGGTCCATTACACCATCCTCCAGCGACGCAGCCAATGGGGTCCGAGCTCCATCCCGGGCGCCCCCGCCCCGCAGCTGCCGGGCAGCCCACCAACGGGCAGGCCCTTTGGCTGAGAGTCCTGCCCTCGGCCCAGGGACACCACCAATGGGCTTCGACCCCGCTCTCCCTTTAGCTTCAATGTAGCAACAAGACTCTCGATTTAAAAAAAAGAAAGAAGGGGATTCTCTAAATTAGAAGAAACTAGTAGTAACGCCTCTTGTCAGTTGCAGACTGAATGCTCTTTGGCTGGTATTTTACTTAAGGAGAACAAAATTGTTCCATTTCCACAATACAGGTCATTCTGTACTAAACAATTTTAGGCAATGAAAATGCAAGCATTGGGATTGATATCTGCTCTATGTGGATTTCTTTTATTGCAGGTATTTTCATCTAATTTAAAATGATCAAGGAACCGGTCACCTTTCCTTGGTTGTATTACAAGTACACACAAATTAAAGATGCCGCGTTTTCGATGCTGAGTTCATGAGACATTGACCCAAGTAATTGGTAGCCAACTTTTATTGATCAATTTAACTCCTGAATTCAAACCGTATTAAAACTGTAGGATAAATGATTATTATCCTAAAACTGTAGGATAAAATGATTATTTTAATCCATTGAAGAAATTCCATTTTCAAGGTAGGCAGTGTACTGGCTTTGACACTCTAAAGTCTAAAGAAATTAAATGTGTTTCTAAAGCCTTGTGCTATTTTATGTTTTAGAACAGTTTTACATTTATAGAAGATAATGTGAAGATAATACAAAATTCTTTACCCCCACCACCCTCTCTCCTCTATTGTTAACATTTTATATTAACATGATAGATCTATATTAACATGATAGATTAACTATCTAATAACTATAGATAGTTAATAGTGATACATTATTAGTAACTAAAGTTCATAGTTTATTCCATTTTCCTTAGTTTTTACCCGATTACTTTTTTCTATGCTAAGATCCTATCTGGATGCCACTTTACATTTACGTCACGACCCCTTAGGTTCCTCTGGGCTGCTGCCGTTTCTCAGACATCAACACGACTTATCACTGTTGGTGTTGACCTTGACCGCCTGGGTGAAGAGGAGTCTGTCAAGGTTTCTCCACTGGAAAGCTACTTTTACTCTCTTTCATACTATCCTCTTTAGAATGAAGTGACTATGCTCAACTCACACCTAAGGGTGGGAATTTATGTTCCACCCCTTTAAGCTGTAGTATCTAACGGCACCTGGGTGGATCAGTCGGTTAAGCGCCCAACTTCCAACTCAGGTCCTGATATCACCATTCGTGAGTTCAAGCCCCTCATTGAGCTCTCTGCTGTCAGTGCATAGCCTGCTTCAGATCCTCTGTCTCTCTCTCCCTCTCTCTGCACCTTCCTGCTAGGGCTCTCTCAAAAGTAAACAAATATTAAAAAAAAAAAAAGAGAGAGAGAGAGAGTAGATAAAGTATCTACATAAATTATTTGGAATTTTTCTGCGCTGAAGATTTGTCTTTTCTATTTATTTATTCAGTTATTTATTTATATCAGTATGGACTCATAGATATTTATTTCCTACATTAGGTTATAATCTAATACTACTTAATTTTGTTGCTCAAATTGTTCCAGCTTTGGCCTTTGGGGGCTCTTTTAGTTGACTCCTGTGTCCCTTTGACATATCCCCCATCTTCGTGTGTCTTTCCTTAATACCGTTGTTGTTTTGGGACACTTTCTTCTTCTGGCACCTACATGATGCCCCAGGCTTATCTTTCATATTCCCTGCCCCAGTCCTAAAGTCAGCTGTTTCTCAAAAGACCAGATTCCTCCAACTGGAGAATGATATCAGAACCCAAGACTGGGATGCTAGGGTGCTCATTGCTACTGAGGTGTGATTTCTTTTAAGCCTTCTCAACTAACAGAACAAAGAAGTATTGTGTACATACTAACCTGTGAGTATACACATATCTACAAATATTTCTGCATGTAACCGCTGTATCTGTATTCAATTAAACATGAGCTCATATTTATATTTCCAATTCTAATCCATTACCACATGAGTCATTATAGCCTTCTCTCCTGACTTATCTGTAAATTCCCACTCCAACAGTGAGAGACCTACCATTTTCTAATGCAATTCAAATGTCTTGTAGAGCTCTTCATTCCATCTTGAGATTCTCCAGATGCTTAAAATTATTTTTTAATATATTCACACATTAGGATTTACTTTTCTATGGGTTTTGACAAATGCCTCATGTATTCTCCATTACAATATCATACGGAAGTCTTATCACCCTGAAAAGTCTTCTGTGTTTCACCTATTCAGCCCTCTCTGCTCAAGCCCTGACAATCATAGATCTTTTTACTATCTTTATAGTTTTGCCTTTTGTGCCTTTTTTTATACAAGAGTATATTTGTTGTTGCTTATGTTATAGCTACCATTCACTGAACCTTTTATCATGTCCCATGATACCTATTGTCTTTGATTTTGATTTCACAGTCGTGATATTGAGCCCCTGACCTGGGTGTGGAGACTGCTTAAAGACTCTCTCTTTCCCTCTTCCCTTGTTCCTCTCCCCTACTTGCACTCTCTCTCAAAAATAAATAATTAATTAATTAATTAATTAATTAAAAAGAAATATATAAATAACAAGGTAAAAAAAGGTGAAATTAATTTTAACATATTTTATTTAACCAATACATACAAAGTATTATAATCTCAACAAAAACAACAGAAAAATATTAAGGCACTATTTTACATTTTTTTTTTTTTAATGTTTTCATTTATTTCTAGGAGAGAGAGAGACAGCATGAGCAGGGGAGGGTCAGAGAGAGAGGGAGTGACAGACTCTGAAGCAGGCTCCAGGCTCTGGGCTGGCAGTCAGCACAGAGCCCAACGCGGGCCGAACCCACGAACTGCGAGATCATGACCTAAGCAAGTCGAAAGTCGGACGCTTAACGACTAAGCCACCCAGGCGCCCCGTTCTATTTTACATCTTTTATGCGGTCTTTGAAAACCAGTGAAAATTTTACACTATCGCACATTTCGATTTGCACTAGCCATTTTTAAGTGATCAAGAGCCCCATATGCAGTTCTACACTATTATTTGGTGAAAGAAAGAGACATGGCACACACACACACACACACACACACACACAATCATAATCTCTGAATTTTTAAAGAGGACACTTTGAGAAATCAAAAGGCGAATTACCGGGGCGCCTGGGTGGCTTAGTCGGTTAAGGGTCCGACTTTCGCTTAGGTCATGATCCCGCGGTTTGTGGGTTCGGGCCCCGCGTCAGGCTCTGTGCTGACTGCCAGCTCGGAGCCTGGAGCCTATTTCAGAGTCTGTGTCTCCCTCTCTCTGACCCTCCCCTGCTCACGCTGTCTCTCTCTCTCTCCTAGAAATAAATAAAAATATATATTTTTTTAAAAAGGCGAATTACCTTGCTCTTATTGTTCTCTCTCTTCATTAGAATTGTCCTTGATGATCACGCCAGTTCGCACACGATGTTTTGGAGCAAGATACAGTTGGGGTGCGTGGAGTTGCATGACGGTGTCGGGGTTGGCTCCTTCCTCCCTTCTTTGAGCAGATAATTGAGAGTCTCCATTGTGTCAAGATCTGCTAGGTGCTGGAGATACGATGGTGAGAGTGGAAATTTGAGGGGTCCTCCGATCTCATGGAACTTCTCTGCTGTAGTGTTCCAAGTGGGGCTGTGCAGGCACGGAGAGGGCGTGTTATCCGCAGAGAATTTAAAAACAATCATAAAACTGATTGAAAGTCAGCCTGCCTTTTAGTATCTCCTCCATGTTCCCACCATTCTAAACCTTGTCAGTGGTAATATACTCCTCCCGGAAGGTCAATTTGTTGGTCTAACTTGAGTCTTACTAATATATTTGTAAGCTTCAAATCAGCCTACTTTAATTACTTGTGCACTAATAAACATCATAGTCTACAAGGAAGTTAATTCAGAGCACTGTCAGCTCAGTCAGCCCCTGACACATGCCGAGTCAGATGTAGCCACACATGTTAGTTTTGGAAATAAGCTCCTAACAGTACAGAATTATTCCAGCCATTTCCTGAGCACTTGTCCGGAGTCCCTTTGGTACAACACATGTCTCTAAACAATAGATTCAGGGGCTCCTGGGTGGCTCAGTTGGTTAAGCCTCGGACTTTGGCTCAGGTCGTGATCTCACAGTCCACAGTTTGTGGGTTCGAGCGCCACAGTGGGCTCTGGGCTGACAGCTCAGAGCCTGGAGCCTGCTTTGAGTTCTGCATCTCCCTCTCTCTCTGCCCCTCCCCTGCTCATGCTCTGTCTTTCTCAAAAATAAATAAACATTAAAAAAAAGTTAAAAAGATAAAAAAATAAACTTAAAAAATAAACAATAGATTCAAAATAAACAATGATAGCACAGTGATTATGAAGCTTGGGTTCCTTCAATGCTGTCATCCTATGTGACCATTTGAAGCTTTTGTATTTAAGTCAAAACAGTGAAACAAAGAGTGAACTGCGGTGTGGTAACTGCAAATTTTATTATTTAGTAAAATTATATTACCTTACATTATAATTTTTGTTTGGTAAAATTATGTGTTTTTTTTGGTGGGGTTTTTTGAGTAGGCTCCCTACCCAACACGGGGCTTCAATTTATACTCTGAGATTAAGACTTGCATGCTCTACCGACTGAGATAGCCAGGTGTCCCTGATAAAATTATGTTTTACTGAATTTGAATAATATGTTTCATCTTTTTTTTTTAAATATTTTATTTATTTCTAGGAGAGAGAGAGAGAGAAACAGTGTGAGCAGGGGAGGGTCAGAGAGAGACAGAGTCACAGACTGAAACAGGCTCCAGGCTCTGAGCTGGCAGTCAGCACAGAGCCCGACGCGGGGCTCGAACCCACGAACTGCGAGATCATGACCTAAGCGAAAGTCGGAGGCTTAACCGACTAAGCCACCCAGGCGCCCCTAATATGTTTCATCTTAAAATGGAATCTTTTTTTTTTTTTTAAAGTAGGCTCCATGCCCAACATGGAGCCAACACAGGGCTTGAACTTACGACCCTGACATCAACACCTGAGCTGAGATCAAGAGTCAGATGCTTAACTGACTGAGCCACCCAGACGCCCCTGATTCTTATTTTTAGTCTTTCCTTGTTTTTAAACTGTAATGTAACATAGTTATCATTGCAATAGGCCACTATGTAGGTTTGTCCCTTATGTTATTTTTCAAAGAAATATATTAATGCATTTGAAAACTATTGATTCAATATTCTTTTCCCTTTTTTGTCCTGTAATGTTGATTTTTGCTGACATGATTACATATAAAAAGTTCAAAGAATATTTTCACCATCTACACGTCTTTTCTGGCCATTATCATTAATATTATTTATTGTATTTTATAACTGTTATTGAAAATATTGCCATTGAGGGGCGCCTGGGTGGCTTAGTCGGTTAAGCGTCCGACTTTTGCTTAGGTCATGATCTCGCGGTTTGTGGGTTCGAGCCCCACGTCGGGCTCTGTGCTGACTGCCAGCTCAGAGCCTGGAGCCTGTTTCGGTCTGTGACTCCCTCTCTCTCTGACCCTTCCTGCTCATGCTGTCTCTCTCTCTCTCCTAGAAATAAATAAAACATTTAAAAAAAATATATTGCCATTGAAAGGACACAGGTGTTAAAAAGTTATCTGTCCCAAGTGTCACATGAGCCGGATAGGCCACTGGTGCCCTGAAGGAAGGGCCATGGGGCCAGATGAGCTACAAGGTGGGAGACAGAGGTGGGAGTGCCGGAAAGGTGGGGGAACGCACTTCTCAACGCCTTATGTGGGGAGGCATTCCAGCTTGTTCCACAAACACGAGGCCAGTGTGGCTGGCAACTGGCTCAGGACAAAGAAAGCAAGAGAGGAGGTGGATCTGGTGAGGAGGGGTCAGACTGAGCCTGCTGGGCCCAGTGAACGCCTGGTTTTCATCTTGAGAGCAACGAAGAAACCACTGAAGGGCTCTAAAGAGGCAAGACGCACAATCAGATTTGTGAGTAGAACACACCATTGCTCTGGCTTGAATGAAATGGAAGGAGGATGAAATGGAAGGAAACCCGGTGGGTGCAGGGACCAGAAAGGAGGCGGGGCAGGTGCCCAGATGAGAGGTGATGGGGGCCTGGACCATTGGGTAGTGGTGGTCGGCATCACTCCAAGGACCTCATTGTCTTCCTCCTGCAGTCTACACTGAACAGCCTGATGGTGGGCCCAGCCTTGAACACCTGTGGCCTGCAAGATTTAGACTCCGGGGTGCCCCTTTGACGGGACTCAGGGTAGTAGTCTATATGCACTGATAACTCCTGCATCTCAGTGGCAGACCAGAGTTTTGGGTTTTCTTTTCCAGAATTTTACTTTCTTCTCTGGGCTCCCATAGGAATTTGAGTGTACTCTTGATAGAACACTGACTTTGATGCACTCAATAAATATTTAATAAGTACCCATTATGTGCTAGGCACCCTCCTAGGGATAGAGCCTTACACAACACAGACAAAAATCTCTGCGCTCGTGGATCTTACATTTTAGTGGAGATCAGATGGGCCAAAACCAACTGAACAAATAAAATAATTCCAGAACGTGGAAAGTGCCATCAAGCAAATAGAAATGAGGAGAAGAGAGCATAACGCAAGCAAACAGAAAGGTGTTTGACAATACCAAACTTTGGACAAGATGTGGATGAATAGAATCTCTGCTCCTAGTGAAAAAGTAAATTGGTGCAACTTGGAAGTTTGACGTTACCTTGTGAAAATTAGCATTCACACGTCCTTAGCTGTAGCCATCATACTTTCCATGATATACCCTGGAGACCATGCACTGGAACTCCAGGGACACATCTAGGATTGTTAACAGTGACACTCTTTATATGAGCAAAAGCCTGGCAATAATCCAACTGTCAGTGGACAGGACAACAGATAGGAAAATTGTAGTATTTCCCCACAGTGGAAAATGAACCAACCCCACACAGGTGCAATACTTTAGATGAACCTCGGCACTATAATACTGAGTCAGAAAGTAAATAGCAGGATATTTAACAGCATGATACCTTTGTGACAAAGCTAACAGCAAGAGAATACATGTTTATTTTTTTAACAATTTTTTTTTAAGAGAAAGAGAGAGACAGCATGAGGAGAGGGGGGCCAGACAGAGAAGGAGACACTGAATCCGAAGACAGGCTCCAGGCTCTGGGCTGTCAGCCCAGAGCCGGACGCGGGGCTGGAACCCACAAACGGTGAGATCATAACCTGAGCCGAAGCTGGACGCTCAACCGGCTGAGCCACCCAGGCATCCCAAGAGAATACATGTTTAAAAACTGTATTTTCGGGGCGCCTGGGTGGCTTAGTCGGTTAAGCGTCCGACTTTCGCTGATCTCGCGGTTTCTGGGTTCGAGCCCTGTGTCAGGCTCTGTGCTGACTGCCAGCTCGGAGCCTGGAGCCTGTTTCAGAGTCTGTGACTCCCTCTCTCTCTGACCCTCCCCTGCTCACGCTGTCTCTCTCTCTCCTAGAAATAAAGAAAACATTTAAAAAACCCCTGTATTTTCAAAAATGAGAGAGGAGAAATCGCACCCCTCACACACTGCTGGTAGGAAGGAATGTAAAATGGTGCAGCAAATCCATTGAGATGGAGGTGGAGGAGATATGGATAATAAGCACAGAATTTCTCTGTAACAAGCAAAGAATTTCTTTGAGGGTTGATCAAAATATTCTAAAACGGATTGCAGTGATGGTCCCACACCTCTGTGAATATGCCATTGCATTGCACACTTTATTTTTAATGTTTCTTTTATTTTGAGAGAGAGCACGAGCACGTGGGCAGAGGGAGAGACTCCAAGGCAGGCTCTGTGCTGACCTGAGCCTTAACTGACGGAGCCACCCAGGTGACCCAATGCCTTTTTTTTAATAAACCCATCCCCACCTCGCCAATTTTTAAAAATTATGTTGGCCTCCCTACGTCGCTGGTACCCGGAGCCCCAAATAACCAGTAATTATTGAGCATTTACTAGATGTCGGATTTGTTCACAGCCAGTATCCCCATTTAACTTGTAAAACAGCCATACGAGGGAAAAATGTTTTTTTTTTTACACCATTTCAAGGACAAGGAGGAGGAACTGGGATACGAATACAGGAATTCTGACTTCATGGAGGCCTGAAGAAGCCAGGCTCCCGTTCTGAAGGTTCAAACTCAGGGAAGCGCCAAATCTCAGCGTCCAGTAAGTCTGAGGAAGGACCATTCGGTCGGGAGCACGGCTTGCTCCTTCCGAGAGCCCTGCGCCTTTAAGAATCGCTCCCTCCCACCGGCCACGCTACCATTTCCCTCCCGGGCACCCAGAGCATCACCCCGCCCCCCGCGTCTGCGGAGCCGCACCTCAGCCCTTCCTACCCGCTCGACACCCTCCAACTGGGCTCCGTGCCCCAACCCGCCCAGCGGTGGGTGAGGTCTGTCGCCAGGATCTCACTCTCCACCCCGGACAGTGCCCACTACGCCCCAGCAGAAAGACACTTTAGAGGCCCTGGTCCCGACCCCTCCCAGCTCCTGCGGGGCGAGGCCTCTGCGCCCCCTCCCACCGCCCAGGCCCATGGCGCCGTGAAGGTGACCTCCCCCGGGGGCAGCACAGGCCCCGCGGTTCCCGAGCCGGCTCACACGTGGTGAACTGGGAGCGCGCAGCCCCTCCCCGCCACGCGCCTGGAGCATGCGTCGCGGACACGCCCCTCGGCTTGGCTCCGCCCCCGCGCCCGCGCCCGCTTCCCCAGACCCAGGAGGGGTGTCGCGCCCTAGTCCGCACCCGGCGGGTGGCTTTGTGGGTTGGGGCTCGGGGATAGAACAGTCACGCATCCGAGGACCGTGAAAAATCAGTTAGGCAGCCCTGCTCAGGAGCCTCGGCTGGCAGGCGAGATGACCCAGCGACTCGCTCCAGCGAGATGCGCTAAGCTGGGAAGAGAGGGCTGGGACTGCGAGCCTAGGATTCATTCGAGTCCTAGTCTGCGTCTTTCTTATTCTGAATCCGGAGAATGGGCGTCATATTCCTTTCTTAGGTCTCTTCAAACGAGATTTAAGATAATGTGAAAGAGCTTCGTTCTATGGGTTCAAAAGCTTTTGTCGATCCCCTGTGTGGCTGGGTCCTGGGCAGGGGCTACATCTATGAAACGAGGGTTGTCCTCTTGAAGAGCTTTCCCGAGCCTGAGTGCCCTCCCCCCCACCACTCCCTTTCTGTTCTGGGACTGTCCAGAAAGACGCTCCTGAAGGAGGAGGGGGCGGATGTCCCACCTGGCGGCAGGTGTCACTGAATAAGCTAAAATTTCAAAGGCAACGTGGGGCGGGACAAGCTTTCGGAGGCAGATGGGAAGCACGCTCCGCGCTCCCCCACCCTCCTTCCAGTCTCCAGCCTAAGAAAAGAAACCAACCTCATCCGACACCCTCCAACCCAGCGAGACCGCCCAGCCCCGCAGCCCGAGCTCCGCCCCGCCCCGGCAGCCAGCGATTGGGAGATGCAAATACCAGTTTCTCTGCCCAGCAACGGGTGACGCGCCGCCCGAGCGCGAGGCGTGGCCCGGCCGCAGCCCAAGCGGGCACCTCGGTGTTTACACGGGGCGGCCCCGCGCGCGCCGCAGCGGCCCGCAGACGGCGAGGGGAGGGTGGCGCGCGCGCCGGCGGGGCCGCGCGGGGAGAAAGACACTGGAAGGCGGCGGGGCGGGGAGCGGCGCGCGCGGGCCGCGGCGGAGCAGGAGGCTGCGAGGAGAGCCCGCGGGGGCCGGAGGGTGCGATTCCTCCGCCCCCGCAAAACAATGTGCAGCGTGCGGCAGGGCGCAACTTGCCGGAGGCGGCGGGGGCGCGCCGAGCCCGCCTGAGACCGCGCCGCTGACCTTCTCCCCCCGCCGTCCGTTGGGCCCGAGCGCCCAGCTCCTCGCTCCCCAGCTCGCGGGGGCCGGGCCGAGCTGCGGGGCGGGGCCGCCCCTCCGTCGCTGCTGCCTCCTCCCCCACCCCCAGCCGCGGAGGATGCGGACGGCCCCCGGCGGCGTCTAGCGGCCCCGGGCCCAGGCGCGATGGTGCAGCAGCGGGGCGCGAGGGCCAAGCGGGACGGCGGGCCGCCGCCCCCGGGGCCCGGGCCGGCCGAGGAGGGGGCGCGTGAGCCCGGCTGGTGCAAGACGCCGAGCGGCCACATTAAGAGACCGATGAACGCGTTCATGGTGTGGTCGCAGCACGAGCGGCGGAAGATCATGGACCAGTGGCCCGACATGCACAACGCCGAGATCTCCAAGCGCCTGGGCCGCCGCTGGCAGCTGCTGCAGGACTCGGAGAAGATCCCGTTTGTGCGGGAGGCGGAGCGGCTGCGCCTCAAGCACATGGCGGATTACCCGGACTACAAGTACCGGCCGCGCAAAAAGAGCAAGGGGGCGCCCGCCAAGGCGCGGCCCCGCCCCCCCGGCGGCGGCGGCGGCGGTGGCGGCAGCCGGCTCAAGCCCGGGCCGCAGCTGCCTAGCCGCGGGGGCCGCCGAGCAGCGGGCGGGCCTTTGGGGGGCAGCGCGGCGGCGCCCGAGGACGACGACGAAGACGACGACGAGGAGCTGCTGGAAGTGCGCCTGGTCGAGACCCCAGGGAGAGAGCTGTGGAGGATGGTCCCAGCGGGGCGGGCTGCCCGGGGACCAGCGGAGCGCGCCCAGGGGCCGTCGGGCGAGGGGGCGGCTGTCACCGCCGCCTCCCCCACTCCGTCGGAGGACGAGGAGCCAGAGGAAGAGGAGGAGGAGGCGGCGGCGGTGGAGGAAGGCGAAGAGGAGACGGTGGCGTCGGGGGAGGAGCCGCTGGGCTTTCTGTCCAGACTGCCCCCCGGCCCCGCCGGCCTGGACTGCAGCGCCCTGGACCGCGACCCGGACCTGCCGCCCCCTTCGGGCACGTCGCATTTCGAGTTCCCGGACTACTGCACCCCCGAGGTTACCGAGATGATCGCGGGGGACTGGCGCCCGTCTAGCATCGCCGACCTGGTTTTCACCTACTGAGCCCACCGTCAGCGGGGCGCGCACGCCCCCAAACCAGCTGTTTACATACAGGAATCAGGTATTGGGGCCCCTCGGAGGCCGAGGCTGGCACCCCATCTCCCGCGCAGCCTCCCCCCTCCCAGACGTGCCCATCCCCCCTCAAACCCAGACATGCCCCTCCCCCGCAGACACACCCCAAGGCAGCCCAACCCCCACTCTTTCCCTGACATCCAAGCCCCGCCCCGTCTTGCCCCCACCCGCACAGCCACCAGCAGCCAGCCCCCCTCCATTACACCTCCCGTCCACTCCTACAGACCTGCACCCCTCCCCCACCGCGCACACGCCCCTCCTCGTGGCCGGAGGACACGCCCCTGCCCTTGCTCCCGAATCCCTCCGCCTTCGCCCAGCCCGCCTCCTCTCTGGTTTAGGGGGGCGCTGCGGCTGGGCGGCACCGCGCGCTCCTCCCAGGCCCCCCTCGCTCCCCTCCCCCGAGCGCTGGGGCCCGCCCCCTTCTCGCGCATGCTTAATGCTCCTTCGGAGGAGGGGGCCGGTCCCAGTTGAACCGCAAGCCTCCGTGGCCCGCTCCGGGAAGAAGTGGGGCGGGCGTTGAACGATCCTTAGAAATCTTTTGATCCGGGAGCCGCGGCTTCCTTTCAACCCGACGGGGCGTCTCTGCCTTAATGGGAGGAGCACTAGGAAGGGGGAGAAAGAGACTAGCTGGCCCGGAAGGGTTGGGTTTGGAGCTTGGAACTCTCCCTGAGTGGCATAACCCCTTTTCGTTGCGGGGTTGCCCAGACTGACGTGCACCCCCACCCCCACCCCCCGCCTGCTATACACACATCGCCTCTACGGTCTACCTTGCTCCCCAGAAACCTGCCTTTTCTTCCCGCCCCCCCCCCCCCCATCCGGGAGTTGGGACTAGGGTCTTCTTCATCTGGAACTGCACCACGAGAGGACTGCCCCGGAAAACTGAACCAAGGCAATTGTCAGTCTATTTGGGGACAAGGTCCTTGCTGCTCTCCCCTCCCCCACCCCAAGTGCCCCATCACGTTAAGGCACACTCCCAGCCTGGGCTCCTCCCTTAAGCCCACCGCCCCTTTCTATCAATCAAGTCCTGTGCCCACGGTGACAGTATTCAGTGGGAGAAACCGAGGCACGTTGGTCTGGGGGCGGGGATGCCGAGACCGAGGCCCGAGAGCAGACGGAGTGGCAAGAAGAGACCCGCTTTTGAACAGCTGGCCTGAGAGAGACCATCGACCGGGCCAGTGACACCGAAGGGAGGGTCGGGGAAGTGGCGGTGGGCCGTCTGCGCCTGTTTTTCCGTGTGAAAAATCGGGATAGCGCTGCTGTCGGAGGAGGTTGTGTCCAGTTAGGGGTGCCCTCGGGGGACCCCTGCCCCAGATTTCCCCCTCACCCCCCACCTCTCCGCCCAAGTCCCGCCCCTCCGGCCTCCCCATACTCCCTTTTGCCCTCACTACCTGTATCTCACCGGCGTGTGTCCGCCCTCGCGGGTGTGCACACACTCTCATTCACACACACAAATCTCAGGAACAAACGGTCCCAGAGTCCTGGACCCCTGCCCAGGGTCTCCGCAGGTCTCTGCCCCACGCGTTCCCGTCGCTGACAAAGCCACCAGCTGCCTCCTTTAAGCTTGGTGCTCCGGCTCTGGGCCTTTCTCGCGCTCTTTTTCTCTCTCTCTTTCTCTTTCTCTCTCTCTCTCTCTTTTTTTTTTTTTTTTAAGAAAAACAACAACAACAAAAAGACAATGAAAAAAACCCAGAAAACGTCATGTGAGTGGAGAGCTGTCACTGTCTGTGGTCTTGGAGAACTAGTCTAGTAGCTGAGGGGAGGGTCCCCCGATCCGGGGCACTGGCACCCACAGCAGGACTTCCGCCAGTCTCATGCCAGGACTGAATAAAGTGTATTTGCCCCGACCTTGCCCTGTGCTTCTACATGTCTGTGCCTTTCCTCAACCCTCCCCCAGACAGCCCCGTGCAGGACGAGCTGGGGGACCCTGGGCAAGGCACCTGCCTCCTTTAGGCTGGTCTCTCTCTGTCTCAGGCCTTCCTGGTGCTCATTAAGCATGACAGACTCGTCCCCACAGGGCCAGGCAGGTAATGTCAGTGAGAGAGTCCGGGTGGACACTCGGCGGGGACAGCTGTTCTCCTCCTGCCAGTCGTGACCTTGTGGGAACGCAGGCCACCGTGGCCTGAGTTTTCAAGAGGAGGTAGAACTCTGGATGTTGCCGTGAACATCTGGACTGCAAAATGAAAGCCGACTCAAGTGTTTTTATTTACTTATTTATTTTCATTTGCTTTATTTTTGTGACGCAAATTGTTTTAAATCCCCGCGGACCACATGAAACAAGTGTGGCAGGCACACCTGGTCCGAGGGGGCCAGTTTGCCCCCGCCCTTCATGAGACTTGAGAAGGGTCAGGCCACACTGTCTGGGCGCAGAAGCCCCAGCACCACCAGCACTGAGCATCTGTGTGACCTTGAGCAAACGCACTTCACCCCGACTCTTCTTTCCATATGAGCAACACGGTAACAGTACCTGCTTCAGGGTGACAATGAAGTTTGAGGTGAGCCGCATTGAATGAGGTGCTCCCTGAAGTGTCTTCCTCCATTGTCCAGAGGAGGAGTCCGGGTCAGAGTGGTGCAGGAACCTGCAGGAGGGCCTGCAGGCAGCCAAGGTCAAAGTCAGGGCCCCACACCTTGGTTCTCTGCCCTGGTGGAGTGTCGGGGTCACAGTGCTGCCTCTCCTTCCCTGTTTCAGTCCGCAGATGGTGTTAGGCTGTTAGCGCAGGGCCTGGGCTGGCGGGCTGGGTCCCAGAGCCGGCCCACGGTTGGCCCTCAGTGTAGATTTATTGAATGACTCAAGAAGACCCAACAGAAGCCACAGCAATTCCTGTCGAGATTCTTACCAGCGTGTTTTGGAAACCAAGGCAGGCCTTTTTGAAACTCTGTCCCCCTGACCTCCTCCCCTTCCCCCTAATTCCTCCACTGCCGGATCCAGTGGATTCCTGAGGTTGGACAGAGCCTGTAAGAATGAAGGCCAAGAGTGCAAACCTCATTGAGAGAGGGTACTTGGGGACTGGGGTGCCAAATGACTAGAGCAGGTTTGGGAGTACAGAAAAGGGGTGTCAGGTTGGGGGAGGTGCAGGAATTATAGTGACTGCTTTTGCTCAGCCTCTGAAAGCAAGATGGGGGGAAAAATCCTCCGGGAAGAGTTGAGAAGGTGAGGAAGACGTAGGTGTCACCCTGAACCCCTTGTAAGGAGCAAGCACCTCCCCGGCTGTGAGGAATCTGGTCAGTGGCTGGCCTCCAGCAGCCTGGATCTATTTGCCCCAGAACAGTCTGCGTCTGGTGTCCCAGGGAGATCAGGTACAAATGCCTGGCCGTTCCGTCCAGTGTGGGGACAGACCCTGACAGGCAGTACTTGTACCACCCGCCGCCCCTCCGGGGTGGCCGAGGTTTTGCCAGGTCTGCAGGGCAGTTTGACCTCCCGAACCCAATCCTGCTCCCTCCCTCTTCTTTTCACAGGTGTTTATATCCTTAATAAATCTCTTGCACCCCAGACTCGGTCTCAGTGTTTGCTTTTGGGGAACTCAGTCTGCAAGGAAGGGTGCGAGGGGCTAGACAGACTTGGGCCACTGGTCCTGTAACCGTAGCTGGGCACCTCGGATGGCTCTGTCCCCAGGAGGGGTCCCTTCCCTTCTCCACACACACCGGCAGCCCCAACCTCAAAACCACACCCCATCCTGTTGGCATCAATTAGAAACTGCAGTCTCCGCCCACCAGCCCCTCCAGATCTCTCCCCTAGTCAAAGCTGGAGGGTGGGAGGTTGTTTCCTTGCCCTTCAGAATGCTGGAGAGGGTAAAGTGCCCGGCAGGGGACAGTCCTAGATCACTGTGGGACCTTGGGCAGGGCTCCTTTGCAGCCTTAGTTCCCAGACATAAAGTTGGGGAGGGGGAAATAGGAATGGAAGAGAGATCATTTATTGTTATGTTATTTGGGTTTTTCCATTTCTGAAGGAAATGGATTCTGACCTGTAAAAGGTGGGGAGAGACCTGCTTATGTGGACTCTGGGGACACCTAGAGGCTGGAAGGAGTAAGAAGCATTTGAGGGTGAGGGGCGGGGCGTGTCCCCCTCTAACCTCACTCGGTCCATGCAGTCCTTGACTCCTCTCCGTGGGGTCCCAGGCCTGGGCTATTTGAACCATCTTGGTTCCAAGGTTTTAAAAACACCTGATGGGTTAGTTTTCTATTGCTGGGTGACAAATTGCCACAAACAGTCTAAAACAACATGCATTTATTGAGTGTCCGTGGGCCAGGCAAGCCTTAGCTGGGCCTTCTGCTCAGGATCTCACCGGGCTGCATTGAGTGAGGAGGTGTTGGCCGGGGCTCCATTCCTTTATGGAACTCTGCATCTGCTTCCAAATTCACCTGGTACTGGACAGAGTTCAGTTCCCTGGGGTCAAAGTCCCTGTGTTCTTCTGGGCTGTCTGCTGGTGCTTTGTTGAATCCTAAGGGCCACTCACAGTTTCTGTCTTCCCAGGTGTTCTCACAGAGTGACACCTTATTTTGCCAAGGACAGTGAGGAGAATCTTCCTGTAGCATCTAGTTGGTTGGTCCGGGGAAGGATCTTATCCATCCATCCATCCGTCCATCCATGCATTCATTCATTTTTAAAGTAATTTCTGCACCCAACATGGGGTTGGAACTCACGACCTCATGACCCTAAGGTCAAGAGTCACATGCTCTACTGACTGAGCCAGCCAGACATCCCAGAGAAAGCTCTTTTATTTTTATTCAGTTGTTGTTTTTTTTTAATTTTAAGAGAAGGCTGTCTTTTAAAGGACTCACTTGAGGAGGCTCCAGGGTGGTTCCATTGGCTCAGGTCATCATCTCGTGGTTCATGAGTTTGAACCCAGCTTCGGGCTCTCTGCTATGAGCATGGAGCCTACTTCGGATCCTTGATCCCCCCCTTCTCTGCCCCTTCCCTCTCGAAAATAAATAAACATTAAAAACAAAGGGCTCACTTGATGAGGTTGGGCCTACCCGGGAAAACCTCTCTTTTGATGAATCAAAAAATCAACTAATTTGAGACCTAAATCACATCTGCCAAATCCCTTCCCCTTTGTCACATAATGTAACCGAAGCGGAAGCATGACATCCATTGTGCTCCCTGGTCTCGCCCGCACAGAGGGGAGCTGGTTTTGTTGGACATTCACACCTGCCGGCGGGAATCTTGAGGCCATCTTAGAATTCTACTGAAAAGCTGTGGATTCTCAAGCCTGCGTCTCCACCCTGATGCTGCCAGACTCCAGTCTAGCTGTCTTCTTGTCATCTCCACCAGGATATCTAATTGGCACCTCAAACCTAGCCTAGCTACACATGAATTCTTGTTTCCATGGTGCTCCCAAGCCTGCTCTGCACCCCACATCTCTGTTGGCTAAAAGGCCAACAACCTCTTGGTGATCCTTGGCTCCTCTTTCCCCCCATAGCTTCGTATCCCTTATCCCTGTTGACCATACATCCAAAATGTTCCTGTGTCACTATCACTTCTCACCTTTTCAATGGCTATCCTCATGTTCCTCGTCCCCCTCAGCCCCACCCCATCTCTTGCCTGGTTATTATGAACCAGCCTCCTCACTGGACTCCTTGCTTTCTCCTTTGCCTCAATCACAGTCTTGACCACATAGCAGCCAGAAGGATCTGGCTAAACTATAAATCAGACTATGGCCTGCCCCTGCTCAAAACTCCCCATCTCATTCAGACTAAGCCAGAGTCCTCTGCACAGCCAGCAAAGCCCTATGTAATCGCAGGCTGTAACCCTTGGTCCGTCCTGGGATTCATCTCCTATTGCTTTTTCCTTCCCTTGCGATACCATAGCCACGCAGGTTCCTCGTTTTTCCTCAGAGCTGCCAAGCACATGCCCCCTTCTGCCCTTTAGACTAGCCCTTTGCTGTTCACTCTGCTGGAGCGCTCTTCTCCCAGATACCCCCATGGCTTACTCCCTCACTTCTTTGGATCTTAGCTCCAGTGTCACTACCTCAAAAAGGTCCTTCCTGATCATTCTTGTAAAGTATCACTCACCCACCCCCTTACGCTATCCCCTTGCTTTTGCCTGATTTTTCTTAATAGCATTTATCACTGTGGTATTTGTCATATACAGCTTTGATTTTGTGTCTCTCTCTAACTAGTATGTCAGCTTCACAAGAAGGATTGACTGCTGCATCTGACTCCATGCTTTAGCTCATTCGCTCACTCCTTTGCTCACCCATTCAACAAACGTTTATTATGGGTCTGCTTTTGCCAGGCTCTGTGCTGGGTGCTGGGTGTACAAAGGTGAAAGAGACAGACATGGTCTGTCCTTACTGAACTCACAGTCCCGAGGAGGATAAACAGAGGGATGGAAATGCATTGTTGGAGATGGACAGGGAGTCTGGGGAAACACGGGGGACACTTAATCCAGACACGGAGCAGGGCATGTCAGATCACTTCATGGAGGAGGTGATGCTTAAGCTGTAACTGACACCTCCATAGGTTGTTGCGATTCTAGAACGTGACTACAAGTTCTTTGACATTCCTTTCATACATTTCTTTCCTCTTGAGTCTCCACTGGCCTTCGTGATCCACTTGTAACCAATAAGATGTAGCAGAAAGATGCTGTAGGTTTCTACACTGAATCACCGGATGAGAAGTCTAGCCCCCCTAAGTCGTCATGCAGGAAAGAAGCCCAAAACCTAGGGAGAGACTCCGTGCAGGTGCTCCAGATGTGGGCACCTGTCCAGTAGCCAGACAAGCAAGCAAAGAAGTCTCCAGGTGATTCTAGCCCAGAGTCCTTCAAGTCACTCCCAGCTGAAGCAGTGTCTCCCCAGCTGAGGTCCAGCCACCATGGAACAGAGACAAGCCACCCCCTCTCACCTTGTCTGAATTTCTGACACACAGAGTCCATGACCATGATGGAAGGGTGGTTATTCGCGCTACTAAGTTTGGGGGACAGTTTGTCACGCAGCAATTATAACTAAAACAGTGAGAGTAAGCAGATTTGGATGAAGGACAAAGCTTTCCAGACACCAGTAACTGTAAGTGGGAAGACTCTGCAAGAGAAGACCGCATGGAAGGGAGTTGGCTGTGGCTGGAGGGGGTGGAGGGGTGGGGAGACAGGAGATAGACTGACAAGAGCATGAAAGGCCTTGAGGACCTTGAGGCTCTGTCCTGGGTTTCCACACTGCAGCCCAAGGGGTCTTTTGAAAACAAATGTGACCATCGCTGAAAACCTTTCAGTGGCTCTCCATTCCCCTCAGGACCAAGTCTAAGATTCTTGGCCTGGCATTCAAGGCCTTTTACAGTTGACTTCCTTGTTTTATAGACTCTTCTTCAGCTATCAGTCAGCTCTACCCTGAAACTCCGCCTCGGCCATGCCAGGTCACTCCCCACGACAATGCCCTCCTATGCCATTTGTCTTTGCTCTTGTTGAGAAACTAGAGGGAATTTGGGCTAATCATCTTGCCTTTTGAGGCCTTAGTTTCCCTATCTATTCAGCTAGGGAGCTGGACCAGAAGTGCCTAAGAGTATATCCAGTCTGGCATTCAGGGAGCCTATGAAAAGGAGGGGGAAAGCTGCCTGCAGCCGAACCTGCCCGTCTAGCTTCTTTTAGGTTGCCTAGCAATGGATGCCAACCGTCTCCCCCATTCTCGAAGGTTTCTTAGCAACCCAGCTTCTCACCCTCGGTTGTTTTCAGGGTTTCCTGTTAACTAAATGAATGTTAAGTTCTGCTCTTTCTCCTCCAAGAAATTCTGCAGCCAAGGATTCTCTTTGGAGACCTGGATCTCATTGGCCAGAACTCATCACACAGCTTTGTCTAACTTCAAGGGACCTGGGAAATATATGCGAAACACATAGAAATTTGGTGAGCCATCCATGTCTCCACCACAGGCTTTAAATGAAACCCCTTTGACAAGGTGACATACGAGCTGAGATCTGAATAAAGCCAGAAGCTAGCCATGCAGCTATCTGGGGAAAGATCAGTCAAGACAGAGAAACAAACAAGGACAAAGGCTCTGAAGCCTCCAGAAAGGAGTTTGCCTGTTGTGCTTGGTTCATTGTAGGAATAGCAAGGATGCCAGTGTGGCTGGGGGAGTGAGCAAGGGAACGGAAGATGAGATCAAGGAGGGAAGTAAGGTCGTGGGGGGGAGGGGCAAGCATAGGTCCTAGTAAGAACTGGTTTGGCAAAGTCATTGCTGCATAACAGACCCATTGGTCAACTTAAGGGCCTAAGCTGTTTTATTCTCTCCCAAGATACTGTGGGTTTACGGGATTCAATGGGATAATTCTTTTTTTTTTTTTTTTTTATATACTCAACTCTTTATTTTTTTTTAATTTTTTAAATTTTTTTACAAATAGTTTATTGTCAAATTAGTTTCCACATAACACTCAGTGCTCATCCCCACAAGTGTCCTCCTCCATGCCCATCCCTCCTCCCCCCAAATCCATCAGTCCTCAGTTTTTGTCAGCATTCAAGAGTCTCTCGTGGTTTATCTCTCTCCCTTTCCCCCACCATTTCCGCCCTTCTTCTCCCTCAATGGGATAATTCTGTTCGCGTGATGTCACCTAGGAGCTCGAGTGGGCCGACTTGTCTAAGATGACTTACTCACACCATGCTGTTCATTCAGTACAGTGTTTGGCGCGAGCCGTGGGCTGGAAGTTTGTCCGGGGGATGCCAAATAGGAGCACCAGCGTGTGGCCTCTCCACGTGGCTTGGGCCTCTTCAGCGTGGGGACTGGAGTGCAAGAAGGAGCCTTCCAGAAGTGAGTGTTCCAAGAGGGAGAAGAGGAAGCCAGTCTTCTTGAAAGCTCAGTCCAGAAGGGGCACGGCATTGCTTTCGCCACATTGGATGGGTTGAAGAGGTCGCCAGGGCCAGCTCAGATTGAAGGGCACCTCTTGAAGGGGAGAGGGACAAAGAATTTGTGGCCATCTTTAATCCACCACAGTTTTCTCCTTTTACCCTGAGTCAGAGGACATGCCATTACAGGGTTTGGAACAAGGAGTGAGACTCCCCTATGAGAATCTGACTCATGCTGGAAGGATCATGGTGGCTACAGTGTAGACAAGGGACCCACGAGGAGGCAGGGCAAAAGCACTCGGTGAAAGGGGATGGATGATGGGAGTCTGAGATGGCAGCCACGCTCAAAGCAGGGCCCTGGAAACAAGTTTGTCCACTGACACCTGACTGTCAGATATGATGGCCACTAGCCACATGTGGCTATTTAAAGTAATTAAGGTTGGGACGCGCCTGGGTGGCTCAGTCGGTTAAACAACCGACTCTTGGTTTCAGCTCAGGTCATGATCTCACGGTTTCATGAGTTCAAGCCCCACATCATGCTTTGTGCTGGCCGCTGGGAGCCTGCTTGAGATTCTTTCTCTCCCTCCCTCTCTCTGCCTTTCCCCCACTCGCGCCATCTCTGTCTCTCTCAAAATAAATAAATAAACAGAAAACATTAAAAAAAAATAAAGTAATTAAGGTTAGGGAACGTCTGGCTGGCTCAGTCAGTAGAGCGCATGACTCTTGATGTCAGGTCATGAGTTCAAGCCCCACATTGGGTGTAAAGCCTACTTAAAAGTAAATAAATAAAGGGGCACCTGGGTAGCCCAGTTGGTTAAGCGTCCGACTTCAGCTCAGGTCATGATCTCACAGTTCATGAATGGGAACCCCTCATCGGGCTCTCTGCTGTCAGCACAGAGTCTGCTTCCGATCTTCTGTTCCCCCCTGCCCCTCTCCCACTTGCGCTCTCTCAAAAATAAACATTTAAATAAATAAATAAGGTTAAATACAACTTAGAATTCAATTCCCCAGTCACACTAGCCACACTTCAAAATGCTTAATAGCTAAACATGGCCTGTTCAGGCAGCACAGATCTAGGACATTCCCTTTTTCGCAGAAACTTCTATTGGATAGCACTGGCTTAGTAAACCTTCTCATCTTTCACCAGGTTCTACATTGAAAATCTACAATGTCCCACACTGTGACCTCAGACTCCTTTTCTTCCTATCCACCTATTTTTGGACTTCATTGCGCTCCTCCGTCTGCAATCCCTGCATCTTCTCCAGATCCATCTGCTCTGCTCCTGAGCCGCCTTGGCGTCCTTCCTCACTGAGCCAGGATCTGTCCTGAGGTTCCGTGTGGGGTCTGTTTTCTTCTCTGCTCTCTGCATCCCCAGTCACCCCTCTTCCTGCCCCACCTGCCGAGGTAAGTGACCTCATAAGGTTGTTGAGAAGATAAACTACCCTGGCACATAGTAAACGCTCAGTAAGTGAGATCTGTCCCCACCACCACCATCATTACTACTGACTATTCCAAATCTTTACCACCCTTTAAAGATTGTGGTACTGCTAGTAATTTACCCAAGGGATATAGAAATGCTGAGGCATAGGAGCACATGTACCCCAATGTTCATAGCAGCACTCTCCTCAATAGCTAAAACATGGAAAGAGCCTAAGTGTCCATCAACAGATGAATGGATCAAGAAGATGTGGTTTATCTATACCATGGAATACTACATAGCAATGAGAAACAATGAAATCTGGCCATGTGTAGCAACATGGATGGACCTTGAGGGTGTTATGCTGAGCGAAATAAGTCAGGCAGAGAAGGACAAATATCATATGTTTGCACGTATAGGAGGATTAGGAGGAACTTAACTGAGGAACAAGGGGGAGAAGAAGGGGGAAAATGGTGGGGGAACGGGAGAGAGGCAAACCATGAGAGACTCTTGAATGCTGACAAAAACTGAGGACTGATGGATGTGGGGGGGGAGGGAGAGATGGGCATGGAGGAGGGCACTCCTGGGGATGAGCACTGGGTATTATGTGGAAACTAATTTGACAATAAACTATTTGTAAAAAAAAAAAAAAGATTGTGGTAAAACATACGTAACATAAAGTTTATCATTAATGATAGTACATTCACACTGTTGTGCATCCCTCACCACTATTTAGTTCTAAAATATTTCCATCACTCTAAAAGGAAAGCAATTAAGCAGTCACTCCCCATTCCTCCTTCCCCTCACCCCTAGGAATCAATAATCTGTTTTCTGTCTCTGGAATTTCAGACTCTGGGTATTTCACATATATGGAAACATACAATATATGGCCTTTTGTGCTTGCTTCACCACCTTTTTTAAGCCTCCTGTTGAACTAAAACTTTCTTTCTCTTTATTTAATACTTTACTTTTTAAGTAACCTCTAAACCCAACATGGGGCTCAAACTCACAACCCCAAAATCAAGAATCCCATGTTCCACTGACTCAGCCAGCCTGATGCTCCTAAAACCTTCCTCTTTTCTTTTTTTTTTAAGTTTGTTTGTTTGTTTAGAGAATGCAAGGAAGGGTGGGGCAGAGAGAGAGAGAGCGAGAGAGAGAATTCCAAGAAGGCTCTACACTGTCAGTGCACAGCCCAAGGTGGGCCTCGAACCTACAAACTGTGAGATCATAACCTGAGCCAAAATCAAGAGTCAGACACTTAACCGCTTAACTGTCTGAGTCACGCAGGGACCCCATAAACCTACCTCTTAATAGATGATACTTCTTGTCTTTCTCCAGAGCATTCAACTTATCAGATATCTTATCACTCAACTTCCTATCCTCCTCACCCATAAACCAAGGTAACAATACTAATATTAGCAACAAGTTTGTTGAGTTATTGCTCTGTGCCAGGTGCCTCACTGAGGGCCTTGTGTGCACACCTCAGTTCACTCTTACAACCCTTCTGAGAGGCAACTACTAACATTACGCCTATTTTCGGTCAGGGAAACAGGCTCAGGAAGCAGTTAAATCATGGAACAATCGAGTGGCAGAACCAAGATTCAACCCTGGATCTGCTTGACTCCAGAGTTCAACTCACAACCACCACCCTGTATCTCTTTCAGCGGCCCCCCTCTCTCCTTACCCCGGGTCTCAGAGAATACTGGATCCTTCCTGTGTCGGCTCAAGGCCGGCCCATCCTCCTGCACTCTTAACCTCATCCCTTCCTATTACCTCCAGAACTTCTAGAACCCTCTCCACTCCCGTTGGAGCAGAAACGGATTCGAACAGCTGTGAACCGGAAGCATCTGGTTACTTCTTCACTCACTTGTCTGATGTCTGAAGTGGGATGACTGAAAGAGCAAGGTCCGCTGAGAACGGTAACTTCACATGGGCTTTCCATGTGATTTTGGCTTCCTCACAACATGGCAGCCTCAAGGTAGACAGACTGCTTGGGTGGCTCCTCACGGCTCCAAGAGCTAGAGTTCCAGGGATAGTGCACGCCCTTTTATGTCCTAGCCTTGTGTGTCACAGCATCACGTGGCCCATGCACTCACCGGCTCACCCAAGATACTAAGAAAGGGTACGTGGATCCCATCTCTCCACAGGAGGTGTGCTAAAGAATTTGTTGCCATGTTTTAAAATCAGGACAGGTGGGGCGCCTGGGTAGCTCAGTCAGTTAAGCGTCCGACTTTGCTCAGGTCATGATCTCATGGTTCGTTGGTTCGAGCCACACGTTGGGCTCTGTGCTGACAGCTAGCTCAGAGCCTGGAGCCTGTTTCAGATTCTGTATCTCCCTCTTTCTCTGACCCTCCCCTGCTCATGCTGTCTCTCTCTCAGAAATAAATAAAAACATTTTAAAAATTTTTTTAAAAAGAATAAACATTAAAAATTTAAAAAAAAAATTTAAAAACAACAGGACAGGTTGTCTCCAATCATTTGCTATCCCTTTAATTCATTTTACCCCCTAACATCTCTTGGATCCATTCGTTTTTCTGTAAGCCCACTAGACCAGGACATTGTCATCTCCAACGTGGAGCCTCCTCACTGATCTCTCTGGGCCACTCTGGAATGTTCTATCCTGGTCTCCCAAGGGACCAGCAGCCAGAGGGATCTTTTCAGTGTGGAATTCAGATCACACCCCTCCCCTCTTTCCAATCCTTCCATGGTTCCCCACTACTCTTGGGTTGAAGTCCAAACTCCTCACCTTGGCTTATGAGGCCTGGAGGGTCTCATGGACGGCCTGCTTCTCCAGCTGCCCCTCCTGTCACTGTTCGAGGCCTTTAGTTCTGGGCTCCAGGACTTCCTCTTTCTGTCTCTGTCTGTCTGCCTCTGTCATATAGTTAAATGAGTGAGTAGTACATGTAAAGCACTTAGACAAGCCCTTTGCACATAAGGAACAGCGCAGATGTGTTATTATCACTAGTTTGTGTTCAGCAAATATTTGTTGAGCTGCCTGCTCAAGGCCGAGCAATGCGTGAGGCTCTGGGATACATCAGTGAACGAAAAAGATCTGGCCTCCTCTCTCAGAGTTCATCCACCCCTGTGTCCCTGCCCCCAGCACATGAAGAGAGAGAATTACGCTCAAGGCACAAAGGCATGTTGGTGCAATGGTGCCTGGAGAAGCTCAGAGCAGGGCAGTGGCTTTCCTAAGAGCACACAGCAAGTGCAGGACAAAACCCAGGCTGTAGGCACATGGGAGGGAATGAAGTAGACACAGTTGGCTGCCAAGGCCTGGCTTTCCAGAGAGATAGGCCATAGGCACACACTGCCCAGGGCGGAACTCGGGCAGGTTAGGAGAGAGAATAAGGGAGACTATCTCATTGGCCCTTCCAGAGGGGAAAGGAAGCTTCTCTCCCAGCCCCTTCTCCCCAAGCCCAGCTCCCTTCTCAGGATGAGGGGGCTGATCCTTAGCAAGGGATAGGGGCTCAGAGAGGATGGAAGAGTGAGAGGTGCGGGCTCCACTAGGAGGTAGGGGGCTCCTGAGAGCGAGTCGGGGCTCAGCCCTGGGTGAAGGCTGAGAGAGAGAGAGAGCTGGAGTCTGTGGAGAAGTGGGGGCTCAGCAAGAATAGGGTTTGTATACGGAGTTAGGGGCTCCCTGCAGGGGGTGGAGACCCAGAGAGGGTAGTGAGGATACAAGGAGGAAACGACGGCTCAGAAGGCAAGGGTCTTCAGTCGGAGGCGGGTGGGTGACCGAGGGAGTGACGGAGAGGCAGATGCGGAGTTTGAGGGACTGCAGGAGGGAGGCGGTGGGTTCCTGGGGGGCCGTGGGGTGTCCGCGAGGGGTCTGGGGTCTCAGAGAGAGAAGGGAGCCCTGGAAATGGACAGGGGCTCTCCGTCCTTCAGGGGCAGACAGTCTGCAGAGCTAGGCCGCGGGGCGGGCGGGCGGGCGGGCGCCCCCCTCCCACCCTCACATCACCCCCGCCCCCGACTGCGGCGCAGGCGCCGACCGAACCAGCTCGGGCTCGGCTCTCGCTCCGGCTCCCGCTCCGCGGAGACCGCAGGCAGAGAGGTGAGCTCAGCCCTGCTCCGCGAGGGCCCCGACCCCCCACCCCGCCTTCTCTCGGGTTCCGGGGAACCCCGCCCGCACCCCCTGCACGGCCACGGCCAGCCTCGGACCGGACGGCGGCGCCCAAGCCTCGGTGTGCCTCGGGCTTTAGGAGGTGAGGTCCCAGAGAAGTAGCAGGGGGCAGAGATCTCACCAGCCCCGTCGCCTAGAGACCCCTCAGGGCTGAGAGGATGGGAGGAGGCTTCCGAGGACAAGAGCCCTACCCACCTGTCTACTAAAACCCCTTCCCACCCCTCCGTGCCTCGGTTTCCCCCCGGGAGAAAGGATGCAGTTAACCTCGACCAGAAACAGTGGTGCGATGGAGAGGGAGGAATTGGCCGGATTTCGCTGGCCTTGGCCCCGGGGAGGAAGCCCCTTCTCCCCGCCTGGGCTGCGCCGGACACTGAAGTGGGCGGGTCTGGGGGGATCTGGGAAGGAGAACTGAGGGAGGCCGTGCAGGCAAGACATTCCATCCATCTTCAGCCACCCCCCCCCCCACTCCGCCTGTCACCTCGCGGACGCCTCCCTCCGCTTGCCTCCGCCGCAGTCCCCCCCCCCGTAGCCCCCTCCTCTTCCCGCTCCCCCCTCGCCGGGCTCCTCCCTCCTCCCGCCTAGGGACACCTCCCCAGCGTTTCCTATGGCAACCCACGTCCCGGGTACCCGCGCCGGGTCCGGAGCATCCTCCTTATCCCTCCCCCTGACCACCGGGCCGCCTCCCTGCAACCTCAGCAGGGGAGGAGGAGGGGCCAGGCCGACGGGGAGGCAACGTCAAGGTCACCTTCCTTCTCCTTTGCCAGCAAGACTGAGTGATTAGGTATATTGGGGGGAAAGGGGCAGTGAGGGCTGCAGGGGAGGAGCGAGTCCAGACCAATTCCTGAGCCTCTCCTCTCTGCCCCTTCCCCCAGGGTCTTTAATTAACAGGCGCTGCCTTGACTCTGACTGCCCCTCTGGCCCGCATTCTTTCTCCCACCCGGGCCTCCGGAGAGCCGCGGCCGGGGGCGGGCCCCTCTCTGGCCACACCCCCTGGGAGCCCCGCCCCCCACCTCTCAGGAAGATTCCTGTTCTCTCCAGGGACCACTCGCCCCCTTCCTTCTCTGCCTTTCGTTTTTTGGGCTATGCCTTTTCCCATTCTCTGTCCAAAGAAAACATTTTTGGTCCTTTCCTTTTCTTCTCTGTTTCCCCCGAGTTGTGAGGGGGGATTGTGAAGAACCGCGATTTATAGACAGGCTTTACAAAGAGCACTTCCGGCGCTTTGTTTGGATTCGTGGGGACTCCGAGAATCAGCCCAACCCACACTTTGGCTCTGTGTGTGTACGTGTGTGTATCTGTGTGCTTGGTGTTTCTCTGCGACGTGTCTAGGTGTGCGGTGTGTCTGCGTGTCTGTGTCCTGCGTGTGTCTTTCTATGTCTCTGTGTGGTATATGCGTGCCTGCCTGGGTGTGTTTGTGTATCTTTGTTAGGTGTTTGTTTGTACTGTGTGTGTATCTGCGTCAATCTGTGTACGTCTCTGGTGTGTGTGTGTGTTTGTGTGTGTGTGTGTGTGTGCTGGCGAGTCTCTCTATGCAGGATATGCAGGAAATTGAAGGCCACACTGATGGGAAATTAGGGGGAAGGGCCAGAAGAAATTTGTCTTCTCTTTCAGTAGAAGTGCCTTGTTTTATTTTGTTTAAAGCTGGTCAGGAGCCCAGTCCCTCCCCATCGCAAACTCCTCTTCCCTCAGCCCCCTCCCTCCTCCTCCCCCCACTTTGGTTTTTAGTCCTATCTGTGTCTAAATACACGAGTACTTTCCATTACCTAGTCTTCAGTGTCTCCATCTGCGAAAAGAAAGATTCCTAAGATTCGTGGTTGCCAGTGGCAGGGTGGGGGCTGGGCAAAATGGGTAAAGGGGTTCAAAGGTCTGAACTCCAGTTATAAAACAAATAAGTTATGAGGATATGATGTACAGCCTGGTGACAGTAGGTAATAATACAGAGCTGCGTATTTGAAATTTGCTAAGAGAGCAGGTCCTAAAAGTTCTCATTATAAGGAAAGAAATTTATCGGTAGCTACATATGGTGACAGATGTTAACTAGACTTTATGGCGATCATTACAAGTACCAGATCATTATGTTGCACACTTGAAACTAATACGATGGTATGTGTCCATTATACCAAAATAAAAATATCTTATTCAAAAAAGAGGGGTTCTTAGATGGGTTTCCCTAGAAATCGAACAACTCTTGAGCCTAAGAGGGCCCCTGGCTTTCACCACCTCTGGAGTCAAGATTCCCTGGGGCGTGGAGGCTCTTGCCTTGTGAGGGGCAGCCCTAGGGAGGGACTTTTTAGGGCCTTGCACCTTGGGAGCTCGGCCAGATTGGACAAAGTGTCAGCCATGACAGTCGCCCCCAAGCATACCCTGAAAAAAGGGGAAGATTTTGCGAGGAGATAGGGGTGAGAACCTCTTATTTTAGATACAGGGCTCAGAAAGTGTCAGATAAAAATAATAATGAAGAAATAACAATAATAGTAACTACAACTGCTACCATTTCTTGGTCTCAGATACAGTAACTGTGTGAAGCGGGTGTGATTACTAGCCCTGCTTTACAGATGAGGAAACCGACGTTTGGAGAGGTAAAAGCATTTGTCTGAGGTCACACTGCCAGGAAGTGGCGGATCCGGGATTTCAATCCAGACAGGCTCCAGGTCCCACGCTCCCCACCACTGGGTGGCCTCCAGACTAAACAAGTACATTTGTTGGCACCTGCGATTCTCAGAGTTCCTGTGCGTTGGCTCATTCGTGGGGAAAGACAAGCCAGCGCGTCTAGAAGGCAGGCTGTGTTCTGAGTGCGGGTTATCCAAAATGCAAGGAAAAGTGGATGAGGCACAACGATGGGGGGGGGGGTGCTGGGAGGGCTTCACGGACCCCTCCCTCTGCCCACTGCAGCTTGCTTCGCCCACAGAGATCCATGATGCCAAACTGTGACCGTTCCTGCGGCTGTAGCCGTGGTCCCAACGTGGAAGACGGCAAATGGTATGGGGTCCGCTCCTATCTGCACCTTTTCTATGAAGACTGTGCAGGTATGGCCCTCGGTGATGACCCTGAGGGGCCTCCTGTCCTGTGTCCCCGCAGACCCTGGCCCTCACTGTGCTGGAAGGTAAGGCCAAGGGAAGCAACTCATATGATTTCCTGGGGCTGCAGAGAGGAGATGGGATCGGTGGGAAGAAAGAAGAGGGATGGTGTAGCAGATAAGTGTCTTGTGTGAGCAGCTGACAACAACAGCCACAAAAATCCAACTAGAGGGTGCCTGTCTGGCTCCGTTGGTAGAGCATTCACCCTTGATCTCAGTGTCATGAGTTCAAGCCCCACGTTGGGTGTGGAGCCTCCTTAAAGAAAATTGCCAAATGGCTACTGTTGATAAGTCATTCAACGCCATACATATTTGGGGCGCCCGACTGGCTCAGCCGGTAGAGCGTGCGGCTCCTGATCTTCGGGTGGTAGGTTTGAGTCCCACGTTGGGTGTAGAGATTTCTTAAAAATAAAATCTTGAGGGGCTCCTGGGTGGTTCAGTCGATTGAGCATCCAACTTCGGCTTAGGTCATGATCTCATGGTTCGTGGGTTCGAGCCCCATGTCGGGCTCTGTGCTGACAGCTCAGAGCCTGGAGCCTGCTTCGGATTCTGTGTCTCCCTCTTTCTCTGACCCTCCCCTGCTCACGCTCTCTCTCTTCCTATCTCTCAAATATAAATAAAACATTTAAAAAAATTTTTTTAAATAAATAAAATCTTGAAAAAAAAAAACCTCAAATGGGTTTAGACAATACAGGGGAAATATGAGTCCTTTTATTGAAAAGACCGGAGGTTGAGCAACTTAGGGAAAGTTCAGTCCAGCAGTTCAACCCAGCACACCAGGGACTCAAGATTTCTCTCAGTCCTCAGGCTCCCCATCGTGCCCCCATCCATGTGGCCCCTGTTGGCTTCAGGATCTTCCTACATGTCCCCCAGAGAGCTGCTAGCTTGCTGACCCTCAGTGTCTCATTCTGTACTATCCACAGGAAATCAGAATTTCCTCTAGTCTTTCCTTCAGAGAAAAAAAGAAAACAATGCTTTTCATTTCAAGAAGTCCCGTCAAGCATTGCCTTGGCTCTGACCCAGTCACTTGCCCGTCTCTGCGCTAATTACTATGTCCAGGGGGAAAGTATATACTGACCGGCTCAGGAAGTGGGTTCATCTCAGTTAAATCTTATTGTGGCTTCGCAATGATATATTGGGGTACAGTTGCCAGGGTAGTGGATGGCATGAGAGAAACGATGGGTGTCTATAATGACCAGGGAGAGAGGTCTATCAGGGCACACAGTGTGGGCAGAGGCGTGGGAATGGCAGTAAACTGAGTCCCTACAGTGGGCATAGCTTCTGCTAAATGCGATAAGGAGACTGAGGCAGAGGTTCCTTCCCCTCTGCTTTCAAAGGGCTTCCCTCTGTCTACAGTGAACGCACAGCCCCAGGCCAAAGGATCAGAGGGTGCTGGGAGAGGAAGTGCTCTCAGTGCCTGGGGTGATCAGGGAAGATCAGAAGAAAGAGGGTCCATAGTTTAAAATGTTGAGCATCTTCTAATTGCCAGGCAGGGAGCTAGGCTCTTGCGCACAGAAAATTTAAGACGCGGTCCTTGTTCTCCAGCAGCTCCTAGCTGTGGTTCGTTTAGTCATTCTGCTAACATTTCCTCAGCTACTGCTCTTTACCAGCACTGTGATGGTAAAGCCACCCTAGTGGCTCCTTCCAGTGTCTCCCTTTCAAGTGGGGCAGGCAGACATCACTTACATAGTGATGAAAGTACAAGTTCAAGGGGCACCTAGGTGACTCGGTTGGTTAAGGGTTCAACTCTTGATTTCAGCTGAGGTCATGATCTCACAGTTCCTGAAATCAAGCCCTGAGTCTGGGTTCCTCACTGAACATGGAGCCTGCTTGGGATTCTCTCTCTGCCCCTTCCCCACTCATTCTTGAACATGGGTGTGCGCTCTCTCAACATAAATAAACTTTAAAAAATAAAGAAATAGGCAAGACAGTACATGTTCAAGTGTGCGCCAAAGTGAGTGCATGGAAGAACAAATGTGCAGTGTTTGTATGAATCCTAAGCGGGGGACCTGACCCAGTCCAGGAGCATCCTGGAAGGCTTCCCTGAGGAAGTGAGGTTTGAGATGAGATCTGTGGGATGTATAGGAGTTATCCCAACAGGGAGATAGCGGATAGATGGGACAGAGAGATGAGACAGGACCTAAATAATGATGAAGGAAAACTTAAGGTTGGCAGTAGAAACCTAAGTGGTTCCTAAGCGAGAGTTGGAAAGGACATTGAGACCAAGGGGCCTCAAGATTCAAAACAGAACATGACATCTTGTGTCCTTCACCAGTTAGGTCCTAGAAGGTATGTTCTGTGACTCGGCGCGATTACCGTCTCTTAAGGTTAGACCAAGGAGTTCCCTTAAATCCAGTTGGGATCATCTTGGCCCTGACTACTTCCCAATCTGTCTGCCTCTCTCCAGATCAGCCTGTCTTCGGGAACCCTTCTCCTGTTGCTGGGGGTGGCGGCCCTGACCACTGGCTACGCGGTGCCGCCCAAGCTGGAGGGCATCGGAGAGGGGGAATTCTTGGTGTTGGATCAGCGGGCAGCCGATTACAACCAGGCTCTGGGCACCTGCCGCTTGGCAGGCACGGCGCTGTGCGTGGCGGCTGGGATCCTGCTGGCCATTTGCCTGGTTTGGGCCGTGGCCGGCTGGCTGAGCCAAGACACCAAGGCAGAACCCCTGGACATCGAAACGGATGGTCACGTGGAGATCTTCGGGGACGAGCCAGAGCAGCAGCTGTCCCCCATCTTCCGCGATGTCAATGGCCAGTCTTGGTTTTCACCACCTGCCAGCCCCTTTGGGCGATCCTCTGTGCAGACTATCCAGCCGAAGCGAGACTCTTAAGCTGCCCACAAGGCTAGAGGAGGAGCCAGACCTGGGGTCTGGACCATTCCTCTGTCCCATCACATCCTGCCCTCCAACTGTCTCCTGATTTCCCCCTGAGAAGCCGGTCCCTTCCACCTATGTCCCCACAACACCCAGCAAATCCCAGTGTCCCTCCCCAGGGATCGGGCCCCAACTCATCCAAGATGCCAACTTTCCCCAAGTCCCCCCAAAACTTCCCACCCACCCCTCCTTCCCAAGGCCCTTCAGGAGTAGAACCAATCCCCCTCAATCTATCCTCGCTCTACTCTGACCCTGGGCAAGTCCCGCACCCTTTCAGACCGTCAGTTCCTGTCTGCGTACTCTGAGGGGGTTGGATCAGATTCTAGAGTTCCATGACTTCCCTATTCTACCCAGATATGAGCACTACTCTCCATATGCAAAGTTGGGGGGAAGGGTGGTAAGGTCCACTTTATCCCTTGACCCCTTCATCTGTCAGCTGCACCAGGATGCCCGAGGATGGTTCAGAACGCTCACTTGGATTCTCCTCCAGGATGGTGCGAAAACAGTCACCTCCTGCGAAATGTCTTCTATGTCCATTTTGGTGTCAGAGCCCCTGAGGCCACCCCATCATGGGCTGTTCTCAGCCCCAGTTTACAGATGAGGTGACCAAGGGAGGCTGGAAGTCTGCAGGAATTTGGACCCATGTCTTCAGCCTCCTCCCCGGCCAGCTCTTGTGCTGCATGTGGAACAGGGAACCTGCTGGACACCTCAAGGGGTGGGGGACAGTTTTGGCCCAGAGAGCCTGGCTGGAGGCTTGATGGTCCCAGGTAGCTCAGAAGATAATTTGGACGTGCGTTTAAATGGTCTTTAAGAGCCCAGGGGGAGGAGAACCGGGATGTCTCTGCCGAGGAAAATGCACTCATCTAGAAAGCATCACCCATAGGTCCTGACCTCCCTCACCTGTAATGAATGTGCCCTCCACCCTCCATCCTGCAGCGGCTCTGGCCAGACGCATCATCTCCATTCTTACCACTAGGGGGAGCTCCGAGACAGCCGGAGAGAGGCGCCGATGGACTCCGCCCCATGCCCTCCCCCCTCGCTCGCACCTCCAGCCTGGAGGGGTCTCCCGGGAGGGTCCTTCGTTCTCCCCCTCCCGGCAGGCACTGCTGCCCTTGTGCCCCAGGCCCCTTCCCCATCCTGCGCCTCTTTCATCTTACCCTCCCTTTCAATAAACAGCTGGGATGGATACCGACTTTGCCTCTTTTCTCCCTGACCGTGGGAAAACGGACGGTTAAAAGCACCTACCATGTGCTGGGCACTTAAACCCACCATTTCGCATTTGCTTCCCACGATAATTCTTCGAGAAAACGGACGGTTAAAAGCACCTACCATATGCTGGGCACTTAAACCCACCATTTCGCATTTGCTTCCCACGATAACTCTTCATTTTACAGATGACTTAACTAAAGGTCAGAGAAGTGACCCCAGGGTGGGTTTACGTGCTAATTTGCTGGGAAGCACATTTCTCTAGCATCCTCACTGCTCCCATCCCGGAGAGGGATGTGAGGCCCGGGAGTTCTGGGAGAGGGAGCTGGAGGCAAAGCTGGGCAAGGGGAACAGCGGACCCCTCCTGGCACGTAGGAGAGGCCAGGATCCGTTCTCAGCTCCTTACAGTCACACATTCATTCATTTACCCTCACAACAAGCTATGACCCAGGGAGTGTTCCCAAACCCGCTCCCAGGCTGCAGGTTTGCATTTCCAGATGCATTCGCCGGCGGTGTGTTTCTGTCGCCAAACGGTTTCTGTCAACCCTGCCCTCCAGACCCACCCCTGCTGAGCTACCCAATCCCCTGCTTGCTCTAATCAAACCCCTGGAGCAGCGAAGAACTTGGCTCCTGGTTTTCCTCACGCTCCAGCGCAGCCCAGCGGCTAGCCAACTTTGGAAATACAGCCTGACCCCACCCCTCCTCAGCTTCCCCCTGGCCTGAGCCACCGTCGCCTCTCTCTCTGATTATTACACCAGCTTCTCCCTGGTCTCTGTTCTGTGCTCCCTCACCCCCCAAGTCTGACCTCGGCAGAGCAGCCAGGCAGACCCAGGTATGGCCAAAGTTAGGTGGTGCCCCTTCTCTGCTCAGAACCTCCCTTGGCTCGCAGCTCACACGGTAAAACCAACATCATGGGCGCTTTCCTCCAACATCAAGGCCACCTCCTGCCCCAGGCCTTTGCTTCGCTGTTCCTTCTGCTGGTACACTTTCCCCAGCTCACCAGCTGCCCAACTCCCTCAACCCCTTTGAGTCTGCACAAACGCCCCCTTTCTCCGCAAGGCCTTCTCTGAACAGCCTGTTTTAAAATGCGACCATGCCCCCATTCTCTATTCCCTGTGCACTTTGGAGTTCAGTTTTTGCTTTCCTATCGCATTTATCACCTTTCAGAATACTTACTATGTAACTTACCTATTACGTTATTGTTTGCCAACTCTCTACCCCCTGCCACAACGATCTCCACAAGAAGGAGGATCTTTGCTCATTTACTGGCAAATCCCAATGCCTTGAAAATGCCTGGCACATAGTAGCTACTCAATAAAATGGGTCGAATAAATAAATCATAGGGGTTTTTTGTTTTTGTTTTTTTTATTTCTAGGAGAGAGAGAGAGACAGCGTGAACAGGGGAGGGTCAGAGAGAGAGGGAGACACAGACTGTGAAACAGGCTCCAGGCTCTGAGCCGGCAGTCAGCACAGAGCCCGATGCGGGGCTCGAACCCACAAACCGCGAGATCATGACCTAAGCAAAAGTCGGACGCTCAACCGACTAAGCCACCCAGGCGCCCCAAATAAATCATAGTTTTATAGAGAGCCACAATGAATCTTGGGAACACCGAGCAGCTTACTCAAAGATGCACAAGGAGCAAGGGACAGCACTGGGATTCAAACACAGGCAGTCGGGCTCGAGTTCACAGCCTGCACCACCGTACCGCACTGACCCTTGGTTTGAAGGCCCAGAGCTGGAGAGACCATATCAAATGCCAATAAATGTATTCAGGAAGGTTTCTTGCCCTGTGGAAATGTGAGCACAGCGTTAACCATATTTCTTTCCAAAGAAGTTAGAATACACATTTTTATATGAAATGTATCCATTTTTAAACATCTGTATCTGCTTCAAAAGTTGACTAGGTCTTGCCCAATACAAAACATTCCCAGGGACAATTCATGGGTGGCCGTGTGTGACCTCTGGCCTGGATACTCTGGGTTAGTGCTCACAGCTGATCGGGACCAGGGGTAGAATTTCATGCAAACAAAATGGCCGGGAAATGGAAGTAGACATCCACCCCAGAAGATCTATGTCGCATTAGCGTTTCTTCCCAGCTGCCACGTAGGAAGCCAACCCTGCTCTGTAACCCCGATAAATCCCAGGCCCCCACAGAGCCCCATCCCCACAGAGTATCTCATTTTGAAGAAACAGCATCCAAGAACCAAAGTTAATTTCCAGCAATGCCAACTGTCACGTAAATCCTTGAAGAATGTCAAACGAGGCTGTTCCATTCTCATGCTTGGCTCGTGGAACTATGTGCTGCCTAGAATACAGTTTCCCCAAAGTTCATGTCCACCCAAAGTTCATGTCAGTGAATGTGACTTTATTTGGAAATAGGGTCTTTGTGGGACACCTGGCTGGCTTAGTCAGTAGAGCCTGGGATGCTTGATCTCAGGGTTGTGAGTTCGAACCCCATGTTGGGTGTAGGGATTACTTAAAAAGAAAATCCTTTTTTTTTTTTTTTAAAGAAATAGAGTCTTTGCAAATATAATAAAGTTAATATGAGATCCTAATGGATTAGATGGGCCCTAATCCAATAACCAGTGTCCTAGTAAGAATGGGAAATTTGGACGTGACATACACAGAGGGCAGGGGGCTTTGGGAAGACAGAGGCAGGGTCTGTCTATAAGCCTTAGAAGGGCCAAGGGTTGCCTGTAACCCCCCAAAGCCAGAAGAAGCCAAAAAGGAAGCCTTCAGAGGGAGAATGGCCTTGCCAACTCCTCGATTTCAGACTTCCAGACTCCTAAACTGTAAGACAATAAATTGTTGTTGTTTGAAGCCACGTAGTTTGTGGTACTTTGCAGAGGAGCCCTGGGAAACTAACACTGGGTGTAAACCCGTGCCGACTCCGAGAAAGGCAGTATGGCAATATCCAGATGGAAAATACACATGCCCTTTGATCCCTCCCTCTCTCTCGTGCAGGTATATCTGTAGATTAAATCCCACAGGTAGGAACACTACGGTATTGTTTGTATGAGAAGACATTTGGAAATAACCTAAATGCTCATTGGAGGGGACTTGGCTAATAAAGCATCCACACAGACACAGCCAAGTATATGGGTCTTGGGTATGTATAGGGTACTCCACCCCCAAAGAGCGGAATACACAAGGCCTTGGGCTTTTGTGGGTCCTGGAGACCCAAGGGGCGCTTGGGGGTACTGAATAGACACAGAGCACACAGCTGCCTCGGGCGCCCTCTGGTGTTCGTTCAAGGTGGTGGCAGCCCAGCCGGTTGACCGCTTTCCCCTACCTCTCAGGGTGGCCCCACTTCCTTCCTTTAGCTGGTGTTCCCTCCTCTCTAGAGGTGGGGAACCTGAGATGGGGAGGGACTGACGGGCTTGTGGGGGAGGTTCACCTGCTGCCCCACCCCTTTTAATTCCAGAACCTGAGCACCCAACCCACGTCACCCTGGGGGCTGCCCCTCCCTCCTGATGAGTCCTTCATATCCTTCCCACCCCTACCGACCCAGGGACAAGGTTACTTCTCAAGCCCAGCTTCAGAGGGACTCCTCCACCTCACCCCCAACTGGGCCTGAGAAGAGGTGACCTGAGGCCACTGCCTGGCACTGGGGGCGCTATGCCAGGGCAGGGAGATGCCGCAGGGCGAGACAGCCAAACAAAGCGCTATTGACAGAGATGGGGATGGTGTTAGTGGGAGGTGGAGGGAGAGAGTCTGCTGTGAGGCCGACTATCAGCGACATTCCTGCCCCAACTCTTTGTCCCAAATCTTCTATTGAGAGCAGGCTGAGAGGGGGACAGTCGGCCAGGATTCAAGTCCCTATGTCCGCTGAGGCAATTCCCTAACCCTTCTGAGTCTCAGTTTCTTCTCCTCTAAATTAGGAACAAGGGATCGCTGGGTTGAGCGTCCGGCTCTTGATTTCCGCTCAGGTCATGATCTCGCGGTTCGTGGGTTGGAGCACCGTGTCGGGGTCTGTGCTGACAGCTCAGAGCCTGGGACCTGTTTCCGATTCTGTGTCTCCCGCTCTCTCTCTGCCTCTCCCTGCTCAGGCTCTGCTTCTCTCTCTCTCTCTCTCAAAAATAAGTAAACATAAAAAAAAATTTTTTTTTTTAAATGAGGACCACAAGAATACCAACCTCTTGGGATGGTTTAAAGACCTAATGAGCTTGGCCCATAGGAGTGCCCGATAAATGCTAGCTATTGTTATGCCAGAGGAGAAATTTGAGGTTCAGATTAACAGGCAATGTACAAGTTATAATTATGGATGACTCAGCCATGGTCCTGCCCTCCATCACAGTCCAGTGGAAAGGACAGTCCTGCAGAGAGAATGGCAGTATAATAGAATAAGGGCTGCAATTGAAGGACCGGGGGTGTCACATCACAGAGGACAGACACAGGGAGACTTAGACAGCAGCACCTACAGCGCCAGCCTGTGCCATGCTGCGCAATTAGTATTTCACGTAAACGCGATTTGCCCTCATACCACTGTAACGGGGTAACCACTACCCCAACTCCTAGAAAAAGAAACTGAGAACAATGTTGAAGCCTCTTGCGAAGGCTACATGGGTGACATTGACCCCAAACCGTCCAGGTTCAAAATGCCCCATAACCCTGGCATCTACGGACGCAGAAATAACCCCCATCTCCCCAGAGTCTACCAACGAATTCGTTATGTGGGTTCGCTGATCCTCTGCATAGCTCCACACACGGGTCCACACGGACACAGGCAAGTATAGGATCTTTGGTAGATATCCAGACATCATGTTAGGTCAGATAAGCACATTAGTTTAATCTGCCTGTGACAGGTGCCCAGAAAATCCTATGGAAATCCACCCCAAGAATGGCGTACATTGTTGGGAAAAAATAATCAGCCCAGATGAACTCACAGACACACTCATCCATATGTGAATTGACGGACCCCTTGCACGAGCCCTTGAGTAAGCATGGTGCCTGTGTGGGTGTGCACACCAGTCAGTGTGTAAATTATTATAGTGGTGTGTTTGTGGGCCCACTGAGGCGCTCAGAGAGTATTTGCACTTAGTCTGTTATTGCCTTTCTTCAGCAGCTATATTTATTGAGGCTCTACCGTATCTAAGTAACAATAAGGCTCAGAGACGTGAAGTGCTTTGCCCAAGGTGACACAGCTAGTAAATGGCTGGGATGCAACCCCTGGTCCTGTAATACTGGGTGGGCAGTGGCGTTGGTCTCCGCTACCGAGCAGATGTGTTCCAAAGTGGGCAGCGCCATGGCTGAACTTCCACACTGACATTCCCTGTGACTTTGGACACCTCAAGTCCTGTTATAGGCTGCGTCCTCGTGTGTCAGGTCACAGGTGTGCTCCGTGGGTCTGAGGGGTGGTGGAGCCAAGTCTCGGTCCAGGTTGGCATCACCAGGGGCCGTGAGCTTCCTGTCCCAGCCTTGCCAAACCCCAAGCACATGACTCAAAGCCAAGCCCTGGGCACCAGGCCATCAGGAGCCTGGGGAGGGAAGAATCCGTAGGATTTCCTAAGCATCCGGCCCCGGGATGTGCGGTCAAGGCAGGGAGAGGGAGGAACACAAGGTATCCATCAGGATATCCAATCACAGGACAGACCCTGGAGCCCAGGGGTAAAGGCCTCCCAGCAGAGAGACCCCCGGAGCCCCTCGCATATGCCTCTCCACCAAGAGCCCCACGTTGTGAAGAACACCAGCAGCTCCAGGCCACTGCCGGGTCCCCGGGCGTGGGGGGTGTGCCCAGGCACCTGTCCTGCACTCCAAGCGCTAGATGGGCCTCAGGGAAGTTCAGACACACGTGCCATGTCCTTGGCCACTGAGTCCCCACTCTGGGCACAGGCACCAGGTGGGTGGCCTTAGGCCTCTCTGAGCCCTGGTTTCTAATCTAAAAAATGGAGTGATGAGGGGCGCCTGGGTGGCTCAGTCGGTGGGGCGTCTGACTTCGGCTCAGGTCACGATCTCGCGGTTCGTGAGTTCGAGCCCCGCGTTGGTCTCTGTGCTGATGTCTCAGAGCCTGAAGGCTGCTTCAGATTCTGTGTCTCCCTCTCTCTCTGCCCCTCCCCCACTTGTGCTCTGTCTCTCAAAAATAAATAAATGTAAAATAATTTTTTTTAATGTTTTATTTATTTCTAAGAGAGAGAGAGAGACAGCGTGAGCATTTTTTGTTTAAATGAAGTGATGATAACCTCCAGTCTTGTTAAGGCCATCATGAAGTCATGATCTCAACAGTCTTATTTTTCCAGAGTCCCTGTCTTCCCAGCGATACCGTCGCCTCCTCGACAGCTTGCACGGGGTCTCATATTTTTGTTTCTCCCATGACTGTGCAGGCACAGCATCACATACATACTTGCTGTAAGAATTGTCGAGCAAAGTTGTTTATCCCCCATAAATAATGACAGCCATTTGCATTTGTAGAATAAAAACTACCCAGCAATTCTGAGTTTTTATGTGTCAGGCATTATGCTGAGCACTTTTGCCTTCGTTCACTTGATAGTTACTCACTGGACACCCAGTAAGGGCCCCGCTCTGTGCCAGATACAGATATAAAGTGGCATTGCCCCTTTCTGGGTTCTTCCTTTCTGGTGGCAGCAGGAGGGACAGACGATAAACAATTTACCACATAAGTGAGATCATTTCAAACCTTGGCAAGGGCTGTGAGTAAATGGAATAGAGACAGGCCCCAGGGACTGGGGCAGACCGATGCTTCATGAGTGGTCAGGGAGTGCCTCTCTGAGGAGGTGACACTTGACCTGAGACCCAAAGGAGGAGGAGGAAGCTGGGAAGATGTGGAAAAGTTCCAGGCAGATGGAACAGCAAGGATGAAGACCCTGAGGCAGGAAGAATTTGGCTTGTTCAAGGACGAGAAAAAAGGGAGCACGGGGAGCCTCGATGGCTTGGTCGGTGGAGCAGCCGACTTCGGCTCAGGTCATGATCTCGCAGTTCATGAGTTCGAGCTGCGTCGGGCTCTGTGCTGACAGTTCGGAGCCTGGAGCCTGCTTCGGATTCTGTCTCCCTCTCTCTGCGCCTCTCCTGCTCGCACTCTGTCTCTTTCTCTCTCAAAAATAAATAGAGATTTTAAAAAGTTTTTTGATAAAAAAAAAAAAAAGAAAGACAAGAAGCTGATGCTCAGAGAGGGCAGTGACTGGCCCACCAACAGCGCTGGTTAGAGGCTAAGCAAGGATTCGAACTCAGGCCTGGCTAGGCTCCAGACCCAGGCATTTTGTCCTTTACTGACGGCTGCCACAGAGACACAGCATCCGTGGAGTACCCAGCAATATACGCACACATGTACACACTACACACACTCTGTGGGCTGCCCTACGACAAGGGGGTATGGGCTTGACTGTCACTAAGTGTCAGAGTAACAGAGAACAGCCTAAGATTCTACACACCAAGTAGGAAGGCTAGATGTCACCTCGCCCAGCATTCCAGAAGCTCTGGGCCTCCAAAGGTCAAATGACAGGAAGAAAGAAAAGGCTTCCTAAGGGAGGGGGCGGGATCTTCGAGATGACCTGTGGAGGTACAGACACCAGGAAGATGATGTGACGCCCCCCGCCCCCAGCATGTCTCAGAAGCCTGGTCCCTGCCAGGCCAACACCTGGCCTCCTCTGCCGGGCCGCCTCCCAGGACGGGGTACTCAGGGCCCACCAAGGCAGGTGCCGGCCTTGAGAGGTTCTTCCTCCCCATTCGCCTCTGTGGCCTTAAGATGTGAAAAGATTCATCCGTCAGGACAAGAGAAACATCTGGAAGCTGCTAGAAGACCCTTTGGTTTTTCTGATTCAGATTAGTAAAGATCAGAAAACGATAAGGCACTGCGCTGTTGAAGTTGTGGGCAAACAAGCAGTCATACGCTCTGTTAGCAGGAGGTAGATTGGCCCAATCTCGTTGGATGATCTGCCAGAAAGTTCCACTGAAAGTGCAAATGCCCAAACTTCAGACTTAGCGATTCTGCTTCCGGGAAACTGGCTCTGAGTTTCTCTCTGCTCCCCCATGTCTCAGCGCCACGGCACTGTTTGTTCTTGTGAGAGCTTGGAAATGATGGTGTGTTTGTTCACAAGGGATTGTTTCAATTAATCAGTGCATCCCTATAACGGATACTACACAGCTGTAAAACATCAGGACGTTCTTTCCTTCCTTTTTTTTTTTGGTCTTAATATTATTTTTTCATATTTATTTATTTTTGAGAGAAAGAGAGACAGAGCATGAGTAAGGGAGGGGCAGAGAGAGAGGGAGACACAGAATCCGAAGCAGGCTCCAGGCTCCGAGCTGTCAGCACAGAGCCCAACCCAGGGCTCGAATTCACGAACCGCAAGATCATGACCTGAGCCGAAGTCAGATGCTTAACCGACTGAGCCACCCAGGCGCCCCCAGGAAGTTCTTTCTGAACCAACGTGGAATAATCCCCAAGACAAATTGTTAAACAGGAAGAAAACCAACAACCTGAAGGAGTGAGTGCACTACTCTCATCTGTATTTAAAGGGGAAAGTAGTCATCCCTTATGTCTTTAAGGAAACATGGGAAAATTGGTTGCCCCCAGAAAAAGGAGGTGGGGGCCGGAGATGGGAATGGGAGGGAGGTTTTCAAGTATTACCCCTGGTACCTTTTGAATTTTGAGCCAAAAAAGAAATAAATACAAATATTTAAAAATCTATCCTCATGGGGCACCGGGCCGGCTCAGTCCGTGGATGTGTGTGACTCTGGACTTTAGGGTTGTGAATTCCAGCCCCATGTTGGGTGTAGAAATTACTTAAAAAAAATTTAAAAATTAAAAAAAAAACTATCCTCTTGAAAGTGCCACATTCCAAACACCCCCTTGCTCTCAGCTAACTTCTGTCCCCTTGGACAGAACATCCTGGAAGAGAACAAAGAGACAAGAGGCCTGAGTGTGAATCTCACTTCCATCACCGATGCACAGTGCATCCTCGAGCTAAACGCTTTCCCTCTCTGGTTCCTATGGTCCGATACCCAGACCATGCCCCCAGCTCGGGCATTCTGTGTCCTCCCGCCAGACCAGGCACACGGAGATTGGGCACCGTCTCTCCTCGCTCTTTAATTCATCCAATCCACCTAAACGGAATACCTCTTAGATGCCAGATTCTGGGGTCCCCATTTCTTGCCTTACAAGCCCCCAACTGCAGTGCTGGGCATAGAAGTTGGTACCCGGTGGGAACTCAGGACAGATTTCTTAGCTGACAAATGAAGAATGGATGTTGGGGTAGATGCATGGTGAACGGTGGATCGTAGACGGCAGCTGGTATAATACATTCGTGGATGAGTGGTAAGTGGATGAATCGTTAAGGCAACAGCCTTCACCTTGTCCTTCAGCCCTCCCCACGCCTACCATTCATTTTTTTTTTAGCTCCCTTTTTGTAGCAAAGGTCTTCAAAAAAGTGGCCATACTCACTGTCTCTAATTCCTCTTCTCTCTTCAATCCATCCCAATCGTGTTGCTACCTGCCCACCTCATCCCACACCCATTGAAACTGCAGTTGTCAAGGGTATCCTGTTTCAAAATTCAACATTCAGTTCTCAGTCTTCTGGACTGATCAACAGCTGTTGACAGTTGACCCCTCCCTGCTCCCTGCTGCACCTCTCTTCACTTGGCGTCCAGAACTCCACACTCTGCTGGCTGTCCTCCTACCTCGTGGCTGGTTCCTTCTAGCCAGAGTGGCCCAGGCCCTCCATGCTCTCAGCCAGTCCCATGCCCATGGCCCCGGATGTACATCTTCAGCCCAGTCCTCTCCCCTGAACTCCAGTGCCTACATCCAATCGCCTGCCCAGCGTGTCCTTGAAGATGTTGGAATAGCATTGCAAACTCAACACAACCAAAGGTAGACCTTCTGGTCTACCACCGTGCCCCTCTCCTCTGAGGGCAGATCCACACTTGGAATTGTTCAGGCCCAGGAATCTTAGCGGCACCCTTGATAACTCGCATTTCCTCTCACTCTGTATCTGAAACATCCACAATCCTGCTGTCTCCATTTTTTTACATATACCCAGAGTCCAATCTCATCTCACCGCTGCTTTGCTCTGAGCCACCGGAGTTCCCCAACAGAGCTATTGCAACATCTGCTCCTTTCTCCCCCGGATCTTTTCAAAGGCCTTCAAAGCTCCAGATGCTCTGAGTCTCTATTAGCCATCTGACTTCATCTACCACCACCTCCCCTCACCTGTTCCACTTCGGCCATACTGACCACCTTCCCCCCAGCAAACCAGTCAAGCCTCCCTCTTGGAAGTCATTCACGGCCTGAACAACTTGTCTTCCGGATAGTCTCATTGTGTCCAGGGGACCACATTACTCACTAAGATCCTCCAGATCCCCTTTACCCACTACTCTGCTTTTTTTTTTTTAAACCTCTTTCTGCTAGCACCTATCACCTTCCAACATGCCCTATCTTTTAAGTATTTACTACGTTAATTATTTCTTGCACATGTTCTTTCTACTGGGCTATAAGCACCATTTTTGTCTGTTATTTTCACTGAAGTATCCCCAGCCTTTAGAACATCAAGGTGGGTATTCAATACATATTTGTTGAATGAATGAATGAATATATAAATGGTTTGACTGATGCTGGAATGATATATAGCTGGTGGATGGATGGATGATGATTGAATGGAGGGTAGATTGAAGAATGGAGTAATGGTAGAAGAAAGTTGAATGGATAGATGGTGAGGAATGGGTTATGAGTAAATGGCAGACGGATGGATGAGGGATGCATAAGTAGGTGGAGGGATTTAATCCATTTAACTACAATTTAGTGAGCACTCACCAGGGGCACCTGGGTGGCCCAGTCAGTTGAGCGTCTGACTTCAGCTCAGGTCATGATCTCATGGTTCGTGAGTTCGAGCCCGCATCGGGCTCTGTGCTGACAGCTCAGAGCCTGGAGCCTCTTTCGGATTCTGTGTCTCCCTCTCTCTCTCTGCCCCTCCCCTACTCATGCTGTATTTCTCTCTGTCTCAATAATAATAAACATCAGAAAAAACTTTGGTGAGCACTTACCAACATACTGGTGAGTCAGGCCAGCAAGTACCTTCCATAAATGGGGCTTATAGTTTCATGGGGAAGACAGACATATATATGTAATATATATGTAATGATATCTAATTCATATATTTAATAGTAATAAATAATGAGTATATATAATTAAATACATATGAAATTCCAAATTACATTGTATGTTATGAAGGGGAGAAAAGATCCTCGGAGAAAGAATGATATGGGTGAGAAATGGAAAAATGGGTGATAAATGGGTAGCTGGAGGTGGATAGGACTTGGCTGGGCTGCTTTCCCTCAATGGTCCTGGCCACCACATGCTCCATCCGTTTCCCGACCTCAGGGTCTCCCTATACCCCACCTGCAGCTCTAACCTCAGAGAGACTGTCGTCTCCCTGTACTGACACAGCACCTGCTCCAGCCCATCCCCAGTGGCCCTGCTTGACTCCATGTCCTGCCCCCACCCTGCTGAGTCACAGTCTTGGGTTACTCAGAGCACAGCTCTGTGGGGTTTCTGGTTCAATCTAGCCCTTCGGAGCCCTCAGCCATGCAGGGGGGTGGGAGGGAGGGGATGCAGTGGTGAGACTCCCAGAAGGGAGGCCAGCAAGTGCCAAGCTCTTTATTTTTTATTTTTATTTTTTAAATATTTTTTATTTATTTCTAGGGGAGAAAGAGAGAAAGACAGCATGAGCAGGGGAGGGTCAGAGAGAAAGGGAGACACAGACTGAAACAGGCTCCAGGCTCTGAGCTGGCAGTCAGCACAGAGCCCGACGCGGGGCTCAAACCCACGAACCGCGAGATCATGACCTAAGCGAAAGTCGGATGCTTAACCGACTAAGCCACCCAGGCGCCCCTCAAGCTCTTTATTTTTTAAAGCTTATTTATTTATTTTGAAAGAGAGTGAGAGTAGGGGAGGGGCAGAGAGAGAGGGAGACAGAGTGAACCCTGAGCTGGCTCTGCACTGTCAGCGCACAGCCAGACACAGGGCTCAAACTCATGGGCCGGGAGATCATGACCTGAGCTGAAACCGAGAGCAGGTCAACAGCCACCCGGCTGAGCCACCCAGGCGGCACCCAAGTGCCAAGCTCTTGATTTCTGGGCCTGAGCATCGTTCTTGACTCCTGAGAGAACAGGACGACGGCTCCAGTTGGGGTTTATCGGGGGCCGGGAGTCAGGAGTAAAGGATTTGAGCTAAGTCTGTCTGGAGGATTGTAACTCACTTGTGAGCAGGAATTGGAATTTAGGTCAAGGGTCGGGAAAAAGTGGGTGCCTCTTCGGGGACCAAGTCAGTGCTTGGTTTGGGGCCAGGGTCAGGATTTAGCTGTGGCCGTGAACAGTGATGGGGGCTCAGTCTATGTCTGAGGTTTTTGTTTTTGTTTTTTTAATGTTTTATTTATTTCTGGGAGAGAGAGAGATACAGCGTGAGCAGGGGAGGGTCAGAGAGAGAGGGAGATACAGAATCTGAAGCAGGCTCGAGGCTCTGAGCTGGCTGTCAGCACAGAGCCTGACATGGGGCTTGAATTCATGAACCATGAGATCATGACCTGAGCCGAAGTTGGACGCTCAACCGACTGAGCCACCCAGGCGCCCCTATGTCTGAGTTTGTAGATCAGAATTCGGTAAGACTCTCAAGTCTGGAACAGGGCTCAGTCTATGACCAGAGCTGAGGATCAGGGCACAGTCAGTGTCAGGGCACTGGCCTAGTCTTGTCCTTCTCCAGGGACAAAGTGGATGGGTTGGCTTTGGACCATCCCCCCAGGTGGATGAGCGGCACCGACCCCGGACCCTGTCTTCCTCCCCCTCCCCCTCGCCCATGGCTCCGTGAGGGCCAGGCCTGGCTCAGTGTCCCCACAAGGCTTAGCCGTCCTCATTCTGGCACCCACGAGACCAGGGTCAGGGTAGGGGCTATGGGGCAGGGCTCTGGGCCTGACCTGGGAGGGCACCTTGCGTAAGGCTTTCTGATGCAACTGGCTGCTGGCTGCACACCCCAGTACCCCCTGCTACTCCTCACCCCGCTCCTCAAGCTTTTCCCAGAAACAGAAGGGCCGGGCAGTGGCCTGATTCGAACACACATGATCCCTTTCTCTGCGGGGGCCTGATGGCTTCAGAAGCAGCAGGAGACAGGCAGTGGGGAAGGAAGGTAGGGAAGGGATCAGATGACTCAGCGACCAACTCCAGTACTGGGAGTATGCAGATCGGATCGGGGCTCCCTCCTCCTCCTCCCGGCAGGAAGGCAAAAAAGGGAATCAGAGCCCCGCCTCCAACACACACAAAGCGATAATTATGTGGCTGAGCCCAGAGAGGGACTGGTGGCTGCCCAAGGTCATCCAACAGTCCAGCTTTCCTCCAGGAGTCGCGGGCCCACAGGTTGGGGAGAGGACCCCTCACCCTTTGAGGGAGGCATGGGACTCCCCTGGGAACTTCCAACCAGGCTGGTGGAGGCTCCTGAAACGACCGACCAACGACGCGGGCTTTGGAACAATACTGACCCGGGTTCCAACCGGACACAACCCAGGCTTGCCACATGGGGGATGCCCAGGAAATGTGCCCCTACCTCTCCCTTCACCCTCAGCTCTCTAAGGGTGTGTGTTGGCGGGGAGGGGTTAACAGGAGGCATTGTAGGCTTTGTGGAAACTATGTTAGCCACTTACCATCAAGTGCTTACTTTGTGCCGGGAACTCTTTTAAGCACCTGTGTTAACTCGTTTAACCTTCCACTGAATCCAGTAACAGTTCCCAAATGCAATGCGGGGCTCAATGCCCCTATCAGGAGGATGTATGTCAATTCCGTTTTATAGATGAAGGCTCTGGGTCTCAGTGGCTAAATGACTTGCCCAGGGTCACACAGGTAAGGAGAAGGCACGAAGCAGTAAACAAAGAATGCCTGGGCTTTGAGCCAGATTGACTCCTAATCTCACTGCCTAGACCCATGATGTCACCTCTCAGAGCCCCAGTTTCCTCATCTGCCTCCAGGCATGAAAACAGGAACTTGCTGGGGAAGCTTGTGGATGCAATAAGATACTGTAAGGGAGGCACCCAGATGGGGCCGTGTTCCATCCACGGACAAAGAATCACACTCCCAGGCTCAGAAGACTGAGCCGGATCACCTAGGGCTCTGACTGCCATGGGGCCACTACTGGGCTGACGGCTGTGCCCTGGCATTGACCTTCCAGCCCTTCCTGGGGCCCGCGGGAGACAGACTCAGACGATGAAGGATTTCTGCAAAGCCCCAGAGAAGAAGGAGGTGCCCAGTCGCCTCATAAAGGCTCCCCAAACGGAACATGAGCTCAGAACTGCAACTCTTGAATCAGCCACAGTCATTCCCAAGTCCATTGGCCCAAATCCTTTTGCCCGTTTGCATTATTAGTTCTGTAAGGTTTTTCTTTCAGTCGGCTCATTTTTTAAAACTTGGGGAAATTTATTTAAACTGGAAAATTCCGATCGCTCACTTAAAACAGAAAGCCACTATCATTTTCCATTAAGAGAAAGAGACCATAAAGTTGAATATAAGAACTGCAAAAAAAAAAAAAAAAAAGATTCTTAGACTTAAGCTAAGTCCTGTCTCTTGCTGAAGGCTCTGAACCGAGCCTGCTTTCTCTTCCTTAACAAGTGAGGGGTTAAAGACATAAAGGCTGTTAAATGAGACTTTCTCCCTAGTAATTGGAGGAACAGGAGAAAATCAAAAGGAAATACCTGTATCATGATATTCGATGTTACTTAATCAAGTCTGAAGACCCTAAACCCCCTTGGTGTACATTTTATGTCTTGGAAGACACTGCCCTAATCCAATTCCCTTTTCCTATTTTACAGGGAAGAACAGTAAGGCTCCCAAAGGGGATGTGACTTGGGCACCGTCTCACAGGGTCGGTGGCTTCAGCCACACCTGGGATCCAAGGAGAACTCTTTCTAAGGCATTGTTGTGCTTCTGTGGGAAGAACTTATAAAGATGGAAGCTTTAAGGACATCAATGGGGGGATCTCAGGTGCGTGTCAGGCACCAGCCAGGTGGGGTGGAAAGGAAAAAGGCAACCAGCTGCTGCCCTTGGCCCTTGGCCCCCCACGCCTCTTCTCCCTTGGAGCACAGCCTCTGTGTCCCTGTCCCCAGAGCTGAGGGCCAGCAGAACTACAGCAAATAGAAACACAGCCTGCTTGGGGCGCCTGGGGGGCTCAGGAGGCTGAGCATCCGACTGAGTCTTGGTTTCAGTTCAAGTCACGATCTCCCTGTTTGTGGGACTGAGGCCCGTGTCCAGCTCTATACTGACAGCTCAGAGCCTGCTTCGGATATTCTCTCTCTCTCTCTCTCTCTCTCTCTCTGCCCCTCCTCAGCCGGCGCTCTCCCTCTCTCTCAAAATAAATAAAAACTTTAAGTTAAAAAGAAAGAAAGAAAGAAACACAGCCTGCTTGGCTCAGAAACGAGGGTAGCAAGGATGTTCTAAGCCTGGAGAGAAGGAAATTCTTGAAAGCCAGATTCTCTCTCTAGGAAAGTGCACATGTGTACATTTAACTGGGGAAGAGCATTGATCACCATTTATTTTCTTTACATTTTAACAAATACTTACATAGCATTTATATTCCAGGCACTTCACAGATGTTAAGTCATTTGATTCTCACGACAAACCAATGAAGTAGGTACTATTATTATTCCCATTTTTCAGATGAGGAAACTGAGGCACAGAGAGCTTAAGGAATTTACTTAAAATCTCATCACTTGGAAGTGGTAAGATTTGAACTCAGGAAATGTGATCTGACTCAAGGGTGTTTTAGTGCATTTAATCCTGAGGACTGCCCTGCAAGGAAAGGTGTAATTAATCCCACTTTATAGGTGCAGAAACTAAGGCTCAAGGCTATTTGGCATCTATGCTGTAAACCCAACAGGTCTTCACTTCTTTGCTCTATTCTCTGGATCATGAGCCGGGGATTCTTGCTCTAGGATGCTATTCAGTATGGTAGCCATTTACTACATGAAGCTATTGAGCATTTAAAAGATGGCTAAGTGGGGTACCTGGGTGGCTCAGTTGGTTAAGCATCTGACTTTGGCTCAGGTCATGACCTGGCAGTTCATGGGTTTGAGACCCACATCCGGCTCTGGGCTGTTAGCCCAGAGCCTGGAACCTGCTTCAGATTCTGTGTCTCCCTCTCTCTTTACCCCTCCCCAACTCCTGCTCTGTCTCTCTTCCTCAAAATTAAATAAATATTTAAAAATATTAAAAAGGAGTGCTTTGGTGGCTCAGTTGGTATAGCATCTGACTTCGGCTCAGGCCATAATCTCACAGTTCGTGGGTTCGAGCCCCACATCAGGCTCTGTGCTGACAGCTAGCTCAGAGCCTGGAGTCTGTTCCTGATTCTGTGTCTCCCTCGCTCTCTGACCCTCCCTTGCTCACGCTCTCTCTCTCAGAAATAAATAAAACATTTAAAAAAATTAAAAATTTAAAAAATTTAAAAAAATAAAATATGGCTAAGAAACTGAAATTTTTCATGTAACTTAACTTTACTTTTAAAGCAAGTAAAACATTTTGTCCATTCAACACAATTCAATTGTTTTGGTAGAACAGTATTTTACTTTAAGCACTCACAATTTAGCTTCCATTCTCATTTATTTCCAAAGTATAAAATACCAGACTGAAGATATTGGTAGGAAAAAATTTTAGATTACATCATTAATAATTGTTTTATTATTTGTTGAAATGATAATATGCTAGATATATTGGATTAGTACATATTATTAACATTAATTTCACCTGTCTTTTTTTTTTAATGTTTTATTTATTTCTGAGAGAGAGAGCGACAGCGTGAGCAGGGGAGGGTCAGAGAGAGAGGGAGACACAGAATCCGAAACAGGCTACAGGCTCTGAGCTAGCTGTCAGCACAGAGCCCGACGCGGGGCTTGAACCCACAAACTGTGAGATCATGACCCGAGCCGAAGTCTGACGCTTAACCAACTGAGCCACCCAGGCGCCCCTCACCTGTCTCTTTTAAAAAGACTTTATTTTTAAGCAGTCTCGATGCTTAACATGAGACTCAAACTTCCAACCTTGAGATCAAGAGTCACAAGTGCAGACTGAGCCATCCAGGTTCCCCTCACCTCACCTGTTTCTTTTTATTCTTCTTTAAATAAATTTAAAAAAAATGTTTTAGAGAGAGAGAAAGAGAGGGGAGAGAGGGGCAGAAAAAGAGAATCTGAGGATAGCTCCCAAGATCAGCCTCAGCCCGGGTGGGGGTTGGGGGAGCTGGAGGTGGGGCTTTGATAAGAGGCTCCTGGCTGTTGGGGGAAGGGCTCAATCCCACCACCCGGGGGATCGTGACCCTGAGCTGCAATCAACAGTCAGCTGCTCAACCAACCAAACCACCCAGGTGCCCCTCTTTTTATTCTTTAATGCCTGACTAGAAAATTTAAAACTACATACGTGGCTTATATTTTATGTTCCATTGGTCCAGAAAACTAGGATTTGACACACACCCCCAAATGTGACAAGCTGCCCTCCCCAAACCTGGGAGTCAGTCCCGGGAGCTATATCCACTGGTCCAGAAGGAGGCTTTTGATGGCAAAGCTTCTACAATGTCCCCTGATGGTATAAGCGTTGGCATTAGCTGCCCCAAGTTCAAATCTCAAATCTGCTTCACACTACAAGGTAGGTGCTTTTGGGTAAGCCTCTCACCTTCACTCATCTGTAGAATAGAAGACAGTGTCCCTCTCATGGTTCATCAGGTACTTCGGAGTCTTTGCAGTTACTTTTTCGGTGTCCCCTCAGATCTTTCCAATCCTCACCCCGTCTCTTCCTTAAGATCTTAGTTTAAACATCACCTTCCTGACGAGCCCTACTGAAAATAGCCACCCAAATAGTCATATTTGCTACAGGACAAATCTGTCCTATTTCTCTATTCAAGAAAACACATGATATTTTTAATGAATTTTCAATGATCTTGGCTATTGATTTTATTTTCTGGATAGTGGTCTGTCTTCCCACGGACTTATAAGATCTTTGAGGGCAGGGATGGGTCAATCTTGTCACCGCTGAGTCCCCAGCACTTAGAACAGGGTTTGACACAATGTGGACAAAGTTAGGAATGGATGAGCAAAGCCAGCAGGAGGAGCTCAGAAAACAGCCAACCCCGCTTTTCTTTGTCCCTTATTACGGCAGAGGGATTTTCGACCTGAGTCTAGACTTCCCTGGGGGAAGAAAATGAGTTCACTAGTCCCTCCCCGGCAGGGGAATCTCCGGGGTTAATTGAGATCCCAGAGTCCCCTGGTGTGCCCTGAGGGTCCTGAAACACCTGCAGGCTGGTCTCTGGGGATCTGAAACCCGAGAAGCAAAGGTAACTCCACCCACCTTTCCAACTCCATCCAACCTCTCCCTGGAAGAGTTATTTTTTGACCCTGGTGCTTTCGGAGACGTCAGGACCTAAAAGGGACTTCCAGGAAAGGTGCTGGACCCCTGGGGCCGCACCGGGGTACCTCACCAACTAGCAAGTGGCCTCTTAGGTGTGGGGTGTAAATCCTGTATGGGTGACTTCCCCTCTCTGAGCCTCTATTCTATTTATTGAGCACGTAGGATGTGCCACCTAGTTCTAAGCATTTTGTCCAAGCGAAAATCTTTGGATGGGGAGAGCGGAGCTTCCTGCCTGCCCGGGGTCCTCCTAAAAGCTAATAAAGCAACGGTGGCAAGGTACTTTATAAAACAGGAAAGCATCCGGGGAACTTTCACGGTTTGGTCTTTTTCCGCTCGGCATCCTGAGAAGGAAGGGTGTTCTCCCCATTTCACATATGGTGAAACTGAGGCTCAGGAAACCAAAATGCTTTTTCCAAGGGAGGTGGGAGAGCCAGGGGCTGGTGTCTGCGCTCGGCAGGTGGGGGGAGGGGTGGAGCCGTGAGACCCGTGCGGGGCGGGGCGCGCAGGGGCGGGGACCCCAGGGGCGGAGCGCAAGAGATGGTGCAATCCCGGGCTGGAGCGCAACAGGCGGCGACGGCGGATTAGCGCAGGTTTGCATCACCCGGGCCGGGGCCGGGGCCGCCGCTGGCGCCGGGAGACACTCGCAGCAGAAGCGGCGGCGGCTCCACACGTGTCCGGCTGCGGGGACCGGGGTCCCGAGCTAAGCCGCGTCTCAGCAGGCCCCGGGTCACGTGGGAGTGCCCTGGCGACCCAGGACACCGCAGCACTTCCGGGCAAGGTACCCCGCGGGGCGGGAGAGGGGTCGGGCCGGGGGTCAGGGGCGGACCGGCTGGAGGGTGACGACCTGGGAAGGTGGAACACATCCTGGGGGCGGAGGGGGCCGGGGACAGAGGTCCGGGAGTGTCGCCCCGAGAGGTGAGCGTGTGGCGGAGGAGGCGTGTGTGTGAGGGGCCCGCGGGGGGCGCTGAGGACTGTGTAGGGTCTGTGTCACCCTGGGGTGTGTCTGCGGGAGCCGCGGGGGCCTGCGGGGTTGGAGGGGATGGGTCCCTGCGCACGGTGAGAGCTGTGAGGAGCTGGTGGCACGTGTGGGCTGTGCGGGGGACACGGCCGGGGCCGGGTTGGGGTACCCTCGGGGCGAGTGCAGTGGGAGTGGGGTGCGGGACCCCAGCCGCAGTTACGCACCTGGCGCTGCGGCTGCGGGGTGCAGGTTGCACTGCGCGCGCGTGTGTCTTGCCCCTGCGGACCCCGGGGTGTGAGGGGCGAGGGTCCAGGTCCGCCCCTTCTCACAGCCCAGGGGCCCAGCCTCCTTCCCTGGCCTCCCCCCTCTCCCGCTGCTGGGTTTCTGCTGACTCTTCGACCTCGGGACGCCCGCTGCTGCCCGCGGCTTCCGCTCCCACGGGAGGGGCCCGGCTGCCGGAGGCGGGGCGAGGCCGCCCGGGGGGCGGGCGGGGCACGTGTCAGACCTTGCCTGTGACCTTACAGGTATCGGTCAGTGGTGAGTGTGAGAGGTGGGAGCGCACAGTGTGTGTGTCTGCCTGCACACCTGCCCAAGGACGAGGAAGTGTGCGTCCCTTAAGGACGCGGGTGCCCCCTCTCTGCCCTGGCGGCTGTGTCTCCAGCCCACAGTGAACTTTCTAGTCCTGCAGTGTGGCCTGCGAAGTCCTTGCTCAGCTACAATAATTCCACCTGTTCCCTGTGGCTCACCCCACGCCCCACCTGAGGCATGGAGACAAGCAAGAAGCCTGGAGTGCCGATGTGGCCACAGTGAGAGAGCGGCTCCAGGGACATTCCCAAGGGTAGCACTTCAGCATCTGTAGCTAGAAATCATAGTAGTAGCAATGGACCTACCCTGGTGACCATTTACTGACACCTGCCCTGTGACAGGGCCACTCTAAATTATTTGTGTTTTCGTTTCATCATTGTAAAAATCCTATGGGCTTTGCATCCTGCTCCCACTATACAGATGAGGGAACTGAGGCCAGGGAAGACTGCAGAGCTTGCCCAGGGCTACCCTGCCAGGCACGGACTGAGCCAGGATTTGAATCCGGGAATATCTAACTACAGCCACCCACTGTTGCATTCTTACTACATTGGAATTATGGCCTTTCTCTCAATTTGAGGGCTCCCTCCCTCCCAAGGCAGCCCACCCCTCGGATTTGGGAGCAGGTGGTCCTCAGTCTGAGTGATGTTTCCCCTTGGGAAGGTCTTTACCTGGGCGGAAGACCTGGAGGGACCCTCCTGGCTCTGACACGCCACGGTCCTGGGGGGTGGCTTCCTCCATCAATGAATGAATGAATCGTGTGGCCTGATTCCCAGAGCTTTGGGCCGTCAGGCAAAAGTAAAGTTCACATATGAAAAAAAGAAATAACACTCGGTTTTGAAATACTCCAGCAATAACTGAATGCAGAACCTTTCTTGTAAAATCCTGAAATCGAAAATGCCCTTGACTCTCTACTAAATCCCTTCCTCCCTTGGAGGCCCCCCCCCACCCCCCCACAGGCCAGGAGCTACAGTGGCTGGTTTAATGTGGGTCCTTCCAAAACTTGTGCATTTACATAACTACATATATGCAAATATGGAGATACATTTTTTGATATGCTGATGCGGTGTTTTACATGAATGAACTCAGGGTGCGTCAATAGTACAGCAGCTTGCTCTGTTCACTTGACAGTATAGACAGTATATCCGTTCCAGAGCCTGCATTCATACATTCCTCATTCATGCCTCACCCCTCCCTCTCCCTGGCACACGCAATAGCTCCCTGCCCTCCAAAACTCAGCAGGCAGAGTGCAAAGTCTCTTCCTCCCTCTCACGAGCAAGTCCAATTCTTCACTTGGCTTTGTTTTTTTTCCCACCTAACAGTTCACTCTAGAGGTCTTTCCACTTAGCACATCAAGTTTTTCTTTCTTTCTTTTAAGCTTATTTGGTTTATTTTTGAGAGAGAGCATGAGCACAAGTTGGGGAGGGGCAGAGAGAGAGAGAGAATCCCAAGCAGGTTCTGCACTGTCAGCACAGAACCTGATGTGGGGCTCAAACTCACAAACTGTGAGGCTATGACCTGAGCCGAAATCAAGAGTTGGACACTTAATCAACTGAGTCACCCAGGCGCCCCTCTTTTTTTTTCTTTTTTTTTTTAAGTAAGCTCTTAAAAACTTGGGGCTTCAACTTATGACCCCGAGATCAAGAGTCACATCCAAGGCACCTGGGTGGCTCAGTTGGTTAAGCATCCAACTCTTGGATTAGGCTCAGGTCATGATCACATGGTTCATGAGATCGAGCCCTGTGTCATACTATGCTGACAGCATGGAGCCTGCTTGGGATTCTCTCTCTCTATCTCTCTCAAAATAAATAAACTTAAAAAAAAAGTCTCATGCTTTATGGACTGAGCCACCCAGGCGCCCTCACTTTGCCCTACAGTTTTCTTAATCTTGAATGGCTACAGCTGTTTCGTTTATGGATGCCATCTAATTTCCTTAACCAGTTCCCCAGTAATGGACATTCAGTCGTTTCTATCACATGGATGCAGGATAACCGTGTACTGACATCATTACATCGGTGTGCACCGAGCTCGCTGGTCCCCTTCCAGAGCCGTGTAGTATTTCACTGTGTGGCATGTACCATGATGTTTAACCAGCCCCATACTGCTGGGCGTTTGGGGGTGTTTCCGGCCCTTTGCTATTGGATGCAAGGCTCTGATGAACAGCCTTTGACGTGTTTAATTTTTTGGTGAGCATTTTAATTGGAGGATGAATTCCCAGAAGCGGGACACCCAGTGAAGGCTAAGTGCATTTGACAGTTTGATGCACACTGCCAAGTGTCCTCTACGACAGCTAGGGAACAGCCTCACTTCAGTGCTTTTTCCCTTCTGTGTAGATGCGAGCCACCCCTCTGGCTGCTCCCGTGGCTGCCCTCCCCAGAAGGAAGAGGTTGGACTTGGACAATGACCTAGACACGGAGCGTCCCACCCGGAAACAGGCGCGAACCGGGCCCCAGCCCAGGCTGCCCCCCTGCGCGCTGCCCCTGAGCCCACTTCCCGCTCCAGCCCACGCCTCTGCTGGCACCACTGCCTCGCGCCTCGGGCCCTATGTCCTCCTGGAGCCTGGGGGGGGTGGCCGGGCCTACTGGGCCCTGCACTGCCCCTCAGGCGCCGATTACACCTGCAAGGTACGTTCGCCCAGGGTCCTTCTCCCCAAGCAGCACAGCAGGCCTGGAAAGGGCCTTGGGTCCAGAGGATTGCCAGGGCTGAGGGGCCTTATATTACTTTATCCCTGTGTTTATTGGGGAAGCAGCCAGTGAGCCTCCAGCTTTCCACATCGCCTGGGCTTTTCCGGTCAGTGTGTGGAAGGATCTGTCTGTAGATTATCACCTATTCATTCATTCAGCAAACCTTCACTGAGTACCCGATGTGCCATGCACCCTGCTGTGGTTCAAACATGGTAACGATCTGCAGTAAACAAGGGAATAAGTAAAATCTGTACTAGGGGACCGTACGTGCCTTGGAGGGAAAGCCAGGAGCTGGGGGGGGTGGGCAGGGAGCATGGGGGAGCAGGTGATTTTAGTTCAGGAAGACCTCTCTGAGGAGGTGATATTCAAGCAGTGACTTGTGTGAATCGGGGGAGCCAGCCCCGTGGGTCTCTAGGAAAGAGCGTTCCGGCAGCAGGACAGGCAAGTTCAAATGCACGGAGGCAGGGATGTTTACCCCGACTTAAAAAAAAAAAAAAGTAGCCTCTGTTGTGTGTTTTTTTTAATGTTTTAATTTTTTTTTCTTTATTTCTGAGAGAGGGAGTGAGACAGCATGAGCGGGGAGGGTCGGATAGAGGGGGAGACACAGAATCCGAAAAAGGCTCCAGGCTCTGGGGTGGCTGTCAGCACAGAGCCCGACGTGGGGATCCAACCGACAAACCATGAGATCATGACCTGAGCTGAAGTCAGCGCTTAACCGACTGAGCCACCCAGGTGCCCCACTAGTAGCCTCTGTTTTTTGAATTCTTTCTTCCATGCCACCCAACTGTTTGGTTTTCTTTTTTTTTTTTCCTTCTGTTTTAAAGATACGCTTTTTTTTTTTCATGAATTAATTATGTACATGCTTTATTTTTAGTTTCTGGGTGGCATGGCCAAAATAACATGGGAAGGATTTAAAGGCAGACAGAGTCAGTATACCAGCTCTGCCTCTGATCTGAAGGATGTGACCTTCCCTCTCTGAACATCAGTTTCACCATCAGTAAAATGGGCCGCACCTTTCAGGGCATAGGGGAGGCTTCCATCTGACATCTGACCGCAGAGCCCTGAGCGCATTTTCCTACAACTCCGCCACACTCACCCCCGCCCTCCCCTGCCCCACTCCAGCTGCCCTGATCTTGGGCTGGTTTTCAAGAGCAGCTTAAACACTTTCTTGCCTCAGGGCCCTTGCACTGCCCATGTCCCCCACTTGGAAAGCTTATCCCATGGTTCAGCTCTGAATCATTCAGGTCACTTCCCCAGAGCCCCTTTTATTTTTATTTTTTTATTTTTACTTTTTTTTTACAAATAGTTTATTGTCAAATTAGTTTCCACATAACACCCAGTGCTCATCCCCACAAGTGCCCTCCTCCATGCCCACCCCTCCTCCCCCACATCCACCAGTCCTCAGTTTTTGTCAGCATTCAAGAGTCTCTCATGGTTTGCCTCTCCCCTTTCCCCCACCATTTCCGCCCTTCTTCTCCCCCTTGGTCCTCTGTTAAGTTCCTCCTAATCCTCCTATACGTGCACACATATGATATTTGTCCTTCTCTGCCTGACTTATTTCGCTCAGCATAACACCCTCAAGGTCCATCCATGTTGCTACACATGGCCAGATTTCATTGTTTCTCATTGCCATGTAGTATTCCATGGTATAGATAAACCACATCTTCTTGATCCATTCATCTGTTGATGGACTCTTAGGCTCTTTCCAGGTTTTAGCTATTGTGGAGAGTGCTGCTATGAACATTGGGGTTCATGTGCCCCTATGCATCAGCATTTCTGTATCCCTTGGGTAAATTCCTAGCAGTGCTATTGCTGGGTCATAGGGGAGTTCTATTGTTAGTTTCCTGAGGAACCTCCACACTGTTTTCCAGAGGGGCTGCACCAGCTTACATTCCCACCAACAGTGTAGGAGGGTGCCCGTTTCTCCACATCCTCGCCAGCATCTAGAGTCCTCTGATTGGCTCATTTTAGCCACTCTGACTGGCGTGAGGTGGTATCCCAGAGCCCCTTTTAGACCACACCTTTTCGGAGAGGTGCCCCCTTCCAAAATATTCTGATTCCAGCATCTTTCTAGTTGAATTTGTAAATATAATCAGTGTGTTGGCTTGTTTCCTGTCTCCTGTATTGGATTCTGGCCATCAGGAGGGCAGGGGCGATGGCTGTCAGGTAGGATCCCCATGGCTGGCCCAGGGAACCCCGAAGTGCCTGCTTGTGGGGTGAATGAGAGGGCGGGCAGGCCGTGAATCCCAGAGAATGGTAGCTATGAGCATCGTGCCTGCTCTGCATAAAGTGACTTGTGCGCTATGTGCTCTTGGATTTCCCCAGCCTTGGGAGCTATTTTCCTTTGGCTTACCTGTTATATCCCAGTTACCTGAAGCTCAAGGGCATATAAGGTAGCACTGGAGAGCACAGACAATGGAGCAAGATTCAGGTGTCAGGCCAGCCACTGGCAGGCCGTGTGGTCTCTGCGCTTTGTCAGGGTGGAGTGACTTGCTGAAGCGCTTGGCATAGTGCCTAGCTCACAGGGGCGCCTGAACAGTTGGCTGTGACTGCCTCAAGGCCAGCCCTGGGGGGCACCCACCTGTGCTCATGCCCTGCCCCCCTTCTCCCGGCAGGTGTACCCGGTGCGCGAGGCCCAGGCGGTGCTGGAGCCCTATTCACGGCTGCCCCCGCGGGGACACGTGGCACGGCCCGCCGACATCGTGGCGGGTCCCCGCCACCTCTACACCTTTTTCCCGCGGCCCCACGGGGACATGCACAGCCTGGTGCGCCGCCGCCGCCGCCTCCCCGAGCCCGAAGCCGCGGCCCTCTTCCGCCAGATGGCCGCCGCCCTGGCCCACTGTCACCAGCACGGCCTCGTCCTGCGCGACCTCAAGCTGCGGCGCTTCGTCTTCGCCAACGAGGAGAGGTGAGCGTGGTCACAGAGGTCCTACTCAGACACGCGTAAGGGGTGAGCCATGGTGGGGAAACTGAGGCCCAGGAAGGGAAAGTAACTTACCAAGACATGGAGAGGCCTGGATTAGCACCTCCTCCTGGGTCCCAGGAAGAGGTTGACTCAGGCCTAATGGAGGCCTCTGAGGTGGAGCATTGCCTTTGTGACAGTCACAGTGGTGACAGTGCTAAAGAGCTTGGCTGCACTGTCCGACTTGGCTGGGACCCTTAGGGACAGGAGGCAGGCCCTATCATTGTTGCCGTAGGCCAGCAGAGGAACCGGGCCCAGAGAAGTCAAGTAAGGCCCAAGATCCCACAGCGAGTCTGGAGGCTCAACCGACTGAGCAGTGCAGGCGCCCCCTTCTACATTTCACACTAAAATGAACATGCCTTTAGTCAGAAGTGGAATGCAAATTTTATAATGATTTTTAAGCTAATATGCAACTTCAGGTAACGTTGAACTTAGGGTGAGTTACAGCACCCACAGCCCTCCAAGGTGAGAAAGCCACCTCCTTGTCTTTTTAAGGCAATAGTTTGACAAGCACTATTCATAGAAGAGGGATGCTGGAGACAGATGTTCAAATCCCAGTTCTGTTTTTTAACCTCCTCTTTGGCCTTGCTCACCTGCCCGAGCCTTGATTTTTTTCATCTGTCAAATGGGCCAAGAATGAAGACACCCCCACTACTCAGTGCTGTGATTCACAAGATTGGTCGGTGTTTGTGAAATGCCAGCAGGCACCCAGGAAGTGGTGTCATGGGAATAATATTAATAGCAGCAGTAATAGAGTGGTTATTATTAAAGTAACCCGGAACATTCTGTGGGAATTGCTTAAAGCAAAAGTTGCAAATGGTGGGCTATGCACACGTTTTTCTGCCCCCTGACACATGTTCATGTTTTAAACATTTTTTTTTTAACATTTATTTATTTTTGAGAGAGAGAGACAGAGGAATGAGCAGGGGAGGGACAGGGAGATGTGGAATCCGAAGCAGGCTCCAGGCTCTGAGCTGTTAGCACAAAACTTTACACGGGGCTCAAACTCACGAACTGTGTGATCATGACCTGAGTTGAATCGACTGAGCCACCCATGCACCCCAATATTGACAGTAATTTTGTTAGTGGTGCCCTTTTTATGTAGGGTTTGTATTGAGGTGTGTGACACGGTCCCCACTTCCTCT